>CM034152.1:445346638-445359429 GCA_019776745.2 Taxus chinensis | reverse complement strand
ACAAGTCGTCCACTAGTGAAAACCACGCAATTGTAGCAATTTGGACAAGTCCTTGGGTGAAAACTAGTTTCTGGCACCTCAGGAGGGTTTGTTGTTCACACGCATCCTACATTAGGAGGGTAGTGTTCTTTGGATTGGACCCAGTTCTGCCTTCAAGATTCCTTGTGCGGACCATCCTGTCCAGCCTTGATCCAGATTTGCCTTCTTCTATTCGTTTGTGAGGGGTATGCTCTTTCGCTATCTCCCATTTTACGCTGGGGGAAACTCAATGACTTCACCTTCTTGTTCATAAAACATGTTGCTTCTGCCCTTGTATATTCCCCATCTACCACTGGGTGCATCCATGCTTTCTTGGTTACCTACACATAGCTTTGGAAAATCGTCAGAAAACAGAAAAACAATAGAAAATTGTTTCAGAAAACACTAAAACAATAGAAAATTGTTTCACAAAACACCAAAACAATAGAAAATTGTTTCACAAAACACCAAAACAATAGAAAATTGTTTCAAAAAACACAAAAAATAATAGAAAATTGTTTTGAGAAAACCTAAACAATAGAAAGATAGTCCATGAAAACGTATCTTACAAAAACATTTACTTACATTTTCTTGTTTCCTTGCTTTTCTTGTTACTTGTGTAGTGTTTTGCATGCTTCCTTTTGAGTTGTTTGTTGCTTGGGCATACTTTGTCAAGATTCATATTTTCTTGCTTAGATTAGATTTATTCTTACTTGTGCATATTGCGGTAAGTTTTTGCATATTGGTAACTCTTAGAAGATCATGATGTAATATGTTAATTCATTATGTTCTTTCTTAGCATTTGATTGTGTATGTTACTTGTTAATAAAGTATGGTGAATCGTGGTATATTGCATTAATTCCTGGTGTTCTTTGTTAGCATTTGGTTGTGTTTATTGCATGTGCTATGTTTTTTTATCATTCACATCACATTACCATCATTATCATCACATCTAACATCATCTATACATCATATATAAACAAAAATATTAAGTTTTATATCATGCATGTATGCTAAGCTAATCATCACATATCGTATCATCAATGGGGTAAGAGGGGTTGCGTATAATAAAAAATCTATCCCCCCCACACCAATATCATCATATCATCCCATCCATATACATCAACATAACACATGATACATATATTTGATATCATCTACAGATCTATCATCTAACATTCTACACAAGCACATGTATATGCATCAAACATCAGGATAATGTACATGCAAAATGCGGAATCTGATAACATCATAATAACATCCATAAGTGTTGAATCAAGAAAATATCATGCGTCGAATATAATGCAAGCCACATGCCCGCTCAAGATACTAAATATGATTCATGTCCCATCGTCAATTAGTTCCCCATGAGTTTAAAGACAGTAAAAAACATATATATGCATGTATCAAAAACAAAGACATACATCATCTCATAATCATGTGAGTCTGAGCCAACAAAGTAATCCTCATATATATATATATATATATACATGTGTGTCAAACTATACATCTATATAAAAAATGGATACATACAAATATGTGCTCTATATCAAAAATGCCTTCAGCTGAGGCATACAACAAGGATACATCAAAAATGTCTGTATACATACATACAATGTCCTGATCAGTGCTTAATACAAATACATTAGCGATACACAACGCCATAAAAAAGGGGGCATGTATCTGAAAGAATCAAGCCTTCATCATGAGACATCATCAAAAATACATGTCTACAATCATTGTACATCAAAATCAGCCTTCATAAGAGGCATACATACAAAAGAATCTGTACAATACAAATGTGGCTATCAACCACAGCTCTCGCCCTCGTCGGGGCTCCTAGATCTGTCCTTTGGACACCAGAACTCTGGAGGCTGGGATGGCACTGGTCTCACCGGCTGCTCTGGTAGAGGCTATCTAACGGATTTGATGGAATGGCCGGACCTCCATCATCAAGAGCCTGAGGAACTCGACCCTGATAGTTGTGGCAGTGCCACTCACTGCTTTGGCGGCACCACTCTATAATAAGTTGTCCTATAAACAAGGGCCTCACCACCAAGCCTAGTAGAATCACGAATCAAATCCACATCACCAGAGGCGAGTGCTGCTTACAGGGCAGTATCTCTCTTGGCTGTAACTTGGCCTAGGTTGGCCTCGGCTTGTCTAATAGCAGCAACCTCTCGATCCTTCTCTGCAGTCATCGCCTGCAGCTTGGCACGGGCCTGGTCCCTCTGTGCTAATACTACCTGATAACGGGCATACAAGTGATCTCTCTATGCCATGACCATGTGCACTTGTGACTAAGACTGATGTAAGAGACACAATATCTGTGCCCCCTATGTTGCTATCTCTCAGATCTAGCTCCGCTATGCACCTCTATCATCTCCAGGGCTAGCCTGGGCCCGAGCCTAGTCCTGCCCTGATAATAAAGTTACAATATGGGCTCAGGTGTCATCACACTCTGCTACAACTGTCACGCACCAGCCTCGAGCCTCGTCTCTCTTGCTCTCGCCGCATCTCTCTCTGCTATGAGCTGATGTACCTGTACCTGTGTTGTGGCTGTCTGTGCCACTGGCTTGGGGGCTCTATGTGCCTCAGGGGTTGGTCCCTGAGGTGCTCTATATGATTGCCCCTGCTCAAAAACTCTGCCTCTGGGAGGCTGCATGGATGCCTGTACTGGGCCCTGTGGCCTCAGTCCCTGTGCCTATGGGGCACCCTGTCCATCATGTGGGATCCCATCAAAGGGATCCTCTAGGTCTGGCCCCAGTGCCACTGCTCTAGCCCGACGCTCTGCCCCATGCCATACCTCTATGGGCAGGTGAATACCTACTACCCAAGCTGCCTCTGGAATAGTAAGACGTCAGGGTAACACTGTCGCGTACCATGTTGCATAATCAGTTGTAGTCCCCAGGTCTCTAACCTGTTGTAATAGGTCCCATGCTTGGGGGACCACCTGTAAGAAACTAGTCCTAGCTCGGGCCACTGGTATATGAGGCCCCATAGTCTGCCTCTCAGAATCTCTACGAGTATGCCAGATATCTGGCTGAGGGACACCTTGTACTCGGCCAAGCTGCCACTGGAACCTGTCAACACAATACAACTCCATGATGTAGCTGCGGCTGCCAATAAGAAACTGCTCCACCAAGCACACACTAAGCTCTGTGGCATCCTCTGGCCACTGGAAGTGCCTGTATGGACGCCAAATGACTTCTATCACAACTAACTCATCAAACTCCCACCTATATCTAAATATGCTGCCAAGGTGACCATGGACATCTCCGCTGGATGCTATCCAAGCCATGTATGATGGCTCCTCGGGATCTTGGACTCAGAATGGGCCCACATGGCATCCAATAGCTATATGATCCCACGACCATATTTGTAGTAATGATGTAGGCCCCATGGTCTTCTGACCATGGTATGTAATAAGGTGTAAATCCCAGTATAAGTGGGCCAGTATACACTGCCCCCAACAATATCTCTCACCACTATAAATACCATGAACCAGTGGCAGCAATCCTCTCGGGAACGAAGTCCCTATCTTATCAGTGAGTAGGAACCCACTGATAAGCAACATGATGTAGAGAGGTCCCCGATGCAATGTCGGGTCAGAGATGCACTCATGTAAAGCTACGGTCATCCCATCATGTGGGATGTCATCCACACTAAATAGTGCACTGCAGGCTTCTCTAATCAATCTTGTATCCAAATTATACTCAATCAATGTACCCATCATGGGCACCTGTAGAATCTACCACGCATCCTCTATGGTCACTATCATCTCCCCTGTGGGCAACCTAAAGCACTGGATCTCGCTATGCCATCGGTCGGCTAGCGCAGTTAGGAGGCCGTGATCTAATACAATCAATGGCATCCGAGACACGAGGCCCAACCCCACTACCTCCAGTAGTATCGTCATCGCTCGGTAGTCGCACCGGTGCATATTGCCCTCTAACTCGACAATCCGGGAGTGACACTCCCGCATTTGTAATACTAGTAGTCGTCTCTACAAAATAGCATGCCACTCATTAGTTTATAACATTTCCTCTAAAAATCTATCTCATCTTTTAGGTTTAACCCAAAAATCCCTAACAATTCTTCTAAGTGTCACGTTTTTGGACACTTTCCTATCTTTTTCTACCTGCGTGCCCTTTTGGGCATGTGTGTCATGTTTCTGGTGCCTGCGCTTACATGCATGTGTTTTCTGTGCATGCTCCCTCTTTTGGGTGCCTGCGCGCCCTTTTTGGCATGTGTGCCACCAAATTGGTGCTTGTGCATGGACATGTGCACTCCCCAGTATGTGCGCTTGCCTCTCCGTGCCTACGCCATGATTTTGGCATGTGCGCTCCATTCTCGGCATGTGCGCGTGTGCGCACATGTGCTCATGTGTGCGCTTGCACGTGTGTGTATGTGTGATTTGTGGCCACGCATGTGTGGATGTAGACTTGGCACCTGCACCCTCAAACGGACACCTGCGCCCCCAAAATGTCGCATGCGTGCCCCTATCCCACGCCTGTGCCTACGCATTTTTTGACACCTAAATGACCTAATTAATGCATTAATGACAAAATTAATGGGCAAGGTTTTCGATACTCAAGAACGGGCCCTCGTCTGCGTGTCTCTAGTACCCTCGGACTGCGTCAGCACACCCGTGCGATCACCATAGTTTCTCCTAAGTGGTCAGAGCCTCGCAGTAATTTCTCTAAACCGAGCGGTTAAAATGATTTGGATTTCGATGTTTTTTACCCCCCCTGGGGGGTATATTAACCTGTTTTCACCGTTCGGAAGGCCGGGAGACCCATTTTGATCACCATTTTCTCCTTGTTCACTGTGGAATAATTATTTTTCTCTTATTTTTCACCGTATTGGGGCATTTTTGTTGCCCGATACCCCTTTCTTTCTCCCTCCAACAATTTATTGCTCCCTAGTGATTTTTATTCTTCTCACACTCCTATAAATAATTATTTTTTCTTAATTTTTCCATTCAACAAGGACATTATTTGTCCTTTATTTCTCCATTCTTCCACCTAGGGCACTTTCTGTCACCTCTAGGCCCTTCGCTTTCTTCTTCTACTTTCTTTTACTGTTCACCATGGTTCAGAAGGCAAATTTTTTTTAAAAAAAACAATATATATACCAAAAACTCAAAAAAAACAAGGCAAAATTTTTCAAAAAATCCTAAAAAGTAAAAAACCCTACAAAATTGATAACTTGCTTATTATGGCTAAAACTGTGTCTTGTGCATGGTATTTTCTCCATATCCTGTTGGTTTGTCTCACATCTTCCCCGATTAATATGACTCGCGGATCACCAGATTTACAAACCATTCACAAAGCTAACTGCTTGCTTCACCTGTACTCTGGGGCACTTTTGTTGCCTAGTGTTGTTTCATTGCGCACAACACTTTTCATGACGCCATGTCCATTGTTATTTCCCCTTGCATGTATCCTTGCTATGGGCATCATTTTAACCCTTTTCATTAATCACGAACTTGTGGATCTCTTCAACAATAATAAAAAAACATTTGTACAATTGTCTTAACCATTGTTGGGTTGGATATGTGCGTTCATACTTGTTTTCCCTGTTATATGAGCTTGTTTCCTTATCATATTGGATTGCATTATTGTATGTTGCATGGGGTTGGTACTTTCAGCAATGCACAATTGTTTGTAGTATTGGCTTTTCATGTCATTCTACCGTTGTCATATGCTTATATTTTTCATAAGGACCAATGATGTAGTTCCTATGGCAATATGATGACATCAAAATTATTCCAATACACAATGGCTAGAGGTTAAGCTCTTCCCTCCCCTCTTTGATATTTCTTCTACATCACTTCCATTTTTCCCCTAATTTTCTCTCTCATTAGGGCATCCTTCCTCTTCCCCATTCTTCTGCCTATCTCTCACCTTTTTCAATCTTCGATCGACTTCTTCCATCACCCCGTCGACACTCGAGGGGGCATCTCTCCCTCCTACTAAATTTTCTTCTATCCCTTCAAAATTCATCTTTTGTTTACTATCTTTGAAGTGGCATCACTTACGCCACCCCAAAGAGGGGCAAATGTAGACAATTATAATTACGTCCAAGCAATTTAAATACTTAAACTGCCCTAATTATCTCTTTTCCCGTAAATTTACGACACATTGTCAATAGCACCCATCTTCTTTTCCATTTTCGTTAATTGATTACAGTAAGCTAATTAATTAAAATCGCCTATCCAAGACATACCCTAATTAACGACCCCTTCGTTAATTAATACCTTATATCTAGTCTAATTAATTAGTATTAATTAATTAGCCTCCCTTCTCATTAAATCAATAAATCTCTATTAATTGGTTTAATCCCTTCCTAATGGTCTAAATCACACTAATGTCTATCTAGAAAACTTGTAAAAATCTTGCACATTATATTAATTAATCATCTTGATTAATTAATACACCCCCTTTACCAGATGAGCCACTTGAGGACAAACTAAACCTTCCTAAAGCTAACTCAACCTCATTTAAACCTCCCTTATCCATAACTAACTCTACATCTACTTTATACCACATTCATGAGGATGTGTTGAATCCTCCATCCTTTGGGCTATATAAAGAGCCCTCTACCTACCTTTTTACTTACACCTAAACTCTTTGAGAAAGCAAATGCAAAGCATATAGCAAAATAGACTAAGACCTTGCTTTTTTGTTCTCTTGAGAGTTCATCATCTTGAGGAGCTAAGCTTCCTATTCTAGCCTAAAGTTCTTAGGTCATATGGGAGGTGTCAAAAGGGTCTTGTAGCCCAAATTGATAAGCCCCCATTCCTAGGTTCTTGGAGATATCAAGGACAACCAAATATTGATTCCATGGAGCTTATTTAGGTCTATTTACTTGTTTTTTGGTAATTTAGAGAAGTAGAGGTTTAAATACTTTAGCATTGTTAATTCAAAATTAATGCATTATGCTAGGTATTAATCTTGTTTAGCTCTCGTCTTTGATGGTGTTTAGATTTTGTCATTAGCTTTGTTATAGAACTATTTAGGTGTTAGTTCTCAATCATCTAACTTATCTAAAAAGCACAAAACCATTGCACACAGTTTGTTAGGGGGTTCGGGGAAGCCGATACCACTACAGTCATTATGTTTGCGGGTGGTACATGGAATAATGATATGGCGACCTTTCTCATAAAAGCCAAAACCAAAACCCTTCCATGCATAGTGGTTCAAGAAGGTGTGGGCGAAATGGCGATTGGTAAGTGATTGGAAGTCAGCGGAAAATGGGCGGGTTTGTGATGGTGGTTCAGGTGTGTAAGTGGTAGTATAAAGTCCCCCATAGGTGAGACTAGTACGAAGATGAGGAGGACCATAAAGGAGGCATTCTCCTATCCGGTGATCATAGCGAGGGAGTTGGTTAAGGCTTCTATACTCCTGCAGAGTAAGGAATGTGTTAACACTATATAGGTAGTACTCCCCCAAAGTGAGGCATTGAAAAACACTTTCTAAGGGATCAGTGGTTGGTATGTAGGTAGCTGGAATGGATGATGTGTCGGAGGTCGATGCGGAGGTGGAGTTAACATATTGGGAAGTTAATGGGTCAGCCATGGAGGTTATAGCAGCGGTAGGAATGGAGGAGGTATGTTCGGTGAAAGTAGTGGTTGTACTGGTAGGTGGAGGTGTAGGTGAAGCGGTATTGGTTGCGAAGGTAGACGGGCTTTGACAGGGATGAGCACATCATTGTGTTGGTAAAACATGTTGCATGTTTTGAAAGGTGATGGGTCAGCTGGAATGGGTATAAGGTGTGTCCTTCGTGTTCAAACTTTACACAACGATGCAAAGTGGAAGGAACGTAACCCATGACACAAATCCAGGGTCTACTAAGCACAGCTATATTGGAATTCCCCCACCAAAATGTAAAACAATTATGGGAACAATATGGGGACCCACGCGACGTAAGGATGGCAGTGCCTAGTGTGGAGGTGATAGTGTTGTTGAATGAATGCAATATGACCGGATGTTTATGCATGTAATTTTCAGGTATGTGCATTTGATTAAATGCATGGGATGAAATGATGTTAATGCTAGCACCTCCATCAATCATCACACGGTGTACCCATATGTCATTAATGTGGATGGAGATGAAGAGGGTTCGGTCTGGGTCATCGTTTTGGTGTGGCACGATCTCTTCCTCTGAGAAGCTAAAGGAGGCCACTTGGTGAACAAGGTGGGTGTAAGATGAAGGTGGTAATTTGGTGAGAGAGGCTATGTGATGGGGTGTGATAATGGAGGCTACGGGTGTAGGGTCATTGGGTAAAACCTCAATAGATTGAAGAACCTCCATAAGGGCTTGACAATGTGATTCTGAGGTTTGGATGAGGTCATATAAAGAAATTTTGAGGGGAGATTGGTGTAATTGTTTGAGCATGGTGCGATGTGTGATGCCATTAGAAATGGGGTACATGGGGCCACAGATAGTTATTTTAGGTATGGGTGCAGATGGTATGTTGGGTATAGGATTGGTTGGTGGGTCAGTTTCCTTTTCTTTGCCCTTCTGCGCAGGTGTAATGACATGTATCATGTTGATTGAGGGGAGTTGGCAAATGGAGAAGGTGTAGGATGAGTGTAATAATGACATGAAGGGAAAAAACCTACTGGAGGAGAGAAGCCTTGTGAGGTGATCTGAGCGCAACAACATTGGGGGTGGTGGCGTGGCAAGTTCTCTTATGCGAACCATGTTAAGTTCAAATATTGGGAGGTGGCTCTAAGAGTTGTGAGGGTGGAGGTTGTGGGTTGTTGAGTTGGGCAGTGTGGGAATGGGTGTCGGTGAAGCAGATCCTCGGTCAAGAAGGTCATCATCATCAAAGTTGGTGTCTGGGTGGACACAAATTGGATAAGAAATGGTTTTTAAGGCCATGCAGTTCTCCACATCGTGCCTTGGCACATGATGGTATGCATAAATTTTAGTATCATCAAACCATTTTGGCTTGGGTGTAAGGGGTCGTAAGGTCAGAGTGGCGGTAATGTGATAAGAGAAGTATCGAGGAGGTTGGTTAAAATTTTGGCTTAGGACCCTGCTAGTGCATCACAATGGGAAGTGAACGTGGGTTTGGGTGCGGTGTGGTTGATTTCAAGGAACTGTTTTTGGAAGATAGGAGGAATGGGTCGATCTAGGGGTTTTAGGTGCTGGTGTGGTTTTTAGGTATCGTCATGTTTTGTTTTGGGTAGGGGTAACGTAAATGGACAGGTAGGAGGGTGTGTGGTTGTTTTGACTACCTGCTGTGGGTAGTGGGGTTTTGTTTTTTGGTTGCCCTTCTTGGGTAAAGGTGAATGTTGGTGTACGAGGTCTAGAAGGAAAAGCAAGATGGAGGAAGATGACGAGTTACCCATGGGGATAACGGGGGGTGCTGTGAAGGTAGATGGCGTGGGTTGTGCTGGGGTGTGAGGGATAATGACTGAAGTGTAGGGGTTAGTGAAGCAATAGCTAAGGTTATTGGAGGTATTGGTGGTAAAGAGACTGCAGGTGCGGCTGTAAGTCGTGTTGTGTGCTTGGGTAGGTTAGAGGTTTGTGAGGAAGGAATGGGTTGTTGTGTTATTGGTTTATGGATGGGTGGAGGTTATTTGACCATGTTGGGCAGCTGAGGTCTTAAGACAGATGGGACAAGCACATGTGTAGTATGAGGTCGATGTGTTTGGTTCTTTGGTTTGGGAGTCGAAGTAGGTGTGGTATTGACGTTGGAGGTTGTAGCTAAATCCAGTTTAATAGGTGGATGAGTAAGGCTAGTGGTCAGGGTGACCCTTAAAGTGGTAATAGGTTTAGTTGAGGAAGATATTGTAGGTGTGGGTTTGAATTTATATGTAGGTAGGGTTATGGGTAAGGGTGTGGTTTGAGTTATAACAGGTGTCATGGAAGGGGTTGTGATAGAGGTTGTTGTGTTTGGTTCGATTGGTTGAAATGTGTTTGGGTAGAAAGTGGAGGTATTAGCGAGGGATCTTTGCATCTGTGTTGAGACGGGGAGTAAGAGGCACCACCATAGTAAAGCCCTATCCACATAATCTAAGTGATCGACCGAATGTGAGAATGACACGTCTGTGGGTGGAGTTGGTGAGGACCTAATGGAAATTCCTGTAAAATGTGTCTTAGAGATGGGGAATTGGCTAGCGTCAACTTCCATGGGTAAGAGAGCCGAAAAGTAGGTCAGCAGGATTTTGAATAGCTGATGGAGAATGCTCGCTAAGAGGCAAAGGTATCTGAACCGGGTCTATAATGGGTGGAGAAGATGATCGGAGCTCCTCTATAAGTGGAGGAACATATGGGCGCTCCTCTGTGGGTGGAAGAGGTAATGGGTGATCCTCTATGGGTGGAGGAGGTACTGTGGGTAAATGTTCTCTAAGTGGTGAAGCCAGGGGTGAGATGGTCTCAATGTTAGCAGAAGACCCCTCCATTGGTGATGAAGGAGATGAAAGGTGTTCCTCTGATGGTGAAGGAACAAGGGAGGTTGGTTCCAATGCGGAAGGAGGATTTCTAACTAGGATCTCCTCTATGGAAGGAATATGGGGTAATTGGGAGGTGACAGGTACTTTCATTAAAGATAACGTTAACCTCGCGGGTACAGGTATCATGATTTGATGTCTCACCGGTTTGATTGGATGAAGGGGCATGGTTAGGAAATGGTTTTTTGAAGATTTGTAGATTTTTCTTGGGGGTGGCGTTGGGATTATCCACAATTAACTCACCTTTCTCGAGCATTTCTTGGACAATATTTTTAAAAGTGATGCAGTTGCCATCACTATGACCCTTTACTCGATGATAGTTACAGAAATCATGTTCTTTATACCATGCGGGCATGGGGCGAGCAAGGTCAAAACCAGTGTGTGGTTTTATAGGTGGAAGGGTGATGGCTTCGGCTTTGATAAGCTTTTCTAACACAGAAGAGTAAGGTTCCCCAATTGGGGTATATTTTCGTTGCTTTCGTCTAAATTGAAAAGTCTGGATAGGTGAGAGATTAGATGAGGGTGTAGCCTTATTTGACGGATGAGCTGAGCCGGCCTTGAGTACCACTGCGTTAGTGGTGCCCTTAGCTTTTGAATAATTGGTTTGTGTTTTGGAAGAAGAAGATGTATCATTCGACTTGAATGTTGAATTCTTATTGCATAATTGGATTTTCTCTTCTCTTTGATGGCCCGAATCCTCTAACTTTCGTGCCATAGTGAATGCCTCATCGAATGTTCAGAGGTTTGGACCTACAAGGTCAGGGAGATATGTCTAGCGCAAGCCCGTGTGAAGAGATCGATGAGTTTAGTTTGTGGTAGTTGGAATGTCAGTGTTAATCAGAATGCACCAGCGAGCCAAAATTTGTGATAAGCTTCTCCTCTACTAACGTGTGGAATATAGATCATTCATAGTAACCTTCTGACGATATCTATAAGAAATGATCCACGATGCTTGGTCTATACCTGATTGAATGCGATATAGAGTGTTTTAGGTAACCCACTATACCAATCTAATTATTCTAGTTACAGACATGGGACAATAAAGGTTCTCAAGAGTAAGGGCATCATCATGAGCGATCATATAACACTCGTGTTTGAACGACCGCAAATGTTGTTGCGGTCTTCTTTGCTATTGAAATGATTGAATTTAGGCATTCCCCATTGACGAGGTATGAATGGATAGGAAAATGGATGGGTGAATAGGCTCATTGTAAATCTCATTGTAGGTGAGAGTGTTGCGGGAGCTAGAAACCGATGCCTCCAATGTCTACATCTTGTCCAACATCAATTTAATTAGGTCGTTGGCGGGTTGTGATGATTGGATGCCTCCTGGAGCATGAGAAGGTTGGATTTGGGCATATAACAGGGGTGGCACTCCAGTGTATGGGGCTGCCATGTAGGGTGGTGGAGAAGAGGGCATTGAAATAGGGGGGGTACGTACACGAAATGACTAATGGATGAACACCGGAGGTTTGGTGTAGTAAATGGCGGAGGGTAGAAGGGTATGTAAACCCTAGTGGAATAGGGGCTAATGATTGTGGAATGGAAAGAAACCAGTTTGAAATGGGGTAGGGCTCACTGACACTGGAGGTGGTATGTAGCTATAGGTATGTGTGAGACATTAGGGGCGGATGAGGTTGTGTTTGGGGTAGTTGTTGATGGTACGGTGGATGTAACGGGTGCCATAGAGGTAGCAGACGTGACTTTCATAGCACGTATAGGACCTAACTACGAAATGACTAGGGGTAAAGTAGATGCGGTAGCAATAGTGGGCCGCTTAGGGAGTGTGCCAAAGAAGTCATAGGGCTAAGATTACGAGCATTCGTATATCAACTGACCGAGGCATCTCGTGTGGATGAGTGGGAAAGGTAAAACTACAAAGCGGCAAGGTTCTGGTCAAGAAGTTGTTCAAACTCCTCATCTCCGATAGCGATAGTAATAGGCTGGATGGGATCCATGGCTGGTGATAAAATGGAAAGTGATGAAGGACTAGGTGGGAGTGGTTGACAACTTGTGTGAAATATGAGTGCGCTCGCTTGACTTTTGGTCAGCACCATGTGAACCAATACTGATCAGGTAGGGTTGTTTCTCTGTAAATGACACAGAATAGCAGGAGCAGGTGAATCTAACGACAAAAAGTAGATTAAATACCAAATGTGTGGAAGGGAATGTGAAACAGGCTAACCGATGCCGGTTAGGGAAAACTGAAGTCAGTCCAGGGGAACGCAGTGTCGGTTACTGTAGAAAATGGACAGTGAGTAAATAGCAAGGTAGAAAAGGTAAACTGACATGTATTCCCAAATT
>CM034152.1:445336118-445346138 GCA_019776745.2 Taxus chinensis | reverse complement strand
CTCTTAACTTCTGTCTTGTACTCCTGGAACTTATGGGTGGATTGGGTCCCAGGTTTTCGTTCTGCAACTAGCCTCCATCCCAAAACACTGTGCAATCACCCGACCGGGGGCACCTGAACATGCCACGTGTGCTGAGTGCACAGTCAATATCCGAGGCAAGAACCAGGGGCAAGTAAACGAATGAGCCAGTGAAGGGGCTATATACCAAATTGCATGGTGGGATTGTCCAGCTGGCAAGAATTTGCAAGATGTCCTTTTCAGAGACCAAAGAGAACAGACAAAACCATAGTGAGGACCTACTTTGTGGCTCCGTATTTCCCTGGACAATTCTTCTTCAATGCGCCTTCAACTGAGGCGCATGAACGGGTCCGGGGTAAGCCACCCTTATTCTTAACGTAAACTGCACAGATTGTCTCTATGTCCAGAAACACCACACTCAGAACATTACCATACATATATGCATTAGCCATTTGATTAGATGATCTTCCCATGAATGAAAGCTTGAACTCTCTCGTAAGCTTGAATAAATTATTTTATCATTAGATCCTTGAATTGATTATTCCTCATTTTTTCTCTTATTTGAATGAATCCTCATTAAACCTATACCCGTTCTAAAATCACCATATACCTGTTGTTTTCCTAACTATTATGCAACTAAGTAAGAACTATTCTAAAAGTAGGATAACCGTTGCGGGAAGGTTACCGTGTACGTCATGTCGTGTGCACTATTCGCAGTCTTGTCTTAGCAAACGCAGTGATGGTTTGAGACACATGCGTGTCTCGTTCTGGTGGGAAACTTGGAACCGGGTCAATCTGCGCCTAACCCAATGTGATTCTGGTTCAAACGTGAAGAGTTTCCATCTGAATGCACACCAGTGTCTACTTCTCTTCACATCTCAACATAACATTATGCTGAAAAGGTCCCCCAACTGGCAAGGTCTCCCTCTAACGTTTAGGATACTTCCAAGGCGTGCTATAATACCAATGGTTGAAGTGGACATGACTGATAGGGGGGTAAATCATCCCAATAAAATCGTGTTCACTTTATACTTCAAAACATTAGACACACATCTTCATGAAACACATGTATCAATGTATGAAACAACAAAGATGACTTCACCATGAAACATACTCAAGAAGGATCATAATATTACAAAAAACCATCTTTAATGATATAAAATTGGATCACCACTCTTTATTAATATTCAAATCAGATCACAATGAATTGATGTCTTCAACAAAAGTCAACTAGATACAATCAAGAGTTACCAATATAATTAACCTTGTCTCGTGAATACTAAGAAGATATTATTCTTTGCAAAATGACTTCAAACTCAATATCAGAACCTGAAAATACTTCAGAAACATGTATGAGATCAATCATGCTATGAAATTAGCATTCAAACACATGATACCAAATTTTCCCTCCTTCAGCACTTGTCATCAATGAAACTTCCACCATTTTTTGTTCTCCTCAAATCCTCCTCATGAAAACACCACCAATATTGACCCATAATGAAATTATAGGGGGTTTGGGCTAGGACCAAGGTGTTTTTCTTTTCAAAAAAAGTTCTTTCAAATAAGATAAAAGGGTTCTAAAAGATTAACAAACAATGTACCCAAAACATCACTTTATAGCCTCTCCTTGATCAAATTCAAAAGAGGTCGATTTCACGTCCTTTATCTTAACAAAACCATCCCTAAAAAAAAAACCCCATACGAATCACTATAAACATTCACAATCGACCCATATAGGTCAGCCTAGCCAAAATCCTTCATCCAGGCACTAAAAATCCTCAGATTCTCATCATTGGAATGAGAAAAATCTCCTAACAACCCAATTTTTTTTTTCAAACCTATAAAAAATCACCAAACATGTTTAAAATAACATTTAAACATCATAAATGGTCACAATTATTATGAACCAATCAAATTATTTCGCTTAATGGGTCTAGTGGCTCATTGCCTTCACAAAACACTTGTTTCCATCACCATGTCTTGACCTTTTGGCCTCAAGGTCACCCAAGGACACCTCAACTATGGCATATGAACACTCAATGGAAATGAAAGAACATGTACAAAACTTCTAAGTAATTTATAACTTTTTAAACAACTTCAAACTCAAAATACATCAACGTTTTCCTTCACCAAATCAATCTTCCCAAAAAGCCATTTTAAAAATGTAACTAGTTAACACCCTTTATGATAAATTCAAGACATAAAAATGGATTCATTGGATTCCAAATTCATCTTGATTCATATTACAGGTGATATAAATCATCACCAAATCCATTTCATGCACTAACAAACTAAATCTTTAAGCAAAAACAATTATGTCTTGAAAATCCACAAAATCTTGTTGTCAAAAAACTAACATGTAAAGCATATAAAAACTAATAATAATGAGACAAAACTTATATAAATTGAAATTTATATTAATTATTTTTCCATCACAACTTGAATCACCTCCTAACTCCTCATGTAGATCCTATAATGTCAATTTTACTAAATACTCCTTCTAACTACTCCAAACTGCCCTTTGAGCAGTCAACATAAATGAAGGCATATTTGGACCATTTATCAGCATCAACATGACCTAAAACTATCATGGAAGTATATAAAGTCACATACATCATATAATGGTCATTAAGTTTGCAACTCCTTTGGAAAACCTTGTCCCAAACTAGACCTCTTCAAAACTGGCCTATTTAAGTGGGGGTCCACTCATCACCACAACCAGTACTATACCTTGCTGGAAATATTAAGGATTCCTATACATGTTAAAATTATTATATAAGAAATATCAAGAAAAAATTTCAACTTAGGAAGCAAATCTCTCAAACCACTTTCAAGCTAGGGTTTCAAAAACATAATGAGTTATTTACCTTCTTAACATTTCATTAAAACCTGATGATGAAATGAAATAACTATTTTTTTGAAACCTTATAGAATCAATGTAGAAAAATCCTTGAAATCCAAAATTTCCCATGAAAAACACATAATTCAGGGTGAGCATTAGAAAATCCAATTCGAGTTAGAAATAACCTTGTTCTTGACCCTATTTCACCAAAAATGACATAACATGCAAAATAATCATCGTGGAAACCTAAAATTTTGCACAAAAAACATGAACACACCCTACTAACATATATAATCACCACCATGTCACATATATCTCTCAATATTTCCAACATATCTCATTTACATAGCTATCCCTAAGGGTTTTACACTGTAAAGGATAGGGTCAACTAAAACAACAGCCTCATAGCACATCATAAAACTCAAAAATGGTCCTAAAATACCTGGTACAATCATGAATCAACTACCTACATGAATTCATGAGCTAATATAGCTCCAAAACTCACTCTCATGTAATCTAACAACCATACCTAGTCCAAATTAACACTTGAAACATAGTCATCAATGTATATCTACATCTTGATACTCATGTGAGTGCTCAAGCACCCAAAAACATGCTCTCCATCATGTGAACATGATTCTCAAGCCACAAATAAGCTCAAAAATCCATGCACCATCACCTAGACTAGCTTGGTCACCCGAATGGGCTTGTAAGAACAAGAAATTTTCACTGAATCAACCTCTGCAACCATGAACACATCTGAATCATCATGTCATCATCATCCTTAGCATGAATCTGACCCTACTCCATCATCCAATTTTTCATTAATGAGGTTTTCATCAATGACAACACCTATGCAACACATTCCAACAAATGGATGAGTTCACCACTGGGAGACATGAGCACTGCTCCTTATCAAGAACCCACAGTGGAACTTCCATCAAAGTTGAGAGTCCATATATCATTCAGATATTCTTAAACAAACTTAGGACTCTTAAATTTAGATTCTGACATCACCTTGTAATTTCCATGACCCATGTATTCATACAAGATTTGTGCCTTAGGGTCATCCGTATTTTGGACAATATAATCAACTTGCTTCTCTGAAAAACAATTTCTTCATCTCCCCTTTAAGTGGAATCAATACATCAAACTAGTCCATTTGAATTTCACCTCCAAATTATTTACAAAAATTTCTTCTCAAGATCATACCATATGATGGAGGTATATTAAAAACATGAATAGTAGCCATGACTCGTATCTTAGGAAAGGTAGAAAAAGGCCACTTGCACATCGCTTAACCCATCTAACTAAGGGCACCTTCTTGTCTCCATTGAATAGTAGGAACTAAAGGTTCGGGTCATGATAAGATCAAGTGTATGAGAATTTTTTTTGGGCATCACGTTGTTTGATGCTCTAGAATCAATAATGCAATTACTATATTTATGACCAACTATTAATAGTTTTACATAGAAGGAATCAATCTTCTTGGATGTGTAAGGTATAGAAGCCATTAAGTTTTGTGGAGAGGGAGAATTAGGGGTAGACAAGAGACCTTAAGAAGACACAAAAGATTGACTAGGCTTAACATTCACAAATTTTAACCACTTGGCAAAGGCCTCGGTATGAGTCTTATAGAACTCAACTTCAAAGATTTGATTTATTTATTAATATGGTCTATGATATCAAAAGAACTTGAAGATGATGGGGCTTCTTGGCTAGAAACAGTAGGAGATTTAGGTTTATCAACTTTAGGAGTTGAAGTTGTTTTAGACACATGGGTTGGGGTTGTTACTACTTTAGGCATAAAAGAAGAAGAAGAGGAAGTATCAGATGGAGTAACAAAACTTACTTTTTTAGTAGTAGTAGGGATGGGTGCTCCTCTTCTAGAAACCACTAGGATAACAACCAGAGCTTATTTAATTTTCTCTTTATTCTCAAGTTGTATGATGTCTTTCTTCTTGCTTAATTATTCCCTAGTCGTAACAACATAAAATTCACTATTCATGTCAATAACTAGATCATCATAATCACCATTGTTTGACTCATAGATGAGATAATTAACTTAAGAACCATCTGCCTCCTCATGTACCTCTTTAGGTTATTCTTTAACTTCTTCAATTTATTATACTAATACCTCATCTTCAGCTTCTTGTACTTCACATGATGCATTCACTAGAACCTTTAAAGCAGGAGCTTCAATAACCAACTTTGGTTGGGAAATAGGTAGACGATTCCTTGGCCAAAAGTTCCTTCTCATAATATCCTTGTATGAAACATTCTGAGAAAGTTGTTTCTTAATAGAAATCATGTTATTAGCCAACTTTTGAACCAAACGTTTAGAGTTGGATGAACTTGAAGTGGAAGCTTTAGCTTTAGGTGGCTCCTTTCTCAACTTAGTTGACATGATCAAGTCATCCTCTACACTAATGGATAGAGTTTGATCTTGCTCCACAGTGGGTAGATGTGCTCTTCTCATTGTATAACTTACTTTCAGAAATTGAGCATTAATAAAGAAACACTTCATATTTTGTGGAGTAGGATGGGCAGCGAGTGAAATATTATTGACAAGTTTTTTGAACTTGGAAAAAAACTCCCACATTGGTTCATAGGGATCCTTCTTCATTTGAGAAAACTAGGCCAAAAGTGCGTGAGAATATTACGCTAGCTTAAACCATGCTTCAAACTAATTTATCATGATATTCCAGTTGGTGATACTGCTAGTAAGAAGATGATAGAACCATCCCGGGGAATTATCTTATAGAGTATCCATAAAAAATTTGATAGACATGTCCTCATGCTCAACTCCAAGGACCCCACATGCAACCAAGATGGCAACTAGATGTTCATTAGGATGAAATTTTTCCATCACCTCCGCAATTTGGAAAATTCTTTTGATTCCCCTTGGGAAGATAATGGAGAGGTTATGCAAGAGCGAGGGGCCCAATTTGTTGACCCCATGGTACTGGTACAATCATCATGGAAAAAAAAACTTGTAGGGTGAGAGAAATGCCGACTAGAACCATGGCCTGGGTGGTAGCACTTAATTTTGAAGATGAACCGGTCCTTCCTTTGATAGGAGGTGTGATTGTTGATATTTTATTTCTACCTTTCCTCTAAGGAGATAACTGAAATCCCTTCTATTAATGCAAATGAAATGCAGGATCTTCTATGCCTTGAGATCTCTTTCCTTGTGTGTATCTTCGCTCAACCAGTGTGTTGAAATTTATGAATTGTTTTCAAAGATATCTTATGGGAATCACGATACATGCCCCATGGTGGGCGCTAAAAAACTGTTGGTTAGAAAATTGGTCATTAGATACAATCAACAGTTCAGGGGATAACAATCCCTCCTCTTTGATGGAGAGGTTCCCTTATTCAAAACCAAAAACCTAAAATTATACAAATATACAAACCAACTAATTCTGAATGAGGATATTGCTATATTTGAATGATTTCATATTTTCAATACATAAGAAAAACAAAGAAATAGGGTTTTGAGGAAAAACAACTTATACGGGAAAGAGGAATGGGTTAGGGACAAAAAGTTTAGGATAACTCATTAGTCATGGATATAAGTACCCTCCTTGGTTATGCAAGATTACCCACTGACTGTAAGGAGAGAAGGGAAGAAGAAACACTTTAAAATAAAGAGATCACAAATTTTCATTCTAATTATGCATGCAATAAGAATTTAATAATATGTGTATTTGTATAAATGAAAATTCATGATATATAAAATGTAGTTTAACATGAAGTTCAATACATTTCATTCCATGAATTGAACACCAAGTTTGCGATTTCACCTATGTAAAATCAACACATTTAACAGACTACAAGAAAAGGAAATAGAAAGAACTTAGATGAGAGGAAAAATTATTTTTCTATATTGATCAAAATTCTATATATTACATTCAAAAGCACCAATTCCAACCCCTTTACAAGTGAGAATGAAGCCTTATATAGACTAAAGGGAGGATGTAACTACCTTTCTAACTAATTATCTCTTAATTAAGTGTTAAACACTTAATTAGTTATTTACATAAGTAAGATTTATTTTATAATTTTATTTTTAAAATAATAAATCAAACCTCATAACATAACAGTTAGATAGAACAATACTATGAACCAAGAGAAGAGGGAATGTTGGGAATAGACATAATTGGAACCTTTATCTTCAGTACTTGAACCCTAAACCTAGTCACAACATCAGATATTTCCATGCACTTGGGGACTATGGTTTTTTCCATAGCAAATAACCAATTTCCAAAGGAATATTCTATTTCTTTTGTAATATCTCAATTCTGTGAGATTCCCTTGGTGGCTTCAACAATTACATTGTGCAACTCAGAGAGTTATTCCATCTTATCTTTGTTAACTGATTCCTCTTTGAAAATATCATCCTTGATCAATGATTTAAATATTTCTTTGACCTAATAAATTGGATTCCTCTCTGGAGAATTGTCCCTATAGCACTGACAATAAAGAGATTATAAATCAACAAAGATCTCTTCTTTCAATGACTCACCTTTTTGTACCATGTTTCTTAGTTCAACTACTACTTCTTCTAACACCTTGATTCTCCTTTCTACACTATAGGTACAATTATTTGACAAGTTGCTCTTGGAATCATCAAAAATTTTATGTGACAAGAGGATCTTCTCATCAGTGGTGGTCATGATATGAAGATCTTGAATACAGTCAGCACATAGTTTAAGTTCTTTATCAATTGTATTAATTCCTGAGTTAATTTGATCTTGAGCAACAATGATGTTGTTATATACTCTACATGTTTCATCAATGAAATTTAATCCAGAGACCAAAATACCTTCCACCTAGGCCTCAGAAGCTATGGAAAATGTTGCACGCTTGTGGATTTCTTCTATGGATTTGAAATAAATTCCAATATTGGTAGTAGTAGGTGGAAGTGAAGAAAGAGGAGTTGGATCCAAAGGGGTTTTATTAGATGAGAGAAAGGATTTTATGAAGTTGGAGAGAATTTGAATATATTCTTCAATCTCCTCTTATGTTTTATTTAATTTATGTACCCTCTCAATAAATTTTGAAATTTTTTCCTTCATATTTTTCACTTCTCCTTCTAGGATGGACTCTCTAAGTGGGATCCTATTGGACCACAATTGCCATTAGACCAAAATCCATAGGTGTTAGTCTCCGATACGATCGCCAGAGTTAGTATCTATGAGAGGTGGTTAGTCCATGTCACAAAATTAACATGGAGCACTGGAAACACATGCCAACAATCTCCCCCTCAGTGTTACCCAAGTGAGTTTTGAACTTGAGACCTGTCGCTCTGATACCATTTATTGGACCAAAATCGCCGTTAGACCAAAAACCATAGGTGTTAGTCTCTGATACAATCGCCAGAGTTAGGATCTATGAGAGGTGGTTAGTCCATTTCATGAAATTCACAGGGAGCATTGGACACACATGCCAACAGATCCTAGTCAACTCCAAGTCTGAAATAGATATCTCTTTTTCATTCTTGTCTCCTTTTAGATTAAAAATTTATAGAAATTACTATCTTTTAGCATCTGTGACCAAATGATAATTTTCCTTAGATTTTTTAGGAGGAGGAGTTGTGCCAAGGAGGGAATCTAGGAACAACAGTAAGTTATGAATTCTTCCTCTTTTTGTTGTCAATCATGAGCTAAACCCATGTGAATGCATCACTGGAAGATGGAGCTGGAGGAGGTGGGAAATTAAGGACACTTGGAGGATCCAGAGATTGATAAGTGGAGACCTCAAGAGTAGGATCTTCAACAGAAGAGAATGATGGTCTCATAAATTCTAGCTTAGGCCTTGAGGTACTAGATTTTCTCGTGTCCGGTTTAATGAATTTTACTTCATTTTCTTCATCTTCACCTTCTTTATTACCTTTATCCTCCTCCTCTTCCTCTTCATCATCTTTCTGTTCTTCATATTTTTTCTCCTCAATTGATTTTACTTTTTCACTAGAAGGCTATGGAAATTGATCAAGACTATACCCTTTGTTATTTTATTTCCTCATTCTTATCTACCTCTTTTGATTTATCTTTCTTAACATATACCTTGGTTCTTGAATCTAAGGTTGATGAGGAATGATTCAATTGGGTTGGTGCATATTTATTAGAAGTAGAAGCTTCCTGAAATGAGGATGTATTCATTATTTATCTGCATTATTTCATTCTCCTCATGAACCAATGTCTTGTTCTCATTAATACATGATTATTTACTTTGGTAGGATCATCCCTCTCTTTCTGAGACCAATCAATTATTGGAATATGTGTCTATTGGATAGATCTTACGTATTCAATAGAATACATGTCAGAGTCATCATCTTCAAGGCCCTCTGGAACATGGTACAAATTGATGTCTTTGTTCTTTTGTAATGATAGTCTTCCAAAGTGCCTTTTCCTCATCTCATACTCATCTGCATAGTCTTATTAGTAATCTTCAATTGTAAGTACATGATAATAAGTCATTATAAGATTCTTGGAGATGAAAATATTGCTATGAAAGGAGGACCTTCTTTGAAAAGTGTGGAATTTTTAACTATGAGATTTTTCTCTTTACATTATGTGTATCCAAAGCATATCTACAAGTGTAGTTTCCCAATGAGATAGGAAACTTTATACCCTTGATATTCTTATCTCTACAAGTTCTGTGCAACATATCTAATTGCCTGAAAACCTCCACTAGAACCAACTTGTAATTGTAATACATTGGAAATTTATTAGGTACACCTTCAAACACAACTGTCTTGATAAATGAGAATTTTATGGATTGGATAAAAAATTTGCCATATGTATAAATCAATTGTCTTACTTTTGTAGAGAATCTCTTAGCTACAGTTCCTTCCAATATCCTGACTAGGAACACAGTGAAGGCACCGTTTACTCTCACGTGGCGAGTCTTACTATTATCATAAGTGATTTTGGTATATAACTCATATACCAGTGCATTTTTATTGTCCTCTTGTGGTGATAACCCTATCCATACCATATAAGCTGCTATGGTGTACATTAAGTAGGATATCATGTGGAAGGTTTTTCTTTGGTGCACATTGACCAATTGTTCACTCATGTTCTCACAATATGATTTCCACCTACTTCAACCTCTTCTTTGTCCTTCCAATTTTACATTGAGTACACACAACATCA
>CM034152.1:444248632-444627962 GCA_019776745.2 Taxus chinensis | reverse complement strand
AGTATGCATGTATTCTATTTTTGGCATACTTTTTATTAGGAGAGTGCAAGGGTGGTGAAGGTAAAATCCCCACCCCTATAAATACCTGATGTTAACCATTTTTTTGGTACCACCGTGGAGTATTTAGTCTAATCTTGGTGTATATTATGTTGTTTAGTTAGGGTTGATACTCGCGTGCATGGTCCAATGCTCTGGTATAAGACTTATTATGTATTCAACTTTTGTGATGTAATGCCTTTATTATAATAGAATATTATGGAAGGATCATGGTTGTTGACATGTCTGATTATGGATATTTCATGATGTAATTGATATTGGTAATTCTTTGATCGATTATTATGTGTGTTTCTAATTGATTGTATGCAATGGGTTATTATGATTGAATGAGTACTTGGTTAATTTATCATCATATTTATCCATGCTAATGTCTTGAAAAGAAAGAAAAAATGAGGGACCTTATAGTTGTATGTGTTTCAAGTGAGAATTCAGCCCTTGTTGAATGAAGTTCCAGCACGCATAGCGTTCTCTAGGAAATAAATGACTACAATGATGAAAAAAATGCGCAACTCCTAACAAAAGAAGTGTTAAAATAAGAGACTTAGAAAATTTGATGAAAATATTTTATTCTTAACCAAATGGTTTTTTAGAAGGAAGAGAATTAGAAATATGATGAAGTACGTTCAACTCTTAATGAAATGAATGTTAAGATAGGAGACAAAATAAGAGAATGGGAGCATTCAAATAATGACAATGTGAATTTCAAAATAAGAATTGAAGAAAAGATGATAAGAAGGTATGAATTTCACGAAAGTGGAGATAAGAGATGATGTGAAATTGATTGATTAATGATCTCAAATTAAAGAAAAGGGGATGCTTTAAAATAGATAAGGGAAGAGATATTGAATATGCTAGTAATTTAACAAAGTGAATGTAAAATATGATGATGTAAGATGATGAAATGCTTAAATTTAAACAAAGATAAGTGACAAAATTTAAGACTTATGAAAATGAGGGATCAAGGTGATCATGATGGTGATTTACTATGATAAGAGAAGTATCATGATGTCAAGACTTTGATGAATAAGGATGAAAGTGCTTAAGTTCAGATATGGATGTCCCTAACCTAAAACTTAGACTTGTTTACAAAGTGACAAGGTGAATGAGAGATAAAATGTGGATGAGGAGAATGGAACACAAATGTGTAACAGGTAAAAAAATACAAAAATGATGTAGCGAATGTTGGCCTCTACCTTAAATTGGATTGGTCAAGGTGTGACTTCCTAGAATAATTTCTCTCTAGGTGTTAGTAGTATA
This sequence comes from Taxus chinensis, assembly GCA_019776745.2. Classification (NCBI taxonomy): domain Eukaryota; kingdom Viridiplantae; phylum Streptophyta; class Pinopsida; order Cupressales; family Taxaceae; genus Taxus; species Taxus chinensis. The sequence continues at coordinate 444,626,648 of CM034152.1, read as the reverse complement.
TCCAAGAGAGTGTGGTACTATTGCTAGTTTTCGGCTTTAAATTACCCCCTTTAATACAATTAGAAAATGTCTTACTCAAATGAGTCATATTTGCCAATATGGATATCAATGACTCTAATCTCACAATAGGTTTACTAGTTAATTGGGTGGAAGCTCTTGTTTCATCAACCAGTACACTCAAGGCTCCGACTACTTTTTGGTTCTTGTGGTACTCCCCAAATGAGTTTCTTACCCCTGATCATGTACATCCCATAGTTATGTCTAAAGAAGGGAATAATCCCAACTCTAAAAAATTAATTGAGGTTAATTTTTTTTAAAATTAAAATATATGATAAAGGGGTTTGTTTGATCCGTAAATAAGGTAACATGTAGTTAATAGTTTTAAAGTTTCAAGAACCACCTTTAGGTATGTTCCTTTAAACAAGGAGTTATAACATTTACTTGTGGTGAAGAAGATGCAAGAAAACACATAAGAAACAAAAAACAAAAAACTCACAATTTGATTTTCAATATTGCTTGTGTAAGCGTGAGAAAAGAGCATACACGTGGTTTTGATGCGATTAACCTCACTAAAATGAGAAAAAAAATGAAATGAAAGGAAATAAAAACCCTCCACAATTCATTAGTTATGGGGGAAAAATGATTAAACATTTACAAAATAATGGAAAAAGTGAGTTAATGGGACGAAAAATGTCTAATATTTGTAACAGCCATTCTATAATAACTCCAAATTATGGGAAATGTTTTCTGTAAAACAAAACCATTAACCCTATTTCATGCCTTCAATGATTTTATAAGACTGCAATAATACTCCAGAAAGAAATATAGTTTAGCATCCAACTAATAACATCATAACCATGTGCGGCTGTAAAGGTCTATTAGATCTACCTAATGCCCTTTATTATTACTCTATCTGAGTATACATAACTTGTATGTAATTGGTTAACCTATCCATTTACGTTTGAGAATTGATGCAGTTCCAAGTTTTTACCTAAAAATTAGTTAACTAAGTTTCATCCGGAATCTCACACCATTGTTTTGGAACTTGGTGAACTGACAGTGTATTCAGCTAGTACACTATTTAGGCTAAATTTTTCAAGTTATGATTTGCATGATTAGTTTCATGGCCGTGCATAAGCCAAACAAAACTTGCCCCATCACCACACATTCTTCTCTGCATATTTATGTGGATCACGTCTCATTAAATTATGTTTAAATTCATGTATTAAGAAGGCCTAGAATCTAAATCTCGCCTCTCGACTTGAGAGTATGTTGTTAGTCCCCGCTTAGGACACCTATCAGAAAGATAATGATTACTTAATGACTCTCATCAATAAGTAATTATTACCCTTCCAGTATTCGTCATAAGATAATACGGATAGAGTTCAATCATGTATATAGGTTGGACTTATATTCCATGCTTTCATGTTACAATTATCGTATTACAAGGTAGAATTCATCATTAAAAGAATAATTCAAGTTACACGTTAAATCAACAAGGTCTATAGCAACTTACTGGTTACTATTGTACGAAGTGTTTTAATCTCATAGCGTCACTTTACAACTTTTGATGATAATAGTAGGATTAGTTTGTCCATGTCATTCTACTTGGTGACGATCCAATCCCATATAGATCATGTTGTAATTTCATCTTATTATTAGCTATCTTTAAGTATCTCTTAAGAAATATATATAATCTTTTTAATCAATTAAATAAGTTTTAATATTAACAATAACCAAAAATGTATCATTTATATTTCATAATACTATCTTATTTAAGGTGTATTATTTTTGCACTTTGACATCATTATGTCATTTAATATGTTATTATCGTAAAGGCACAAGTATTCATGAATGTAATTTTATGGTTGTACTAAATAATGAATCAATTATTTAATTAATTCCCTTTACGATGGAGTTAAAGAAATATCATTATTTCATAACTCTGATTTGTTGTCCAAACAACGTTAATTAATTAACTCAATAATTTCCATATGATGACGATGACATTAATATATTTGTAATGATTATCAATCATTAAATTAGAATATTTTAATGTCATAAAGTAAAATAATTTAATCAAGTACAATTTTCATAACCTTTTATAAAGTATATTTTATTGTTTAAAAATAGCGTAAATTATCATTACAACTCATTAGATATAAACAATTATATATGTATTTATTGAACTTGTCAAGGATAAATCCTTTTTCATAAAGTATTACAATAATTTAAAATTATTACAATATGCCAACTTCCATTTAAAAACTCCGTGAATCATATTTCACTTTACAATAAATACATAATCCAAATTTGGATGTTCAACAAATCAATGTTTATAATCAGATAAATAAAATTGACGCATGATGAGTATACATTCAATCAATCCATTTAAAGTTTTGTGATAAATAATCCAACCTGTTATCAGTAAAATAAAAATGAATAATGTACATGGTTATTTCAACGAACTGGCATGGATTAACAACTCTCTACCTAGTTATTTCATTACGAAATAATTGGAAATCTATGGTGTTATTATTATACAACTTAAATAAACATATATCATACCAAGTGTACATGAACTATAATGAAACTATAGAATATTTAAGCCAAGTTTCTATTATCTACAACATGCAATTATTCACCAATTCATTACATATCAACATATTAACATGGTTCAAACACACGACACGTCCAATAGTAACCAATTTATTTTCATCAAACAACTTAAGTAAGGTACTTATACATGGTGTACATTTATTAAAAGTCATCATGGACATCACTTAAGAATCAGAAAAGAGAAAGCAAGTTCTTTCTTCAACCAAAGTTGTCAAGTTTCAAACTCAAGCACAAGAAGTACTTATAATAGCATGCTTTTACAATCACCAAATACTTGTCGAGCTAACTAATTTCATAGTTAACTATAGAATAAATTTACACAATCTTTTTCAACTTTATCAAATTACACAGTCAAAGGTTTACTTCGCAAAAGATTCAATAATCAACTTTCCTTTTGTGCATGTAACCATAATCGAATCATACAAACTGTCATTACTGTTATAATCATAATAACAATGCAAGCATTATCTTAATCAGATGGTTAAGCAATAAAATTTTCCATAGCCTACTAGGTTGATATGCATATTTTCCCAAACTATATCCTTACATAAGATAGTTTACTTAAGACAATAATCATCAATTGATCTTGTAGATAAACATGACCTCATTCCTCCTGAATAGGTATTATAAATTATATCAAATAGAGTTTTAGTTAAGGAAACACAATCACGAGTCCTTGAAAATATAATTGTAACTATTGAAATGGACTCGTCAAGGAGAATATACAAGTACAGGACTACTACAATTTGATTGACTAAACCTGAGTTTATACTACAAAAATTACTTAAACTACTTAAGCTTATCAATGTCGTTACAAGCTTGAGATGAAATGGGTCAAGCTACACCCAATATTATTCCCTTTCACAGTATCTATCTACAAAGGAAAAGGTGAAACCTTACCATGCATGCATAATATGGTCCATCATAGTGAAACCAACAAATACGATAAGAAATATAATGAACCCATAAAGCATAATTAGCCAATGTAAATTTTGAACAAGTGTTCAGTTTAAAAAAAAGCATCAACCTCAATCCAGGTATGAAATCAACATAATTCAAATACCCATGTCATATTTTCAAAGCATGGTTTTAAAACAATAATCATAGACCTTTTACAAAATCTGAGGTCATTTATCCCTTATAATAACATCAATAGAAAACATATTCGAAGAACCCATATAAGGGAGTCAACCCAGTTTAATGTCTAAAAGAAAATATGCTACACCAACATCATAGAAACTTCAACTATCTTTCTAATAAACACCCGAATTCATTATACCATTTAAAAATGAAATAACCAGAGAAAGAGAAGTAAATCCATGCCTGGAGTGGAAGATATGTCAGCAACTTTCCTTAAAAAAATTGATAAATCTTTTCATAGTCAGCTATATGAACCAACTCATATTTCCAAAATACTCCAACCAATAAACCCTTTGAAATAGTCCCTAAATACTACTAATTCCACCATCATTATTTCTAAAAAATCTCAACAAAAATAGCCCAAAAACTCAAATGCACATGCCTACAAAAATGGAGGTTTGAACAGCCAGAGAAAAGAGCTCGAAACAACAATGCAAACAATAAAAATGAATTCCCATATTGTATGCAAGGTGGATTCCTTAGCAAGCTTCTCGAGTTTCTAGAGAATCTTAAATACCATTAAGTTTTTCAAGTGCCATGTAGTGGCTCACTCCAAATTTCCACCTCCATTCTACAAGTTCCCTCCAAAATAATTAGTGGAGTTTACAAGTGGTCATAGATATCCCAAAATAAGTTAAACCTTAAGTATTTGGATAGGTAAGTCAATCAACCAACAAAATAATTTAAACAATCTATGAAATTTTAATTTGGTCAAAGACCAAATCATTAACAAATGATCAAAATCCACGAGTATGGTCAAAGACCGTATGGTCAATCCAAAGCAAAAGGAAATCAATGGTGTATAGTTGAAGACCATATTACCAACCTTTAATAAAAATCCAACAACTTACCTTCCACCACCTTAATTACCAATACAAATGGAATATGAAAAAATTAACTGAAACAATCAAATGTCAAATACCATGGTCTTATACCATTAACAATTTTGATCCTTTAATTTTGATTTAAGGTTTATGACCAGTATTAACAAACATAATCATTATCACTTAGCTTGGTGTTACGATCGGTCAAAGACATCATCAAACCTAAAAAAATTAAACACAATGTATGGTGATAAATACAATCATTAATTACACATTATATGTGTTATGTTCAAGCTATCAAAACAGTAAAGTAAATAATCAAATACCAATAATTATACCTTGCCAAACTAAGCATTTTATTTCCGTTAGTGATGAAATATCATAGTCAACCTTAAAATTTTACCTTAATGATCCTGAAATTTACTTGTCCATTGCTAAAATCCATCATATTTCTTTACAGTCAATGACTGTCGTAATGTCAAAAGAAAATTAGTATCTATTAAACAATCATCATTATTTCTAATTACCGAAATAATACATTACAGCTATGTATAAATTCACCATATTTTGTAAATCATCATCTCCAGTAAGCAAGATGAACTAGAATATCAATAATAGGTACAATAACCAAATAGTATACTAATGTATCAAAATCATCACACACAGAGAAAGGTAAAGTAAACTTCTTACAACCGAGAAAGAAAAAATAAGTCATAAATGTAAAGTATTTCATGATTGATTAATGACCAGATTTGTTATGCGGTTGAAATTACAACTACGCGTAAGTAGTATATCGTTTTCAGGATATACATAGATACATTTAATTATAACTGTTGATGCAAAATCACACCACCCCTGGACGCTGATCAGATTTCTAGGTTGATCACTCTAGCATCCAGTTTCATTACACAACATGGAATCCTTTCTCCAAGTGTGGGACTTGTAAAAATGAGAAAGGATTCTCCAGAGAAGGCTAGTTCCTATTCCTCTGTTCAGATGCACACAAAAAACGTAGAGGTTTTACTCAAAACCTAATCTAATCTTGCCAAGGAGACAGGGTAAGAAGATGCATAAAAATAAACCTAAGCTAACAGAGGTGATGCACCGAGGAATGAAGAACACCTATCTTTCCAATAAACACAGACCATTCAAATGTGATGCAAGATCATGCATAGATAACAAATTTTTGTGGTGAAAGACCAAGAGGATGCAAATAAACACAGAGAGGGTTGAGAATCGTCCACAAACATGCATTACTTGCTCCAAAGATTGATACAATACACTACAAAATGCCAAGAGGTAGAGTCGCATTACAATTTCAAATGGGAGGTTCAAAACTCCACAAATTCACCTGATAGAGAGAAGAAGGGAGGAGCAAAACAGGAAATGTTCGACCTTTAGAAAGAAGCCCCTCCTTACAATATATAGGAAGAATGAGAGAGGGAAGAGAGAGGAAAACCAGATCTACCCCAACCACTTCTAGGTTGCATTTAACTCATCTCATTAGGGCAGAAGCGGTGAATCCTGGCAAAACGGCGGACTGTCTAGCAGAAACGGTGAATTGTCTGTTGCATTAAAGCTGGTTGTTGAAACGTCACTTCTGTCTATTATCACGTGCCAGAGACGTTTTCTTGGTTTTCTCTCTCTAAAATAAACCAAAATGCAAGATTGACCCTGGAATCATGTAGATAATTTCATAAGCTTTCCAATGATATAAAGAACGTGCAAATCTGAGCTCTGGATTAAAAGATATGGCGATCTGAAGATTTAGGGCACAAAACAGGCCAAAACGGATTTTGAATTTTTTCCCGCGCTCTGCCACCTGGATGACACGTGTCGGGCTCTGATTCGATGAGAAATTCTCTCTCCTCCACCCTTCCGTGGGCTTTCCTTTGAAATTTCGACCTTTTTAACTCTTTGGAAAATTTTCCATTTTTCCCCCGTGCCCCGCCACTTGGGACACGTGGCACGCTTTGGTTGGTTGACAAGGGCGCGGGGGGAAACCTTTACCTTTTAGTTTTTTGGCCAAAACTTTTGCTAAATTTTCTAAGTCCTCCCCGAGCTCCGCACTCCCCCACCTTAGGACACGTGGCATTTCCTGATTCGTCCGCGGGCTCTTCGGCTCCTCGCGTCCTCCGCGTACTCTTGTCCCAAATGTCCCAAACCATCTGGGACAAATTCCTCTGAACCGCCCGATTCAAGCTTCCTTGTCCCTTTTTGCAGTGAAGACACGTGGCATGATTCCATTGGCTCTCAGCTCTTTCGGCTTTTCACGTCCCACGCATCCCGATGTCCCAATTGTCCCAAATGCTACATGGACTGCCTGGAGGCTTTTTGGCTAGTTCGCACCCCGACGTCCCAACTGTCCCAAGGACCACCTGGACTAGGACTTAGCCGATTTTCATGATTTTTTCTGCCCCAAGCTTGTTTTTTGCAACTTTTTCACCCTTTTTTAGAACTTTCTCTTTTCTTCTTGGACAGGAGAGTTAGAAAGAAGCCGAGGGGACCCCAGAAACATGATTTTTTGCCTTGAATCAATCTATCTTGCTCGGGACCGAAGAATTTAATGCATGTTATCAAAATTACCCTGGGGGTGAATTTTGGATAACAATAACCACATCCAAATAATTCATCTTATCCTCAAGCCCTAGTAACCCACTTCACATAACATAACTCAATTCTTGTGACAAAACAAAATGAAAATGCAGGATTTGACAATAACCATGTACGGACAAGTTCCATGATATGTCCACGTTAGCAAAATTCATGGGAAAAAATTAATCATAATGGTCCTAATTAGTTAAAAAGGATCTAATTAATTAATTAAAATAATTAATTAATTAAAACAAGCTAATTAACCTAAATAAGAGCCTAACCAAAGCATTTATTTAACAATAATCTAATTTAGATTTATTTAAAAATATAATAAATAATAAAAAATAAATCTAAAACTTAACCTAAGTGTAAACTTAAGTTAAAAATAAAAATAATTAAATAAAATCTAAATCCTAAGTTATACATACGTTAAATTGACCTAATGCAATCCTATAAAACCAAACTAAAACCCTAAAAACTAATGTTTTGCATTGGCAGGGCTCGATGGGTCTATGTTGGTTATAGACAGGGATGGTGTCGATGTTTGGGTATGAGGTGGGTTGCTAGGAAATGGTGGTTTTTCATCCAGGATGTGGGTGTTAGATGGGGCTAGCTCATAATTCAAGGTGTGTGTGACGGTTTGACGATAGAGAGAATAGCATTCAATTTGGGTTAGGCAGGGTCTGGGGAGTGAGGTTAATGCAAGGAGGGTTAGGAAGGGGATTGGGGAGAGAGCTCGGTGAACCTTCTCTCCAAGCTATAGGGTTGTGAGGTAGAGGGTATCTCAAGAGGGGAGAGGTGGGATAGCTTGGGTAGGAACTTGAGGGTAGGGACTCGGGTAGCTAAGGAGTCAGCTCGTCGAGATGTAGAGGAGTTACAGGAATAAGGTAGAATTAGTGATGGATTTAAGGGTGTGTGAGGAGTTATATAGAATGGAGAGGGAATGTAAAGATTTAGGATATGTGAGAGATGGGTTGTAGATTTAGAGATTATGCTTAGAGATAGCTCTAAATTCAGTATCTAACTAAATTTAACTACAACCAAAGACACTCTAAATTTAGAGGGAAAACAACTAATTTCAATTTGTTTTGATTTTAAATTTGATTTTTTTGCCTCCAGAACAGTTTCACACAGCTGCAAAAAAATTGTAAGAGCACAAAAAATAGAGTTATGTTATTTTTTTAAATGTGATTTCTAGAAACTCTCCAGATTTTGTAAACACAACAACACAACAACATGGTAAAAACACACCAAACAACTAAAATCTAACCAATTAAAACCACATTTACACAAATGTTAGTAATAAGAAAATATTCACTAAAAAGGTCAATAAAATATGAACCAAAAATGAAGTAAAATGTGGGTAAGTCCCATTGGGCATGCCAAAACGTGAGCACAAAAATTCTAACTAAAATGAAAGACAAGAAAAATGTATAAGTAAACCTTCAGTCAGTTCTTCCTTGAAAACCTTTATGATAAAGTTGTGGAATTTTTAAAGCTTGTATAACCTTATAAATAAATTATTGTAGGTGCTCTTGAAAGTTAACTCTAAATGGGGATTTGAAAATGCTACGAGTAGATATTTGTCTTGGATATAGCTTCTAAAATGCATATATTGGGTAGAAAAGTTGACAGAGTAAGTGTACAAGAATCCAAGAGGATTTATAAAGGGATATGAATGATTTTTTTATATAGGTTGAGTAGTGGTTGGAAGTAGTTACATGTGATTGAATGCATGTGCTAAAAATATTAATTGAGGGAGTTTTAACAGTTCAAGTGCATTTATTCCCATGAGGGGCAGTAAATAAATTCAGTTGTAAAAGTTACATCCAAAAAGGTGGTTGTGCATGCAATTTAATTTCCCCCACCTTTATAGGATTCTAGAAGTGCAGTTGACTATACTGATGAAGTGGAGTCCAAATGCGGTCCAAAGGGAACCTAAGTGGTAGTGACTATGAAAATAGGTGTATTTTCTTAATTAAGTAACTAATTTAATTAGATACAATGCACAAGATAATTAATTAATATTTATTTAATAAATGATAATTAACTTAGCTAAAGTGCATTAGACATTAATTTAATTAATCCTAACAAGGTGAAATGTGCATGATTAATCAATCAACCATAAGGGGATGAATAATAGGATGTACTGGGATAATACTAGGAACTAGAATGTGATTTTTGGGTGTCTACAATATCTTCAAGGCATCAATAGGATTGTATCAGCAACACTATCTCCAACAAGATCAAAAAATTTCAGACATTGTTCTTCATGCACTTGTATTAGCTTCTCATACTTGTCAACAATCATCGTGCCTTCTTGGCATTATAACAATTATCTTGAGTTTCTCAAAACCTTCCTAAATTATAATTATACCTAATCCTTATTAAAATCCTCCAAATAGTCAAGAAATCCTAATCATGATAACAAGGATACTCCTGTCAGGCCTCAAAACACCTTCTTTGGCTCAATTATGCATATCAAATTGTCTATTCAAGGTATACCAACTTGTTATAACTCCATTAGATCATGACACATTATTCTTGGCACAACTTCAAGAGACTTCATACATGTCCTACAACCCCATATTTATTGATCCAAAAAGCACAAGGTCAGACAGACCTTCTTGAAGAACTTTTCCCAAATTTGACCCTTGTATTTAGGTGACACAGACCTATACCAGGTCTCAAAACACACTCTTAAGCTCCATGACACAGTCCTTAACCCAATCTGCGGACCTCATAGCTTCATTACACATGACTGAAACCTTTAAATCAACACAAGGGATCACTACACTCCCCATAACTATATGCTTCATATTTATATATGAATTTATCTAAAAATCTTAGTAGAGACATCCCAGATCATGGGGATCTAGAACATCAACTTTAGAAAATTTTAAGACTTCCTTGACACATGTGACTCAATTTTTTTATCCTTCTTTAGATCAGCAACCTATGAACATCCTTGACTTGTTCTAACACCTGAATTAGAATGATTATCTTGATTCACTCTTCGTTCTCATGCTTTGTCTTACTTTTTATCTTGTACTCTAGGAGATTGAAACCTCTTGTTTTTCCTTGAGGGAGCATGAAAAAAAAAATATAATGTGACCAATATGATTACGGTTAGCACATAATTTCATTCCTGCCTCTTGACTGATATGAACTGAAACTCCTTCCATGATTCCATATGTCATCATACTTGAATGACCTTCTACACTCTTTTTCCATGTTTCCAAACACATTGTAAATATAAAAATAACCATTAAAGTACTTCACATACCTTGAAGCATTGGGTTGTCTAACATACCTTATCTTCTCATAGATATTGATGTTGTTCAGCTTCTTATCTACCTTGGAACTTAGTCCAGCAACCACCTTACTCTGAGTAACATCCTCTCTAACCACCTCTTTACCTTTTAGGCTATCCTTGAACATGAGACTAGTCTTATCTCCTACAGACTTATGACTATCTAAGAGATCGTCTAGATCCTTGGAACTCTTCTCAAATATATGAAATGATCTTTCCTTGTTGGTTTCTTTAGTTATATCTACCTTTAAGAAATCAATCTCTTTTACATACTTGAAACATTCCTCCTCATCTTTTAGGATTGTAGATATGGCATTTATTTGATTCTATAACTATTTTATGAATGCATCATACCTATTTGTGTCATCCCATTGTTTCTCCTTAATAATATGGATCTTTTCTTCATATTCCTTGACTTGTGTCTTTAGTTTCTTGTTATTCTTCTCTGCATGTTTCAATTCCTCTTGAATAGACATAAGTTTAGTTTCAAGATGTGACTCTTCTTCTTCTGAATTCATACATGAGCCTCCAAATATATAACCTTCATTATTATAACTCTCAGCACCCTTGGCCATGAATAGGAATTCATTACCAACATCTTCATGCTCAAACTCAGAATCAGAATCAGAAACACCAGCTTCACTACTTACCTCTGATAAGTTATAATCATCATTAGAGTAAAATCTTCTCTTAGAGTTATTATTACCCTTATCAGACCTGTGGGAATTCTTTTCATTATCATGATCATCATCTTTTTTTTCCTTGTGCTTGTAAGGCATTTGTTTAAAAAATGTCCAATATCTCCACAATTTAAACAATTGAAGGGCATCTTACCCTTATACTTTCCTGAACCTTTTTTAACTTCCTATTAAACATAGCAATCAAATCATCATTATCAATATAAGAAACACCATCATATAAATTCTTATTACCTTTTGAATTTTTTCAAGTTTAAATGTTTCTTCCTTCTTATGAGGTATATCCAGACTTGTCCTCATCTCATAGGTAGTCAAGATACCATGGATTTCATCCATCAGCAGAGTAATTATATCCTTGACTTATTCTTTAGCTCATACTTTAGGATAAAATTTAGGAGTGAGATATCTCAACACCTTCTACACGACCACAGCTTCTTTCACATCTTCTCATAATCCTCTAATGGTATTGACAACTTGATCAACTCTGAGAAGATATCCACCAATGTTTTCTTCTTCTTTCATCTTCAAATTTTCAAACTAGTTCATATATGTTTGTATATTTTTCAAATTCACCTTGAAATCACCTTCATAGATCACTTGCATCTTGTCCTTCATATCCTTAGTTGTAGTACATTTCATCACCTTGAAAAACTCTGACTCTATCAAACCATACAAGATAACATTCACATCTTTAGAGTTATAATTACTATCCTTCTTACATGTTGCATCAATTGGAGTGTTTTGAGGAGTAGTGTAGCCATTTATAACTAATTTCCATATATCACATCCAAAATACATGATGTGAGTTCTCATCCTAATACTCTAGAAAGCATAATTTGTCCCATCAAGCATAGGATCTTTACTAGTAGAGGAACCACTTTACTGACTCACCATTTATGTGCTTCAAAAGATCACCTCAATCTTCTTGGGCTCCAGAATATTAACTAAGTACAAGAAGATGTATGGGTGTGTGGGACCTAGTTGAAGAAGGGCACATGGGTTGAAGGCATGCAGGGAAGGGTTATAGCAAGGTTTTGCAGGACACATGGCACATGCGCAAGGCAAGATAGGTTTTGTACTTAGCCATATTCAGCATCCCATCAAGCACACGATAAAATCATGAACCTTGTGGATAAGGTACCATCCTGGCAACTGGAGGATCAAAAAGGGAATATTCCAGGCATGCGATGGAAGGTTCCAGCATAGCATCATCACAAAGAGTGGAGAGCTCAGATCTGAGAATGCATACTCCCATGGAGGACCACTTTGACACTTGGCAGCCAATCTGTAACTTCATAAAGGCATGGCGGTGGTTTTTAAGGCTATAAATGTAATCACCCGATAGAAAAAATATATAGTTGAAGATAGATGAAGCTCTACAAAAATAGAATGGGGGATTCTAGGGGTTAGGGATTAGGAGAACTCTAGGAGTGATGGCATGTGTAGATTGATGGATCTTCAATCATCTTTGTAATGTGATGAACATAGTGTAGTTTTGATGCATGACTTAGCTTTGCATGGTTATATGAGGGTATGTTATGACCTCAAGGGATGTAATGTGGTTATTAAACGGGTTAATATGAATATAAGGCTCTATTATGAATCATATATGTGTTTAGGAGTATAATAATTATGCATTTCCTTTTTGTATAAACTATTTCCATAAGATGTTTGCTACTTCTCTTTTATGGATGCAATGAGATGACAACTCATTTTGGATTCTTAGAATGTTATATAATTCTTTGTTATCCTTCTGCATTTGATTATCTATCATAAAATGATGAATGAGTATAATCATTATACATCCTCTTTCCCTCATGGTTCAGTTCTATCTTTTTATATGCTTCTTGTCTGGATGAATATATTAATGTAGCATTTACTCAAAGCTCTTAGTTGAATAGGAAGTCTTTTATTTCTTCTATTATGCACCTATGATACATTCTTGCACAACTCATATAAAAGAGGGGATTTGCACCCGTGCATGACTCAGGTGAGTGCCCAATGCCCGCTGAGTGATAGGTCGGCACGCATGGGATTGTCCTTATTTGTTAAGGGGCATAAAAATTGACTACAACTTGGTTCCGTTGCTAGGACCTCCTTTTGAAGTTGTTGTAAGAAATGGCATGCATATTTTTATTTGTCCTATGTGATGACAGGGCGTTGAAGCTTTGAAAGTGTTGAAACATGGTTCGAGAGCATGGAGGATGAATTTGCTCAGAGATTCAACACTAGACCTGAGTTTGATGCACGTGGATGGGTAGAAGATAACCTCTACCATGAGTTGTATGAAACTTTCTTCTGTTACTTCCCAATAGAGTTATGCGAATGGATTTTAGCATATGTGTCTAGATCAAGTTGGTACTATAGAGCACGCGTATGGACCCAAGATGATTACTAGAGGCTGCAAGATGCAGATCTGATGTGGACTCATGTTGTGGATCATTGGTGGAAGGGAGTGTTGGCTAGCTATACTCTGGAATACACCATTTATATGTACTCTTGTATGGAAGTTGCTGAGTTTAAGTTTTTGAGGGATCCCAGATGATTATTTCTATGAGCTATTCCTTTGGAAATGAAGATCTTGATCATTACTTTGAGTTTAGAGGCATTTCCAATGGCCGGCTAAACCCTTCTAAGCACTGGGTGAAGAATATACGACGGAGGATGATGGAAGACATTACAACTAAGAAAGAAAGGGAGGAGACGTGACTCAAGTATAGTGAATCACGTGAAAGGGATATTTCTAGACAACACGAGGTTGTAAGTGTGATGGATCTATGGAGGAAGATGTTGCGGGAAGGAGTTGAGGTTCACACAAAGGAGGTGGAACCTAAGCATTTTGTGCTACCCCATCTTGAAAAATGTGGGAGAGAGACCCCTTCGTCTTCTGATGAGATTTCGTCGCATGGAGAAAGAAGAGTCATTGGCATGCATCTGAACCCACCTAGTGACCAGACCTTGGTGCTTGGTTTCCCAGATCAAGGAAGTATTGTCAACCCAGTTTGTATTGGTGGAAGTGACTAATCTGTGCCCAGGAGATATAATTTCTGATTTGGGACTTCTATGGCTGCACATACCATTCTAGTGTTCGGAGGAATTTTTGGGCAAGGGGAAAATACACAAGGTTTGCGCAACACATCGGGGAGTGGCACGGGACACACATTTGGCATTGGAAAAATCTCACAGACCATTGGCATACAGTTCAGCGGGGCATTGGGGACACTAGGAATGACGACTTCAGGCCCATTACTAGCTACAAGAGGGTCTGGAGGTAGAACAGGTGGATCGGGAGGCACAGGACCTAGTGGATCCAATGGATCTAGTGGAGGGAAGTCTTTGCACTTTCCAGACTACTAGGGTATAGAGGATGTTGCGGATCATGTGCACAAGTGTGAGCTGCTATGGCACGTGAAAGGGATCACAACCCCATAACAGAAGGCCAATCAATTTTCAACAATGTTATAAGGGCACACGCATAGCTATTATAGGAAGTATGACCCCCATCATATGGTGGTAGATTACACTGTGTTGAAAAACACCTTCCTAGAATAATTCCACATCCCTGATTTTGAGCAGAAGATCATCAGTGTTCTAAAGGAGATTCAACAGGGAATGGCTGAGAGTGTGTGGGAGTATGACAAACGGTTTAAAACTCTCCTATCAAATTTGTCATATGACATCCACCCCTCATAGCATACTCAATGGTTTGTTGGAGGGTCGATAATGTCATTTATAAGGGCACTATCACATAAGACTTTCACAGACCCATGTGAGGCATTGGTAGCTACTCTGCGCACTAAATTTTTTGGGAGCGTTGATACTAGTGTGAGCCCTTTTCTAGAGGCTCAAATCACTTCCATGGCCAAACAGTTGAAAATGTTATCTACAAACTCTACACATGAGACTTGTAGTGGTCTCTAGTGTGTGGATTTTGAAGTAGAGGGGCATGCCAAGGATATTTTCCCCCAGAAAATAGTATACACAATAGCGGTAGATTGTGAAATTTGTCACGGGAACCATGATGCGAGTAGATGTCCCTTGTTATAGCGTGCAATTTGGAAGAATGTGTCTTGTTATTGTAAGATTTGTGCCTATACGACCCATGATACTAAGGATTGTAGGCTTATTGACCAGATCCATGAGGCCATTGAACATGATGTGCGCCAGACCAACCTTGCCAGTGGATCCAAGGAAGATGATCACCGTTATGGACGCATGGATGGAAGGGCACGTGGGATAGGTTATCATGGAGGATTTTGTGGTCAAAGTGACCGCAGAGGAGGAAAAAGTGAGTTCCCATGAGGGACTTTCTATAACTGTGGATCTACATAACATTACAGGTGTGAGTGCCTAGAGCTATTCAAGTGCTCGTGGTGCATAAAGAAGCACAAGTATGAGGAGTGCCCTAAGTTGTTTGAGCACATGAACCAGCAACACCAGAAAGACAAGGGCACAACAATGGTGAGTGTAAAGAAGGTTAACACACCATGGATGCCACGGGTGACGCGTGAGTCAGGATTAGAACTTGTTTTGGTGAAAACGTGAGAAGAAGCAACACACGCTAAGGAAATACCAAGGAAAAGAACCCTAGTTTCAAGGGAAGAAGTGGTACATGAGAAATACCCAGACCTTTCTCATCAGACGGAGGTGTATCACGAGACAATGGATGTCATTCCAAGTTTGCAGGGAGAAATCTGGTGTCTAAATGAGTAGTTCAGTCAACAGGAGAAAATAAGGAATGTTGAGGCTCCGCAGAAGGACCTAGATGAGGTCAAGGAAGTATACAAAATATTAAGGCAAGAGAATATTATTCCCTTGATAGGAGAATGGCTACGAGAAAATATGGCACGCACCAGAGCAAAGTGTGAAAGGAAGATGTTGTATGCAAACCTCCCTCCCCATAGCCTTGATTATGACAAAGAAATCACACTGAACACAGTTGTGGATGGTTGGATTCCAAGAAACATATTAATTAACACGGGAGCAGAAGTCAATGTTCTTAAGTTGGATGCCTAGCATAAAATGGTAAGGCCCACATTGCAACCATCTTCAAATGTGTTGCATATGGTAAACAATACTAAGGCAATTCCCATTGGAGTATTAAAGGTGTAGTAATTACCATTCGAGGGGGAAATTTTACTAGAGACTTCAAAGTCTTAGCACTCATCGGGGAAGATAATTTTCCAGCCTTGCTTGGGTGCCCATGGTGTTATAAGAAGAACGCTGACCTAAGGTTCAATAAAGGATATATTAGTTTTGAAAATAAGGAAGAATGGGTCATCATCCCTTTGATGGATGGGAAGTCAAAACCTTACACTGAACATTTGGGAGAAGAGGTCCTTGATAGAATTTACTTGCGCTCCATCAGAGACCCAGAGATAATTCACCCTATAAAAGGAGTTATCCAATATGAGGATTCCTAGTCTGCGAGTGATACCACAAGCATGGCATATGAAAATTGGGCACATGGGACCTTTGAGTTAATTGGGCGACAGCTGAGGGGGTATGTAACAAAAGTGATCAAGGCGTGCTCACTCAGGTGTCTAGGAGGAAATAAGTTACCAAATTACTCTGGAGGGGCATACCCTCAAGGGACATGGAAGCTCAATGGAAAAATGAGGATGAAAGAAGAGGGATGCTCAATTATAGCCTACTCGAGACTACAACATGCTGGTGGGCTACACATCAGGAGAGCCTCCTAGAGTGGCGTGAGGTAAGAATCATGCTCTTTGTAAGGTTTTCCAGAAGCAACGTGCCCACGGTCATTCAAGACTACCATGGTAAAGAGACCACTTCATTTCATATCCAAGCATTTGAGAAGGCCTGGATATGAGGCGTAGAAGCCTTGCCACCATCATTATGGGTACATAAGTTGTATTCCACACTACAAGGTTGTGTGCATGCATGGTATATCCATTTAGAAACACGCCGACAGACTGGTAATTGGCAACAATTGACGGCTGATCTCATTCAAGCATTTGAGTATCAGAGTACAAAGCCATCAGTGGATAAGGCGTTACAGGTTTTCAAGTGCCTTACAAAAGGGGTATAGGGCTATGGCAGAGGATAGAATACAAGAGTTGTTAGGTGAACCTGGCTTGGAGGCGTGCTTTAAGGAAGAAGAATTAGAAGAGACATAACTTGAGCGCGTGTGCATGGAAAAATAAAAAGGTAAGATGGTGTATTAATTAATGGGGAGGAAGTGGAAAGCTTGGATGTTAACCATTCTGTAGGGACACGCAAAGTGATAGATAGTGTTGATGAATAGAAATGCGCCTACCATGAACTGTTAAAAACAAAAAAGGTTGACCTTGGTACATAAGAGAAACCTAAGGAGGCCATCATTGGGGATTATTGGTTAGAGAAGGAGGTCTCTAAGATCATTGATCTGTTACATGAGTTCCAGGATTTATTCTCTCACAGGTATCATGAACTCAAAGGTGTTCACCATTCTTTGGGGGAAATGAGGATCAAGTTAAGGGAGGGTGCACACTCGGTTTAGAAGATACCATACCGAATGAATCCTAACATGCGCATGAAGGTCAAGGAAAAAATAGATAATATGATAGTGTCGGGCATCATTGAAGTTGTTGAAGATTCAGAGTGGGTAAGTCCAATAGTCATTAGTATCAAAAAGGATGGAAGGATAAGGATTTGTGTAGACTATAGGGAGTTGAATGCAATTTATTTCATCGATCCTTTTCCAACCCCCTTCACTGAAGAAATTTTGGAAGGAGTGGCTGAACACGAACTCTATTCCTTTACGAATGGATTTTCAGGGTACCACCAGGTGCAGATCACAAAGGAGGACCAGGAGAAGAAAACTTTTGCCACTAAGTGGGGAATTTTTTCCTATACGGTCATGCCCTTTGGTTTGAAGAATGCGCCTGTTGTGTTCTCGTGCATTATGGTACAAGAATTTCAGGACTTTATCCAAAAATTTCTTCAAGTCTATCTGGATGATTGGACAGTGTATGGGCTAGTGAAGGACCACTGTGATAACTTAAGATTAATGTTTGATAGATGTTGGCAGTTTAAAATATCCCTCAACATTAAGAAATGTGTCTTTGCTACCCCATTTGGAATATTATTAGGGCACATCATATGTAGGGAGGGCTTACTAGTATATCCCACCAAAGGTTCTGTCATTGTGGGTTTGGGGGAGCCTACTAGCCAAAGTGCAGTGCACGGATTCCTTGGGCATATAGGGTATTACATAAAGTTCATCAAGGGATATGTCAGGATAAATGCGCCCTTAGAAGATTTGTTTAAACATAAGAGTGTTTTCCTTTGGGGAGAGGCACAACAGAAGGCATTTAATACTTTCAAGAATAATCTTATCACCGCACCCATACTATGATTCACTTCTTAGGATAAGCCTTTCCATGTTCATGTTGATGCCTCAGGCACAGCCATTAGAGTAGTTCTTGCACAACCAAGTGAAGGGATTGTTGATCATCCCTTGTGTTTTTCCAGTAGAAATTTAACACCAGCAAAACAAAATTACACAACTACTGAGTGCAAAGCTTTATCCATGATCTACGTGCTCCATAATTTTAGGAAGTACCTGCTGACAACACCTTTTATATTCTACATGGACCACATGGCACTAAAATACTTAGTCAGGCGCATATGTCAATGGGTCCTACTATTTTAAGAATTTGAGTTCACTATGGTTGTGAAGTTAGGAAAGAGTAATTTTGGACCTGATCATTTGTCAAGGATTGACTCAGCGTAGGACGCGCTGAGCATTGAGGAGACTATGTTAGACACATAATTGTTTAGGTTGCGGCACATGCCCTCAGATCTGGAGGACATTGTTGTATTTCTTAAGATAGGTGTGGCATCAGATGGAATGAAGGCCTTGGAGAGGAAACAATTGGCCATGCGTGCCATGCCTGACATGCTAATTAGTGGAGATCTATACAAATTGGGTCATGATGAAATTTTGTGTTGATGTGTGCTAGAACATGAGCGCATTGCAATTATGGAAGAAGTGTGTGGTGGGATCGTAGGAGGACACTATGTGGGAAATTCAACCACGCAGAAGATTCTTCTCGCGGGAATTTGGTGGGAAACCATTTACCAAGATTGTATTGAGTTTTGCAAGGCATGTGACCATTGTCAGCGCCTTGGCAAACCTAGAAAGAGGGATGAAATGCCCCTATGACCAATATCCAGTGCAGAACCATTTGAGAAATGGGCTATCAACTTTGTAGGGCCAATCTCGCCAACAACGTGAAGGACTGGTTCGCAGTATATCATCACTTATACTAATTATCTGACATGGTGGTAGAGGAAGCACCAATAAAGCATTATACAGCTGCTACAACTGCCAGATTTTTATGGGAAAATATAATCAGCAGGTATGGATGCCCATTAAGTTTGACAAGTGACACAAGTTCAATTCTTCATTCTAGCAAGTGATTTTGAGTGAATTCCTGTGTGAGAAAATAGGAAATGGATTCCTTTCTTGTTTTGTTCATTGAGAGGGAATTCTTCATTGTTGAGGATTGTAAGTAAGAAAATATAATTATGAGTGCTTGATCCTTCTTGAAGGTAAATATTTGGCAGTAGGTTTGTATTTTGGGATGTGGTTGGAGATGAAGATTTGAGGATTGATCTGGCTAAGATAAAAACCATTCTCAATTGGCTTATACCATGAGTTTGACCAAGACTAGGAGATTTTTGGCACAATTTAGCATTTGAGTAAGTTCATCTAAAACTTCTCGTCCATAGTAGTGTTGCTACATTCAGTGATAGCGGGGGTAAGGCTTTTGATTACGATAAGAAACAAAATAATGCTTTTGAGTCATTCAAATACAAGATTAGTCATGCTCTAGTTTTTGCATTACCTAGCTTACACTTACCTTTCGAAATGGAAACGGATGTCACTGATTATGTTATGGGGGTTGTCCTACTTCAGGAAGTTAGGCACATATGTTATCATTCTAAATTGTTTCATGATGCAGTTCTAAATTAGTGTACAAATGATAAGTAATTGTATGCTCTTGTGAAATTTATCAAGTGGAAACATTATCTTATGGGTAAAGAAACTATCATACATATGGATCACTAACCTCTTCAATATTTGTAGGCTTGGAATAAACTTCAGGAGGCTAGACACTATAAATGGATGGATTTTTTGCAGCAATTCCATTTGATTATAAAATATAAGAAAGGTGTGACTAATAAGTTAGTTTATATGTTATCTATACCTCCTTTAATTTCATATATGGGCATGTTAACTCTTCTTGAGCCTTTTTGTGTGAAGCATATCAGGAAGGTTATGAGCAGGATCCAGATTTTGGAGAGATATTTTAGCAGAAACCTCCAAGTGAGGAATTTTCATCTCGGGGAGAATACTACTTCCATAATTTATTTCTCTATAAGAACAAGAAACTTTGTGTACCTAAGGGGGGAATAGTTCAGTTGATGAGGGAAGCACCCATTTCCAAGCTAACTTACCACTTTGGTGTAGTAAAGACTGTAGCGTACTTACATAGGTTTGTTTATTGGCCAAACATGCAAGAAAAGGTTACTGAATTCATCAAGGGTTTTGTTTTATACAGTACAATCAAGCCTAAAAACATAAATTCGGGGTTATGTATGCCATTAGGGGTTAAATTTGACTGTTGTTTAGACATTTTTCCTAATTTTAAACGTAAAAAACTTGCAAATATTTTGTAGAACCGTGCGTGTGACTTACAAATTTGAAATGTGACCATCAATTTTATATTCATTCATTTAAAAATTATATTAGTATATTAATTATAGTTAAATAAATATGGAATAGTCATTTCTAAATTTTATAAATAGTGTATAAATAGCATTGTTTTGTATTTTTTACCAGAAAAATTAAAAAATTAACGTTCCCTGAAAATTGTTTCACATTCATAGGTGGTCATCAAATTTAACCCATGTATGTCATTACCAATTCCTTCCCGACCATGGGAAAACATTTCCATGGATTTTGTGGGTGGTTTTCCTACTTCGAAGAAAGGTATGATTACATTTTTTGGTAGTAGACCAATTTAGCAAAATGTGTATTCCCATTCCTTGTAGGAAGACCATCAAGGCTAACGATGCAAATGAGTTTTTTTTTACTAATGTGTGGGTTCATTTTTGTTTACCTAATTATTTTATGTCAGACAAGGACTCATTATTCATAGGAAAATTTTGGTCTACTTTGTGGGAGAAGATGGATACTAATTTGAAGAGGTATATCACTTTTCATCAGTAGATAGATGGGACCGTACCTTGGTTTATCTTTTGAGAGGGTACAACAAGAAACATCTGTGGAATTAGGATGAGAACTTGGTATCTATCCAACATTCTTATAATAGTGTGGTTCATGCTTCTACCAGTAAGACTCCTTTTGAAACATGTTTTAGTTATTTTCCTAAGATCGTTTTTGCTATTTTTTTGAGATTACTATGCAGAGAAAATGGAAAATTGGAACTAGAAGTACACAAAGGTCAAAAATTCATTGAAAACATTCAGCAGATACACCTCCAAGTACAGGAGAGGTTGACAGAGTCATAGGTCAGGTATAAAGCACAACATGATTAGCACATGACTGAGTATTCTTTCCTTGTTGGAGACAAGGTATGGATGTACTTGAGTAGAGAAATGATATAGGTAAAAGCTAAGAAACTCAAGCCTCTTTGATATAGCCTATTTGAGATTCTAGAACAAGTGGGTAAGAATGTAGTTTGCTTGGATTTTCCTCCTTATATGAGGATCTACTTAGTGGTGAATGTTGAAAATTTACTTCTCTTTGAGCCCTTGAATTTGGATGAGGAATAAGATGGTGTGTTACCATCTATTAAGGATCATGCTCTAGACATTCAACTAGAATTGGAGGAAGATGCGGTATTACAACAGAAAGAGAGCACAACGCTAAGATGAGTGCAGGACAAGTGGTTGATTGGGTTGAAAGGATAATTTCCTACCAAGGAAAATTGGTATTTCATAGAAGATGTAGGGAAGAAATTTACTCACCTCATTAGTCCTTGAAGTTTTTGGGGACTTAGAAGCCTCAAATTGGGGAGGTATAATCCAAAAATGGAATCTGAAATACCTAATTATATGTATTCTCCTTATATGATACTTACAGTGCATATTCTCAACATATTCTTAATTTAAGAGATGGTGTAGTCAGGTTGAGGGTGATCTAGACACCTTCAAATGACATCATAGGGCCATTGTTGTTCTGTTTAGGGGATTTCTAGGTGATGTTGATGCAACCGCCTTGGCGGTTATGTAATTGTCACTCTTCATAAAGTGGAAGTTTCCCAACTTCCATGGCAGTTATGCAACCATCGTTTGTAGTGATTAGTAGTTGTGCAACCGCTACTCTGTGGACACCAATGGTCTTGTCCCCGATGACTCCAAAGTAAGAAAAATCAAAAGTTACAAATGCATGGCCTTCCTAAATGGTTTGTTTCTCATTTCCCTCCTTCCATGGGCAGAGAAACTATAAATACAAGTTTAATTCTTCATTCTAGCAAGTGATTTTAAGTGAATTCAAGTGTGAGTAAAAAGGAGTTTGAGTTCTTTCTTGTTTTTTTTCATTAAGAGTAAATTCTAAATTTTTTAGGATTGTAAGCAAGAAAATACAATCAGGAGTGTTGATTCCTTCTTGAATGCCAATATTTGGCATTAGCTTTGTATTTTGGATAATTACATAGTGAAAGGGAAGAAATTTGCATACCCACTGGATTTTTTCCCACATTGGGGTTCTCCGAGATAAATTATCGTGTCTCCTTTTTCTTTTATCTCTAAATTTACAGTATAGTATTGAATGTTTCATACACATTATATTGGTTAAAAGTAACTTAGTCATTTTCCATTCAATTATCACAAGAACAGGATCTTTTTATTGTTAAAAAAGAGGTAGTTTACAAATATATATATATACTATGCTCACCACAAATAGAGATATTCATTTATCCAAGTTAAAGTTTTTTTGGGAGACTGAGACCCATATATTCTATGGGGGAAGTGATGACTATATCCATTCCTCACCCCTATCTCTACATCTATAGGAACCTTCCCACCCCACCCCCTTAGGATAGTATTTCCCTTCATCTATCAATCGAGTGCCCCCTCTCTTATATAAATAGAGATAGGAAAGCCTCCACTCAAGATAATATGATATAAATGGGAAAGGGAAGGGGATGCCTACTCAACTATATGTAGAGATAGGGACTACCCAAAATAGCCAAATATTCCTCTAAATATTTTACGGCACCGTTGTATCCATCTACCCAAACAGTTTGGGGTAGCGAGGGCATACTTACCTCAATCCCCATATTTATATATAGGCCCCCCTCTCTCTTATAAATATGGGGCGGGGTAGAGGATGAGGGGAGGTCACCTTCCCTTGATGGATAGAGGGAGAATCAAGTAAATATATGTGTGTTTGTATTCCCCATCACTATTAAACTGCCCTATATTTGTGTGTGCATGCGCGCACGTGTGTGCATGTGTGCTCGCCTATGTGTGTGTGTGGTGTGTGTGTGTGTGGTGTGTTGTGTGTAACATATAATAACATATATATATATACCTGTGGGTTGTGTGGTGTGTGTGTGTTGTGTGTGTATACATTAATATAATTGGATTATGTATCTATATATATAATACATATATTCATGTAATATATATACATATATACATGTATATATATGTAGTGGTATATATATATATATATATATAATATATATATATATAATATATATATGTATTTATGTCTGTATGGTACTATATGTCCTATGTAATGTATGTAATCGCTTATATATATCTCTCCCTATCTCCATACCTAACATATCTCGCCATATATTACTACATGTCTATCTGTATTATGTATATTTATCTATCTATATATATATTCACATATACTTCTATATAACTGTATATATATATATATATATATAATACATGTAATATATGTGTTGGTGTGTGTATTATCATATATATAATAT
Organism: Taxus chinensis; assembly: GCA_019776745.2. Lineage (NCBI taxonomy): Eukaryota > Viridiplantae > Streptophyta > Pinopsida > Cupressales > Taxaceae > Taxus > Taxus chinensis. Next base: position 444,602,473 of record CM034152.1, on the reverse strand, counting down.
ATAATATATACTAACACAATACATGTACCACACCACACAACAACCCCCCACACACCCACACCGTATGTATGGTATGTAATGTATATACATATATACATACTAGACATATATACATATATAATACATATACATATACAATACATATTCTATATTATATATATATATATATTATGTATGTAATGTATGTATGTAACATATATGTACTACATACATACATACCTACATACATATATATATATATATATTATGTATTGTATGTAATATTACATATATGTATATATACATCTATCTACATACATCCATATATCTATATTACATACACACACCCCACACATGTATATGTGTGTGTATACACCCACACACACACACCATATATACATATATATACATTATGTATGGATGTATGTATGTATGTATGTATGTATATACATACATACATACATACATACATACATGTACATATATGTATGTGTGTGTGTGTGTGGTGGTGTGTGTGTTGTATTGTGTGGGTGTGTGTGTGTGTTTGTGTGTTGTGTGTTGTGTGTGTGTGTGTAGATGTGTGTGTGTGTGTGTGTGGTGTGTGAACCATTTCAAAATCCCCTCAAAACTATTGAACCCACATTTTCTATCGGATATATAGGTGAGAAGTGGGCCCAACTATGTATATAGTGATAGTGGGGCCACAAACATATAGAACTAACTCTAGATGCCCAATCCCACTTTTGACCTTTTGTATTATAGTCCAAGGGGATTTATATATCTAGAGGGCCCCCAGTATAGATATGGGATTCATTTCCCTTAACCCCATATAGATCTAGGGGGGCGTATAGAACTATAGGATCCCCCACACCCCATATATAGATAGGAGTCCCTCTAGATATATAGATAGGATTGTTGGCATATATAGAGAGAGAGGGTAACATGTTCATTCTATGAGATAAAATGATCAGGGTGGCTCATTGACCATAGCACCTTGAGTTACCGACTGATGTCAGGTTCTACATAGTGGGAAAGGAATTTTTTTCACCCTATGGGAATTGAGTAACTCATGAATAAATCATGCAATTAATTTCATTCATTTATGTTTGATCAATAATGGAATAATATGCATTGTACCTTAACTCCTTTGAAACTAGAGAATAGATCTAGCCCATCAGGAATATTCATTTCCAGCTAGATACTTGATTCCTATAAATGGATCGTATAATAACACCTTTGGTCAAATATATGGTGATTAATGTAGTGATCATATTGGATGGATTGTATGTCCACCCTTCAGTTAATTGAGTTGGATGGGAAAATTCTAGATAGGCCCACCTGTACATCATACACATAGTTGGATTCCTTATTCATGTAAGCATACTCCCAAACACCTGAGCTCTAAAACTCAAATTCAAATGTAAGCCCTTTTTCTGGTCATCTCATATCCTTCCCCTTTCTATACTCTCTATATTGGTTGCTCAACTGAGATAGGATATAACTTGAACTATAAACATGTCTACATATCTATATGGGGCTCAAATTGTTTCCCATGTTGACCCCCTATTTATATATGGGGCGCCATAACTATATGTCATGGGGACATTATCTATACTTTATATATATGGGAGGCCTATCTATATATAGGGAATTTTATCCATATTTCTATATAGGGTGTGAAAGATAGTATAGTTCGGTTAGATGGAGAGGTCAAATTATAATATCCATCTATTTGTGATTCTGCACCCATATATATAAGGGGCATATTAAGGATGTGACCATATATATAGGGGAGAATCACTCGTCATCATCTGATTGTATTCTCTTATTAGCATATATGATCCATGATTTGCAGACATAATAGAGAGGAACATAGCACCTCCACCTCATACTGGATAGAACATTGAACTGATTGATTAGATAATAAGATAGGCTCACCCAACCTACTCTACATGATAATTCCCTTATCTATATCTAGAAACCACATTGAACAAGAATAAATTTTGACTATGGTGGAAATAGTTTGAAAATGGGTGATGAAAAATACTCAAAATTCATAGGATCCCAACAACCTAATTGATGTGGAATAGCTGAAAATGTCTAGATGGTGATGAAGTATCTTAGAGCATTCAATGAGCTCGAGTTCAAATTTGAGTTTAAGCACAAAGATCTGGAAGCATCGATAAGAAACCATCCCACCCAAATAATATTCAAATGAGGAGAGAGAAGTGGCAAAGTGCAACTATAAAGGAGGATGAGTTCTCTGTTTTCTTGTTAGCACGAGTAAGCTAGTTTGTGGCCACGTTGTGCAGCGGCCCAGGGAACGGAAAAAAAAAATTGAATGTGCATATGAGGCACAAGAAGCCAATTGAGAGAAACTAATTCTATAGGTCATAGACTATATAAAATAAGTATAACCAATCTAGAATAGGTCTGTAGGAGAACACCAAGGTCTGTTTATAGCTCCATGAGAGAGTTATAAGCTTCACTCAAAGAAACTCCATGTAGATGTTGTCAATGCCCTTAACATAAATAGAAATTTGTAAGTTATTTATGAATTCCATTGTGTGACTCTATAACAAGTGGGTTCCCCCATGCACCAAGTGGTATTAGAAAAGGATACTTTCCTATGAAATAGAAGAAGAAAAGCTAGCAAAGAACCGAACCTGAGGCAAATAGTATAAGAGATATTTTGTTCTTCACTATGAGAGAAGCGGGTAGAGAAAGCAAACAAATCCTAGAGTGGAGTGGTTGAAGGAGGATTGAATTTATTGTGTGAGAAGGAAATATGTCACCTAGAGATGGTGAAGAGGACCTGATAATGATGAAGATGTTAGAGGAGATAATGATGGAGTTCAAAGGTGTAAGAAGAATACTGGAGGAGGAAGATAGTCGAAGAGGTCTTGGATCTCAGACATCAACAAGGAAGGAGAAATGGTGTGCAATAAAAAATGTGCATGAAGTACATGAAGGAATCGGTGAGGAGTCAGCAACGTGATAATGTGAGGTGCACTAAAAAGTGAAATGGATGCACGAGAAGAGAGAAGACTCAGTGAAGAGTCGATTGCGCAATAAGAATAATTTCTCAGGGATTTCGTGAGTGTTGAGTTGTGGAGCTCAATTACTTCAGTTTAGCATGTTATATTAAACTTGCATGAAAGCACAGTAACCGGCATCGGTTATGGAGGGACCGGCATCAGTCACCTATGATCGGCATCGGTCAGGAAAGGAAGAACTGGCATCAGTTAGGGCTAACTAGCATTGGTTATTTGTGCATGAGTGTTTTAGTTAACTCACGGGAATTAGATATAATTTTATCATTAAAGCACATATATTGATTGTAATTGCATGGCTAAGTGCCTTAAGTTTGTATATGTCTATATAAGCATGAAATACAGGGTTTATAAGTATAGGATTGTAAGAGTTAATGATTATTGTGAAAATAATTGTGTGAGAGAGAATTCTTGGAGAAGAAGGAGAACCTTGAGAGAGAAAAATATTATACATCTGAGAGGTGTGGAAGATTGTAAATATTCATTGTATATCTTCTGAAAGCTTTGGATAATAGATTCTCTTGTTTTTTAGTGGAAGTAGCCCACACTGGGTGAACCATGTTAAATCTGGTGTTGATTTATATCTTTTGTTTTGTATATTTCTTTTGGTAAAGTATCCACTTTTATTTGCATATATGCTTAGATCTGATATATTATCTATACAACCGGTGTGCTAACCCTAACAACTGATATCAGAGTTTTGTTTGAGGGTTTTTTGTGTTGACATATTTACTCACAGAGGGTTTTCTGATTGAGTGAGAGCTACAACAATGGCAAAAAGGAACAAATACAAGGTAGAGAAGTTTTACGGCTGAAATTATCAATTATGGAAGATGCAGATTGAGGATTATCTGTATCAAAGAAATTTGTATTGACCGTTGGATGAGAAGTCTAGACCTATGAAGATGACTGGTGAAGAATGGAAGATTCTTGACAGAAAGGTTTTAGGATTTATAAGATTGAGCTTGACAGCATCTGTGGCTTCTAATATTACAAAAGTGACTTCTACGGTAGGGTTAATGAAATATCTTGTTAATTTATAAGAAAAACTTAGTACTTCAAATAAGTTTTCTTTAATGAAGAAACTATTTAGTTATAACATGCATGAGGGTGGATCTGCATCTAGCCATTTGAATGATTTCTAATCTATTGTAAATCAGTTAAAATCGGTTGATATTCTGTTTGATGATGAAGTGAAAGCACTCTTATTCTTATTTTCTTTTCCTAATAGTTGGAATAACTTGGTAATGGTTGTTAGTAATACAGCATCTACTAATAATATTTTGAAGTTTGATTATGTGGTTAGTATAATCTTGAATGAAAAAATTTGCAGGAAAACTACAGAAAAATTGCCATCTAAGAATGCTTTGAATGTAGAAAGCAGAGGTAGGAAGAAGGAGAGATCCAAGATTAAGAATAATGGGAAATCAAAGTCAAGGAATGAAAGATCTAAATCCAGAGGTAAGGGAATTACCTATAAAAATGTGGAAAGAAAGGACATGCAAACAAATATTTTTGGTCAAAGGATAAAGAGAACCAACACCCAGACAAAGGTAAGGAGTCAAATAAAGAGGCAAATATTGCAGTAGAGGTAATGCAAGATGATCTTATTATTTATTTGGATAATAGAATAGAATCATCGGTTTTAGATTCAGGATCTTCTTTCTATGCAACCCCTAATAAGGATTATTTCATATATTATGTCCAGAACAATTTTGGACATGTTTATTTGGGCGATGATGAACTTTACAGTATTACTGGTAAAGGGGAAGTTCATATAAAATTACAGAATAGAAATACGTGGGTATTGAAAGATGTGAGGCACATGCCAAGCCTCAAGAGGAATTTTATTTCTGCGGGAAAACTATATGAAGTTGGTTTCATGGTTACATTCACAGTAGACTCTTGGAAAGTCACCAAGGGTGGTTTTTTGTGGAAAGAGGTAAGAAGGTAGGAACGTTATATTTATCTATATGTGTTATTGATTACTTTTCTATGTTATCTACTTCATATTCATATGCATGCATGTGGCATAATCGGTTGGGCCATATGATTCAAAAAGGAATGCAACTATTAAAGGCTAAGGGTAAGTTATCAGATTTGGAAGATTTAGGTCTTGATTTATGTGAGCATTGTGTCTTTGGAAATCAAAAGAGAGTGAGATTTCTCAAATTTGGGGCAGCTAAAAAAGAGAAGAAATTGGAGCTTGTACACTCATATGTGTGGGGACCAGCCCATGTAGCTTCTCATAGAGGATCTCAGTATTATGTTACTTTCATTTATGTTGCTACAAGAAAGATATGATATTATTGTATTAAACATAAATCTGATGTTTTTGAGACTTTTAAAAGATGGAAAGCCCTTGTTGAGAATGAATCAAATTCTAAGTTAAAATGCCTTAGATCTGACAATGGTGGTGAATATTGTAGCAAGGCTTTCAATTATTATTGTTCAGTGAATGGGATACACAAAGAAAGAATGGTTCCAAGAACACCACAAGAGAATGGTGTTGCAGAAAGAATGAACAAGAAAATCATGGAACGTGCTAGAATTATGAGGATACATGTTGAATTTCCCTTGTAGTTTTGCGTAGAAGCAGTTGATACAGCGGTTTATTTGATTAACCATAGGCCTTCAAGTTCACTAGATAGAGAAATATCAGAGGAAGCTTGGACCAGAAAAGAGGTAGATCTTTCTTTTCTTAAAGTTTTTGGTTCAGAAGCTTTTGTGCATGTTGATAAGGAAAATAGGAAGAAGTTGGATGCAAAATCCAAGATATGTAATTTCATTGGTTATGGATTTGGTAATTTTGGTTTCCGTTTTTGGGATTTAGAGAATTATAAAATTATTAGGAGTCATGATGTTGAATGGAATGAAAAGAGAATGTACAGGGATCAAATTTTGGTATCCAAGGATGAACCAGTTAAGAAGTTTGTGAATGAAAATGAACTCTCAGATTTAAAAGTATTACCAATAAGGTTACATAGTAACTGGTGTCGGTTTACCCCTGATCGACATTGGTCAGATGAACCGGTATTGGTTACAGAAAAATCTAAACTGGCATCGGTTAGCAGAACTGACGTTAGTTAGAGGTGACATACGTTGGTCACTGACAAATTTGAATATGAATGTCGAGGAGGTCCAAATTGAGCCTCTGGTACCCCAAACTCATGTGAGAAGGTCACAAAGGGTAAGTAAACCTTTAGAAAGATTTACACCTTCTCTATTTTATTTATTATTGACTGATAATGGTGAATCAGAAATTTTTGAAGAAGCAATGCAAGATAAAACCCACGTTCAGTGGGAACATGGCATGGATGAGGAGATGGACTCCTTGGAATAGAACCAAACTTGGGATTTGGTTAAGTTTCCAGCAGGTAAGAGAATATTGCAGAACAGGTGGGTTTACAAGATCAAGGAAGAAGAGGGTGGACAGAAAAGGTATAAGGATAGGCTTGTACTAAAGGTATTTACACAGAAAACAGGTATTGACTTTGGTGAAATATTTTCTCTCGTTGTTAAGATGACTTCTATTCGTATTGTATTGAGTTTAGTTACAGTAGATTTTCATTTAGAGAAACTAGATGTGAAGAAGGATTTCCTTCATGGTGATTTGGATGAAGAGATTTATATGCAACAGTCGCTTGGGTATGAAGTCAAGGATAAGGATAAATTAGTGTGTAGGTTGAAAAAGAGTCTGTATGGGCTCAAGCAAGCTCCAAGGCAATGGTACATGAGGTTTGATAGTTTTATGCAAGAACATAGTTACTTGATATGTGAATCTGACCATTGTGTTTATTTCAATAAGCTTGAAAATGGGAGCTATATTATTTTGTTATTGTATGTGAATGATATGTTTATTGTAGGATCTAGTATGCAGGACATTAGTGAGCTTAAGAGAAAGCTAGCTCACACATTTTCTATGAAGGATTTAGGAGTTACAAAAAGAATCATTGGCAGGCAAATAAATAGAGACAGGAAAAACAAGAAATTATATTAGTCTCAGGAGGATTATATCTAAAAGGTGTTAGAAAGGTTCAACATGCAGAATGCAAAACCTGTTAGTACACCTATGGTTGGACACTTCAAATTGAGAAAAGATCAGTGTCCTTCATCACATAAGGAGGTCAAATACATGACACGAGTGTCATATGCTTCAGCAATTGGGAGTCTCATGTATGATATGGTTTTTACTAGACCATACATTGCACAGGCAGTGGGAATGGTGAGTAGATATATGGCCAATCCAGGTAAAGAGCATTATAAAGTAGTCCAATGGATACTCATGTATTTGAAAGGAAAATCTAGCATGTAGTTATGTTATAGAGGATCGGATATTTTATTATGTGGCTATGTTGATTCGGATATGACTGGAGATGTGGATGGTAGGAGGAGGACTACTGGATATATTTTCACATTAGGTGGGATGGAAGTTAGCTGGATTTCAAGACTGTATAAGGTTATGACTTTGTCTACTACAGAGGCAGAGTATGTTGCAGCTGCAGAAGCTAGAAAGGAAATGATATGGATGAGTAGGTTCATGGAAGAGTTGGGAAAGGAGCAAGGTAATTGTAAATTGTTTAGTGACAATCAAAGTGCAATTCACTTGGCAAAGAACTCAATCTTTCATTCGATAACGAAACACATTCAGCTGAGGTATCATTTCATACAGCAGGTATTAGAGGATGGATAGTTGAATCTAGAAAAGATTCATGCGAGTGAGAACCATGCGGATATGCTAACGAAACCATTAGCAAAGGAGAAGGTGGAGCTACACTCCACTTCTGTTGGTCTTCAAGTTTGAGACTTGAAGAGGAAGAAACGGAGCTAAGAAAGGATCCAAGAATGATGTTGTACAGTTATGGTGCAGTAAATAATCTACAGGTGGGAGATTATTGAGTTGTGGAGCTCAATTACTTCAGTTTAACATGAAATGTGAAACTTGCTAGAAAACACTAACCGTCATCGGTTAGGGGGAACTGGCAGCTATTAGGCAAGGAAGAACCGGCATTGGTTAGGGCTAACCGACATCGGTTACCTGTGTGAGGATGTTTTAATTAACTCTAGGTAATTAAATCTATTTTTAGCATTAAAATATATATATTGATTGTAATTACATGGTTAAGTGCCCTAAGTCTATAAATGACTATATAAGCATAAAAGCTAAGGTTTAGAAGTAAGTATTAACAAGAATTAAGAAGAACTTGCAAAATATGGTGGGAGAGGGAATTCTTGGTGATGAAGCAAAAGCTTTAAAGAAAGAAAATATTGTACATCTGAGAGGTGTGGAAGATTGTAAATCTTCATTGTATATCTTGTCAAAGTTTTGGTTAATAGATTGGCTTATTTCTTGGTGGACGCAACCCACATTGGGTGAACCACATTAAATATGGTGTTGATTTATGTCTCTTATTTTGTATATTTTTTTGGTAGAATATCTGTTTTTATTTGCATGTATGCTTAGATCTGATATATTATCTGTACAACCGATGTGCTAACCCCAACAGAGAGGAAGAGGTTTCCCCGAAGGTAATAGAAGTATAACAGTCTACAATAGAGGTTGTGATAGTGCATGTGAAAAATAGTGTACCTAAGAAGGATGCTCGTGAAGGTCTCAACAAGGAGTGTGTAGAGGAGCACACAAGAGAAGGAGAGTACAACCAAAAGAAGGCATTGTGTGAGGGAGTTTCCTCAAAGAAAATAAAAGAGCGGTCTAAGGAGGCTCATGTAGAAGTGTGCAGTGGAAAAGGTGCACATGAGGAAGCATGCGGGAATATTGAAAGGCATGGTAAAAATGAGGAGACATTACGAGAAAAGGGAAACGTTTCCCCATAAGAAACAAATGAAACTAGAAGTGCAAGGAAGCTCCAGAAGTTTTGTGTAATGAACCATGCACAAAGGAAGAAGAGAATAAGATAGATGGTTCCCAGGAGAAACCACCCCTAGAAAAGGGAGAGGAGATGTGGCCCACAACCAAAAACGTAGATTACGCGATGAGGAAGGAGCACAGCTAGAAGAGAAGGAACTAAGGAGAGTGTGTGACGAAAAGGACACACCAAAGGAGAAAATAAAATGGTGAAGTATCCATGAGGAAATGGATGAGGAGAGAATTTTGTGAGAAAGAAGATAGCAGCCTGACAGATTGTGGCCTAGCAAGGGTCAAGAGAAGGAGAATTGAAGGAGAAACTTGCAAGGAGATATCAGGCATAAAGAGTAAGATTGCATGAAAGATATGCACAAGGTAGAGTACATGAAGAAGAAAACACGTAATGAAGGCAAGCCCAAGGTAAAGAAAGGTGAAGGGAGAAAGGAAGGTTGAGAGAAGAACAGTCCACGGTGGGTCTAAACCCATGAGTGTGTGGAGAGATGGGCGCACGAAGATGTGCAGTGAATAGCGCAAGGAGAAGATGTGAAAAGCAGTGTGTAAAGAAAAACGCAAAGGAGGATAGCGTAGATAAGAGCATGATGAAGAGATTCATGACAAAAAAGCAATGAGAGGACATAAGAAAGGGTGTGCAAGGATAAACTGTGCAATGGAAGACCATGAAGTGGAGAATGACATAAAAGAAGAGAGTGTAGAGGAGAGGAAGTGTGCAAGGAAGAAATGCACAAAGAAAAGGATCTTAGAGATGAAGTGGGAAAAGAAGAAGAAAACCCCCAAAGGATTTAGGTGGAGGTGGATATATAAGGGCGAGTGCAGACTCACAGAAGAAAGAGTTCAAGGCGAGCGTAAACTCGCAAGATAAAAGGCTCAATAGAGAATCCATAAGAGGACAATTCATGGAAAGCAGAATCTTTCAAATTAGATGGTTTGTGGCAAGCAGAGACTCATAAAGGATGAAGGTGAGAGATCTATTTAGAGGACGTTAGATGGTGATGAGTTCAATCTCACCGAAGTGTGCAGGATAGCATAGAGGAGTCATGAGAAAGTGATGAAGGACTAGAAGAGACGTTGGAAGAAGCATCAAGGTCAGGATAAGGCTCAAAGGACAAAGGAGATGGAACTATAAGCCTCAATAGTACGAAGGGTGGTTCTACCACTCACTCAGTCTACTTGAGGTGGAACTCAAGTTTTAAGTACCTCAAGGGTGTTTGATACAAGAGCATCAAAGGTTCAAAGAAATCTTACACAATTTTGGATAAGTGTGCGTGCGCGTGAAGTTGAAGACCACGTGGAGAAGATAGTGGAAGGGTAACATAATGAAAGGGTGATTACGCAGAAGTGAGTGAGGGATCTATGCAATGGCTAAGGATGGAAAAGAGAAGTAGAAGTGAGCGTGTAGTAATGCGTTGAGGTTTTGCAGAGGGTAGAGTAGATTTGGGCACACGATGGTTTGCAGAAAAGTTATGAAAGTGACATGCAAGAGAATAATGTGCAACGGTGTGTGTAGGAATTTTAGGAGTGCAACATATTTTTGACCCATCCTAGCAGATTAGAGGGACACAAATTTCGAGGGAAGTTTTGTGCAATATCATGGAATGCATGGAAGGTGCAAGATCATGAATGAAGGATTGTGCAATAGCTTGGATAACGAAGTGGACATGCAAATATATGAAGGAAAATAAGCCAAAGGACAGTGCGTAGAAGAAAGTAAAGGTGTACCTCAAAACAAAGAGTGTGCGGTATAACAGAAAAGAGGTGTGGAAAAGGATTTTGAGAAAGGAGTGTGCAGCAGAATTGGTGATCGACGGAAAAGAAAAAATATGTCATAAAACAGTCAAATAAAGGGTGATGACAAAGAATGAACAGTCAGAGAAGACCAACAACCAAATTGACATGGCCCAACTGAAAATGTCTAAATGGCGATGAAGTATCTAATAGTATTCAATGAACTCGAGTTCAAAGTTGAGTTTGAGCGCAAAGATTTAGAAGCATCTAGAAGAAAACCAGTATGCCCGAAGAGGATCCAAACAAGGAGAGAGAGAGGTGATAAAACGTGGCTATCAAAGAAGGACGAGTTCACCATTTTGGCATTAGCACGAGTAAGTTATTTGGTGGCCAAGATGTGGAGCATCCCTTGGAGAACAGCAAAACTTGTTGAATGTGCACATGAGGCAAAAGAAGTTAGTTGAGAGTTGTGTAGTTTGTAGGTCATAGAGTTGAGAAAATAAGTGTAACCAATCTAGGATATGTCCATAGGAGAACACCAAGAATTTGTTTGTAGCTTTATGAGAGAGTTGTAGGCTCCATTTATAACAGTTGCATGTAGATGTCGTTAAGGTCCTTGACATAAATAGAAATCTACAACTTATTTATGCACTCCATTGTGTGACTATATTCCGAGGGGGTTTGCCCTTGCGCTACAATGGTCATCTCTCTATATAGGGATTGGTGGCCTTAAAAAATATCAGCTCTCCCCACCCTAAATATGAGATATGGCTTCAACTCTCTGGACCAGTCAAATAGGCCAACGGCCATCCGTGTATATACACTAATTGTATATGTGAGAGACCACCCACCCACCCCATATATGGATAAGGGATTGGGAGGATATGTGTTTTGGGGCCTATTTATACATGGGGATCATCTCTCACCCATATATAGGGGATAGGGACCGACGACCAAATTTATATTGTTTAGCAGCATTTATGCACCCCCAGATATCGATATGGTGATGGTCCCTCTCTATATATGAGCATTCATCCCCTATCTATACGTGGGCCATCTCTATCTATAGTCCCATATTTATGTATTGGGGGGAAGGTAGAACGCCTATCTCTTCTCTATTTGCAGTGGATCTGGTGTAGCCAAATCGGTTGATCCACACATCTCCACTACTATTCTATATAGATATAGAGATGGTATATACGGTAGTCCCTTTCGATATACCGACTATTACATTATGGCAGGATAGGTCTCATCCATTATATGCATGATATGACTGATTGTATTATAGGAATAAATATCATCGTATAATAAATACACAAAAATATACATCCCTTTACAAAAATAAGGTGCAACATTCATTATAGGTAGGAAGATATATAGATTCAAAACAACACACATGCATAAGTCATGTGTGACATAACACAACAAGTCTCCTTTGAAACCCTCAAACCCTCGTCACCAACCTGCTCTCCAAATATTATTTGCAAAACTCCCAACTTTAGTGAATTTTCTTCAAAGTGTATAATGCTTCTTACACATTTTGCATGATGGGGCTATGGGGTTATTTATAGTATTTTTTGAGCCCCTTGTCATGTAAGTTGAGACACAACTAGATTTGGTTGTCAACCTTCTTGAATGTCAATCTTCTGGAAACCATAGAGCAATGGTTGCATATCTTTTCTCAGAGATCACTATGTTTCATTGTAATGACCTGGGAGAAATAGCTCGCATCTCTTCTCAAAGATAACTCACATCTCTCCATAGATATAGCAACTCACATCTCTTCTCATAGATAGTAGTACATACCTCCCATATCAATGAAGAAGTAATGTGTTTTATTGAGAAAATAATATTTGTGTGTATTTTATTTCCATTCCTTCCTGATCTATTTTGTTACAATTTTCTAATATTATTTTATGAGTCAATTGTTGTAATTAAATTGCTTCCACCTATAACACATTAAGTTTTTGCAATTTAGTGTATTATCCACTAGATCCACATCTCAATTTGGATCAATGTTATCAAAGCAATTAAAAAAGCCGTATGTTTTGAAGCAATTTCGCAATTCATGGAAAAAATAAATAGGCAAAAAACGGTAAGACAACCCATTTCAAGATGTGGATTCATTTTCAGCCTCATGAAATAAGTGTGTCACTCCTTGAACACAATAAATGGTTAAAGGGTGAAAACCAAAGGTTGTAGACCAACCTTAGCATCATCATGGAGCATGTGATATATATGCAAACAATTATTTCCCTATTTGGAAGCTTTGAGGTGGAAAGATTATTTTGAACAAACGAAAGGTACGACAAAGCTATACACAAGCTTTAGAAGAAACTTGCACAAAAATAAACATTTTGTGATGAATTTTACAAGGACCTAGCTATCCTACAAGACATTCAAAAAGATGAAAGAAAAGAAGACACTTTTTACATATAAACTGATATAAACAAAGGGAAACAATGTACGTTATTCTGGGTTCTTACATTCTTTTTTTTTATATTTATTTTATAGTTTTGAAAAACAAACAAAATGTATTACTTTTAAACCATTAAATAAAATGGGATACATTGGATAGGGTCTTGGCAAAGATGGTCAAAGAATTCAAAAACCTCACGAAGCAAAGAGACCTAAAATTTTAGGTCTTGAGTATATCAAAGAATTATCTCAACCCACCACGGGTCCCCATTTCATTAAAGAGGGCATGTATGTAGAACAACGTACTAAACATCAATGCAAGTCTTCTACTCACACACAAAAGGTGTTTGTTTCATCAAATTGTTTACAGCTGTAAAAAAGCTCATGATTCTAGTCATCATTGGAAACTACATCCCTATCAGTTATATGGGGAATACAACCACAGCAACTTTGCATGTTAGTTGACATCCCCACACATAAGTCTTCAAAATTAGTAAACATGGATTTTGGGCGAGTTACCTCACTCAATTGGAAGGAAATTGCATGTATACTCAAAAGTTTCCTATGTTCATCAAAAATTAAAACTAAGAGCAATGGGGGCATGGCATCTCAAAAAAGGGTGAATGATCCAAGTCGCAGCGTAAAACATTCTTTTGGATTAAAGAAAGAAAATTAATATATCACTAATGTCACCATGTTGGGGTCCTATCTCCTAGACTGTTGATCATAATTGTAAACTATAGTATGCGTTGGAAAGTCCATGAAGTGAACTACATAGATGCCCTCCAAACTTCCCTATAGTGACTATGAAAGGCATATGAATAACATTTAGGGTCTTAAAAATGCTACAAAGGGACCTCAAACATGCAAAATGCAAAAGAGTGTTAAAATACTTGAAAATATAGTAAAATTGTATTTTCATGAGTTTTGGAACATGACAAAATATGTCAACTTATTGGGAGAACACTTGTCACATGACTTCACATTTCAAGTTGAATTCTTTCATATTATATTTTGACATTGTTCACTTCCTGCTGAAAATATATGAACAAGAATAGGCACCCAATGTAACAAGGAGGGTTAATTGTAAGAAGATAGAGTTTTTACCTTCACATGTCATCACAGAGATTGTTACCATTTTGTTATATGTAGAGCACAAAACAATAGCTCCACATCTCTTCTCACAAATTACTACCTTCCATTATGGTGGTGCGGGAGAAATAGCCTCCATCTCTTCTCAAATATAGCAGAACAAATCTATTTACAAAGATAGCATCTCATATCTCTTCACATAGATGGCTACACATACCTCCCATATCACTGAAGCAACAAATTATTTTATTCAAAATTTATTTCTTTGCGCATATTTTATATCCATTCATTTATGGTTTATTTTTCTATTATTCTTTGAAGTGTTGCAATTGTTGTAATTAAAACTCTCCTACCTATATATAACACATTAAGTTTCCACAATTTAGCATGTTGTCCTTTGAATTTCCATCTCAATTCAAATCATTGAAATTAGTTGAGCAAGGTTGGATTCTTTGTGTTGCAATATATTTCTACTCCAATGATTGTAGTGTTTCATTATTGTTGCATGTACGACAAAAACAATCATTTCTACTTATTAGCATGGTTTTATCCCTTTCTTGTCTTCTACCCTCCATTTCTATCACAATTAGATCTATTAAAATTTGCTCACTGTGTGATGGCACAAAAATGTCAAATTTATTGACATGAACAAAGGCTCTAAAATACCATCAATAGGAGATTATGATAAATAGCATTCTACAAGAATGGCAGTGTTGGTATGGAAGTGGGAGATAATTAGACAAACATGTGTCAAACATATCGATCTCCTTTTGCATCAATTAATTCAACTAAAGTTTGATTTAGTACGATTCCAAATTAAATGCATTGTGAAGTTAACGAGGTTTAGTGATTCCTCAAAATAATTTGGTCAATTGACAACCTAAAATCAAATGAGAAAATAAAAAAGGATTAGAATTTTATAAATTTTCTCAGGTAGAGGTAGATTGTACTGCAAAAAGAAATCCATGGAAATGGTAGATGAGCTATTGAGCAAGGCCAAGTAGATCAAATGTACTTTTTTCTTTCAATATAAAAGACCACATTTCCATCACAATAATAGATTTTTCACACCATCTTACTATGCTTAAATCTTAAAAGTAAAAATTGTGTTCTAGTTTTTTTCATTTTTTCAATATGAATGCTTTACTAGAAATAATTATAATTATGCTAGCTGAAAAATATATAATTTTGCTCAATTACAAAATTAGGCCCCCATACTAAAAAAAATTAAAGGCACTCGGTCTAAATATATGTAGTTTTTGTTTGGCTCAGACTATAATTTTTTGGTTAGTGAGAGTTGATTTAGACTTGTGTATCGCCTATAAAATTTTGCTCAATTACAAAATTAGGCCCTCAGATACATTTACTAAATTCATACACAATTCTAAATCCCCTGCTATAGCCTAGTTAGAAAGCCCGATAATTTTTAAAAAATTTGCATAGGCGATAATCACAAGGCAAGGGGGAACCTAGCACCTTGCACGTTTCACAATTGGCAATTGTGGTGCTTGTAGCACCTTATAAGCCTCGTCTTATAATTATTATCAGCATCAGATAACTCACGCCCAACACTTAGTACATTGGTAATAATGGAAAGCTAACGGTTTGTAATTTAGCACTTGTAGAAATCACAAGGTGGCCTACAAATCACAGAAGTGCCCCCAAGTTCGAAGTTCACAGGATGCAGGGTGATATTGCCAGTCCCCCGTTAGCCTCTGGTACCCCCGGAAGGCATCCAGACCAATCTATCTATGGCTAGCCCTACGATTGATTGGGCTGGGCCAGGATAACAATGGATGTTTCGTTTCTTGTCCCAAGTCCCTTCAGTTCTTAGGACAAGACAACCTTCAAAATCTTCCTCGTCTCAGTTATTAGTCAAGTACTTAAATTACGTGCGTTTTCAACTGAATAAATAGATTGATATTGATTGGAATTAAATCTTCAGTAAGGGATATGGCACTGTAAATAGATACAACTCTTCTTCATGAAGTATGGAGCAATGATGGAACACAGCAGCATGCCAAACATTATAACAAAACTAGAGGACCAAACCAATATATAGAAAAGAGAAGATAAAAGAGCACTAACCACTCATCACTCATCTATTGAAAGAACTAATGGACGTCTCTTATATTACAAGAATAATAAAGGTTAATGGCTTACCTAAGGATCCCATGGAGGATGGAGGGGGGCTTCTGAAACTTATCATGCAGGTGCTGCAGGGAAATTTTAGGAGTGTTTTCAAAGGAAATGCTACAGTAATTTCAAATGCAAGCACAGACTTAGTTGTCAAGTTTCTGTTAGATACCTCGAAGCTAAAAAAGTAGAAAATACTAAACATTCCACCATTGTCATATGAGATCAAAAATTGATAAAATACTGAAAGTAGATGCAGGAAAGATGTGGTGGTCCACATCTTCATCTCCTGCTCGGAGTCAAAAATGTGGTGGTCCACCTTTTCTGTGATTCTAAATTTTCCTGCAGCAGCTACCAACATCTTTCATGGGACTGACCTTCCAGTAAAATCAGGAGCAGTAGCCCCCTCCGTGGGAACCCTCCGTAAGACGTAGCATTTGCTCAAACTTCCACAAGAAATAAGTTATAACATCTACATCAATTTTAGCAACTTCCAACCTAGGTAGATATTATCATACATTTGGCCACTTTTGGCTATTCATTTTAAAAGGAATTTAATGGCTTACCATTCGTTGTTACAGTGATTCAAGTACCTGCCAATTATAGTCTCTGGTGCTATCAAAATCTTAGGTCTCTTTTTTCAATCAGCTGCTAAGTTAAAGATTGATTCTCCCACCAAAAGGCCCTATTGTCAAAGTTCTGAAAGCAACGTTCAGATATATCCTCCAACTAGAAAAGGAAAACTAACCGATGATGATGCAGATTCCTTAACTAAGACAGGAATTCTCAAAAGAGGGATTTTAAAAATGATAGCAATCATGAGAATAATGGTGAAACCATGTTTACCAGTTGCAAAAACAATGTAGCAGATTCCAAAAACGAAAAAACACTGTTCTTTAGCTTTTAGGAGTATAAGGATAAAAGCAAGAAAATAATTACATAAAGTAAATATGCAAAGAGAAGCATTAGAGATATAACAAAACATCCAAGTTTGTAATTTTCTTGCATGAAAAGATTAGTGTCAGATGAGACAGTGGGTCAAAATTGCAATTCTGGTAACAGCAAAATCCTACAAAAACCCAAACAGCTGAATTTCATCTATTTCTTCCGATGTATAAAGAGTTCTTCTTTGGTCTGCAAGCGGAACAAAATACATACTTAAAACAAGATGGAGAAAGCAGGTTCTTGACCTTGTCTAGACAGTTAAAAAGGCCATCTCAATATATAACCACCAGTGGAATTATAATATAGATTACGTTTGTAATAAGATGAAGTTTTTGAAACAGACCATGGCCATCACTCAGGGCAAGCACGAGATTTTTTTTAAACTCGACCATAGCCACCACGCAGGGCAAGCACAAGATGAAGAACTGAGCCACCCTCAATATTGTAATCCCGAGCTGTTTTATCATCATTCATTTGCTTTCCTGCATAAATAAGCCTGAAAAAAAAGCAAAGAACAAATAAACCCCCTTCGAAAAATCAATATGGCCACTAAAAATAGATCAAAATACAAGCCGGTCGGGGATCGAATGGAGTAAAACTTTTCGAAAGCAAAGCAAGAAAATGTCCACGTAATGGATTAGCACAATTAACATAATATATTTTAATAATATTCAAATTCTAAATATCTTCAAATAAACAGAATCTGATATAAGCATAAAATAACCAATTCAGTGGACAGGCAGTCAATACATGCACATAGCAAAGGGAACAGTGAATAATTTCAAGATGGTGATGTTATGAACCAAATCTAGAAATATTAATATTTTGGAATACTGGTAGCTGAAGTCTATAAAAAAAAATTCTAAATTGAGAATTTTGGAAGAGAAATTTTCATATTGGTGTCCCCAGATTTCACCCTGAAATCTGGGACTACCCATTTGAAAAAATATCGTTCTTTTTAAAATAATGGGTCTTTTTGTGTTTTTATTGCCAGAAGATGTCTGTATTATGTTCGGATATTCCCAGTGAATTATATGAGTCAATTTCGACAAATACCCAAATGCCGAAACTCGTTTTATCCTTTCGCCAAGTTTTGTTTGCGGGAAGTTTTTATTTAATTATTTAAAGCCCCGTTTGAAGCAAATTGTGCTCCGTTTTAACCCTGTTGAAGTTTTGCATGTCAATATTCACATATACCAATAGGGTTTTCACCAGGAATGGATCCTAGGCTTTGTCTGTGACTTCTGGCAACGTTTTTCGTTTTTATTTTTATTTTTTTGCGTGTTTTTCTCTGGGAAATTCCCCTAGGTCAATTCCTCCGCCAGTACAGTCTGTTTTCTTGCCTGGAGTATCTGGAGATCATCTACAGCCGCCATGCCAAAAGGAATCAGCCTCAGGAAGTCAGATTCTCTTTAAAATGCCGAAGTCGTGCACAAAAAAGTTTCTTCTTGACAGGTCACATTTTTGGGAATGGATGGATTTAAGCTGCAGTGGGATTTTTGGTCGCAACAGGCAGGTGGGATTTTTGTACCTGCCTTGTAGGATACTTTTTCCCATGAAGGCAAAGTCACTTAAGTCATGATGGGAAAATTAAAGGCATTAGGTAGGCGGAAATTTCTTACCTGCCTTGCAGGGTGAAAATTCCCATTGTAAAATAAAGAAAAAATCACTTAAGGCATTGATGGGAATTTCTTACCTGCCTTGCAGGGTAAAAATTCTCATTGTCAAAGTCAAACAGCTTAAGTGGATAATGGGATTTTTGGAGCTACCACGCAGGGTGAATAATCCCATCAAAATTGACTTTTAAATATAGAAACCAGTCTTTGCCAAAAAGTGCGACCCCTTTGGGCATTAAAGAATAACTTTAATTGCATTTATTAATTGTTTTTATTCCTAATTTTGGTGCCCAAGGATGAAGAAAAGTCAACGCATGAATAGAAGTCAAGGAAGACTAGAAGAAGAAGGTTAAAAATAAATAAATTTAATTCATTTAATGCAGCCCCAAAGCATGCTAAAAAGTGTGACCCATTTGGAGGAGAAATAATACTTTAAGTATTTATTAATAGATTTAATTCCTAATTTTGGCGCATGAGGTCAAAGCATGATGTTAAGTGAGCATAGAGGGCTAAAAATAAATTAAATTTATTTATTTAATAGCAGCCATGAGCATGCAAATTTGAGCGCCCAAGTTGGAGGAATAAACACGTTTGTTTATTAATTAATTGCCAGGAATAGCATGGACAATTATTAGAAATAGAACGCTGAGGGTTATATAAGAATGGGCTGCCATAAGTGAAAGTGTAACTAATTCTTTTTGCAAAGGATTGCAGCCCGGACAGTTTTGGCGCCCAAGGAAGGAGGATTTTTGCATTGAAGTTTATTAGAATACACATGCTTTATAAGCTTCAATTTGGCGCCTAGGATTGGAAGAGCTTGATGCTTTGTCAAAATTATCTGCATGTTGGTAAAAGTGCCCAGGTGAAGTTGAAAATTGATTTTGCTTGATGGGCAATGTAAGCAACCACTCAAATTTTAGGGCAGCAGGCTTAATATGCAAATTTTTATGATTTCAATCAAGTGTTCATGCTCTGGAATCCTGAGGCTTTGTCTGAATTAATTGCAGGTTATTCATCCATGACAGGTGCTAAATATAAGTCGAAAGAGAGTACAATTGAATGACATGAACTACACTGAATTGCTAGATGCAATATTCCGGCAAAATAAAAGAAAAAGAGTTGCTCAGACAAAGATACTGGAGCCATGGCAAAGCGGGATGAAAGGGACGTTCTTCGGAATCACCTGCATAGCTTCCAAATTTGTTGAATTCAAAAAATTCAAGACACAAATCTATTGCCCTGATCAAAAACTTAATTGTCATCTGCACATTATCGATAAATATGCAAAGGCTTCCGGCAAAAATTCATCCTCTTGTTTCTAATGCAGCATTCCGTGTAGAAGTCAATGCATGGAAATTCCTTCCAGGATCTTGTGCATGTGCTCCCAATCTTCCAATTGAAGCCTTCATTGAATATTGCATTCACCCTGAAATGCTTTCCAGAATTTTTAATTGCTCATATGCAATTAAAAATAAAAATGATGAGTTATCTACAGCAAACATTGCACCTGATGCATGTACTGGAGAACTACAAAAACTTCAAGGATAAGAAGAAAGACAAGTCAAAGGCAATACCCGCAAACAAATCACAGTCACTTGCTTCCAGATCTAGCCGCTTCCAGATCCAGCTGCTTCCAAATCCAGTTTGGTGAGAATTAAAGGCAAAAGAATCAACCACATGCAGAATATGAAAAAAGAACAAAACTGCAACTTTTCTCTTTCTTCTTCTTTCTTCTTCTTTCTCTTATTTTCTTCGACAGAGTAATTGAGCGATCAATTAAATTATAAAACTTAAGTGATTGGTTTAAAAGTCATTACTTGAAGAAGTCAACTACTTGGAAATAGGTGGTAGACATGCAAAATAGAAGGTTCAATCTTCAGTTGCAAATCATGCATGTCATGCAAAGAGGAATTCCAAGAGAGAGATTGCTTAGTTGCCATGTGCCTCTGCTGTGCCAGTTCACTAAAGGCTTCCTATTTGTAATTCATCCCCTCTACATGTTATAAGTAGAGGAAGAACCTGAACGGGTTAAAGAAGGAGAATTTGTAAGCAACATTCCATGTGTTCCAGAGTTTGAACTGAAACCCTTGATAGCATTTCGAAAGCGGAAGGAATACAAAGGAGGCAGATTTCCAGAGAACATTTGTAAAATCAAGGTGTATTTTGTTTCTTAGTTTGCATCCACTAGATCTATTGATAAAATGTGTTATTATAGATCTAGATCTGCAGGAAAAACCTTTGCTTCTAATTCTGTATGAGATTTATTTGTTCTATCTATGTGCATGCAATCAACTCTGTACACTATTGCTTGGGTTGCACACCCTCTCAGAACTTTCTTCAGGTTTCCTATTATTTTCCTTCTTCAGATTTTTCCTTTCCATTTACCATCTGCTTACTTGATGCAGAACTATACATGCTATGGTTCATGAGCTGCATGCTTAAAGTAATACCCAAAAATTGATACTAGCATATTTGAATTGACAAATCTTGACATCATCAAGGAGCCTCACCCGTAAATGAGGGAGATTTATCTCATGACTGCCTAGGTTTTCAGCTATGCAGAAAATCTAGCCAACACAATTACTAAAATGATCATAAATTTCTGAACTCAAATTCATGATTGTAAAGCTTTAACTCAGGGACTTAAGGATCCGTCAGAGGACTGAAGAGATAACAATTCTGTAAATTGCCAGAACCTTATCATAATCATTAACCGCACTCTTGTCTCTTGACACAGTAGGGTTCCCTAACCTCTGCAGAAAGACTAAATGGTCAAAATGGCAAAGGCCTAGTAACCTGGAGCAAGTGTGCTGGACAATATGAGAAAGAGAACCAGGCAAGAAAATTCTCTGTGGTCTTGTTGAATGCAAGACTGGATCCAACTAATGGGAGAAAGATTTACATATTTTGCAATTGCAGACATCAAGTTTGGATGAGGCCCATGCTGCTGAAAATCATGTCAAGTTCCCAAGTACATGCCTTTCAAAATTGTCTTGAGAGTTTCCTAATTCAAGCACCACTAGACCGAAGTAAATCAGCTGATGAAAGAATTTGTTCAACAAAGTTATAAGTCTGTGATTTTATCAATTCCTTCATCTTTACTGACACTGGAAAAGGAATAAAAGCCAAAAGTTTCTTCAGCATGCATGCTCGGTCACGAACATCATAGTTCAAGTACACATATACCCATATCAAGCTACATAGTTTACCAACAATTGTGAAATTCCTTTACCAGATCGGAAATCACAGTGCAAAGACTACCTGCAAAATGTTTCTGTATGGTTAGTTGAAACTATCACCGTAATGATTAAGAGAGAATTCCATGGAAACAGCAAATCAAGGCAACAGTATCCTGGATTTATGGAAAGCATGAAACAAAGATATTGACTAAAAAGTTTAATACATGACACATCTATCAAAGTGCAGGTATTGTGACAAAATTGTTAAATTCTGGGGGTAAAATAACGTTTGCTGATTCATTGCCAAATCTATCAAAAGAGCATGTTTTCTAAAAAAGCCGCAAACTCAGTGGAAGCTTAAGGGATGTCTAGTATTGTTGATTTCTGATGGATGTAAATCCATACTAAGAAACCTTTTTGTTCTCTCTAAAAACATTGTTAAATAATTTGCTTTTGGCATGGAGGAATGTGGGGAAGCACGTTCTCCGAATATTTGGAGAACTTAAGAAACTTTGGGGGATGCTGGTGTATATATATATATATGCAAACACAAAATTCAAGATAAAGGAATGCTTATATATTATCCATAGTTACCTACAGACTGCCGGGACAGCAAACCAACTGACTAAATTTTGGGGATGGTAAATTAAAAAATATATCAAATATTTAAAATATAAAGACTATAGTGACTAAACTATATAGAATCAAGCTGAAATAAAACCATTTTGAGATTTAACATTAGGTGAAACTTGACACTCGTAAACATCAAATACATCCCTTAATATCATTTGATTCATTAATATCAATATGTTAATGTAAGTTTACATATGTCATATTTGAATTTTGAATTCTGAAACTCAAAATTAAATAAGCTGAAATTAAAACCATTCTAATTTTTGATTGATCAAGTTACAATAGCTGATATTCATATCAATAATCTCATATTCAAATACACCAACAAATGTCTATTGTCAATATTACAAAAAAAAAGAGGACAAGTATCAGCTCTAAAAATCAGAATAAACATCTGAAGCAACATACATGAACTCCTCGCCGGTATTATCATGCTCGTCCTCAAAGGTAGAGCCCAATCAATTTTCGTTGCATAGTATTAATCCTCTTCAACCTACCTCGGCTCCTCAGGATCCACATCCCACTGTAATGTTGGAGTTTGTTTATACTGAACCCATTTCTTGCGATCCAAAGACGCAAAACATTGTGTATAGCTACAAATTTCTCCGACTCTCGTAGAGGTAAGCCCATTCCTCTTAACAGATGGAGTCCAACTATATGTTGAACAATTCCTCTCAGAGTGCAGAGGAACTAGAAACCTTGGAAATGAGGTGAATGGCAAGTGGTCGCAGTTAGTCTGATGGAAGCCCATATAGTCGCCACCAACTCACAAGCTTCTCATGTGCCAATGATTCCTTGTCTCTTTGTTGAAATTTTGTAGTCAAGTTTAGTGAAGTTGAGTAACTCCAACATGATTGTGAAGCCTCTTGTGGACTATACATTTTTTTAAAGGTCTTCATAAGGCCCTTCTTCACCTCATCATCATCCAAAGGGAAAACTCTATTTGGCCTCTCCACATACCAATTTGGGATTTAGTGCATACGCGGCCATATGATAGTGGGGTGTTCAACTTCTCCTATCTCTGTTGAATAATGGGTTGCATATGTTCATTGTAGAACTCCAAAGTGGGGTCCCTCACCCAAATAGCTGCCTTCATTTGCCCAAGCATGTTGTCAAAATGCACTCATAGATCTCACCAATATTGGGGTTGTTAGAATCCCCATATTTGATACACTAAAAACTGGAGCTATGATTGATATATGTATTCATGTGTTTCCTAACACATGTCCATCACTCTGGAGTCTTGGATGCCGCCTCCAATCATGTGTCATAATCATAATTTGCAGGGGCTCCTGCAACTTAGACATCCTCTCCAACAATATATTGAATATGATGCAAAGCGGGTGTCAATTGGATTGAGGAATTCTTTCTTCGAAAAATTTCAAAAGCAGTGTCAATGATGTGTAGTGATTGCATATGAACTTATGCACGTCCCTAGCCTCATTCACTATCCGGTTGACCCACTAAATCTTCCCTATGTCTTTCAGTGCATTGTTCATGGCATGCACACAACATGGGGTCAAATAAATATGTCTATACTACTCGCTCCACTAGCTTGCCTGTTGCTCTACACACATAAGTTGCATCCATGACAACTTGTACAACATTTGAAGGTCCAACCTCCTCAATGGCATCCATCAAAATCTGATACTGAAACTCATCATCTTTCCGCTTCCCAGAACAATCAATTACTCTCAAAGAAGTATGGTCCATCTTTGCAAGAGACACTAATATTAATGAGAGGACGGTGTCTAATATCCGTCCACCCATCCATGATAATGCTACAACCATGTGACCTTCATCTCCTCCATCAATAGATTAACCTTGAAATAGTTTCTATCCAAGACTGTTGTCCTTAGTTTGGTGTCTCCAAGAGGCACATAACTTGTACCTGCTTTTGCAACCTTAACCATAGCCTCCTTGTAATAAGGAGAGCCTTTCAAATCGACATTAAATAGAATCCCAACATAGAAAAATTTCCCAATAGCATCATCTTCCTCTTCCCTTGCCTTCTGAATCAAACATTTCTACAACTGCATTGGGGATTGCCCCCACAACTTTTCTCTTCCCTCTGTTTTCCACTTCTGACACTCCAAAACTAAAACCAGCCAAAGTATTCCTCTGCTTGCCAGTCTTATGAGAGCTCAAAGGAGTATTAGCCACAGTATGTACCACGAACTTCTGGCACATCGTCCGTGGTATTTCCATTGAAGATTCTCACCATCTCAACTCTCTGCTCTAGTGAAAGGCCCTTACAAATGCCAACCCCCCTTCCTATAAGGTGCAACAAGTGTGCATTGGTCCTGGTGATACTGCCATGCCAAATCAGTGCACATATGTTGCACTTCCATAGTTTGCTCCCCCCTCAAAACTTGGGGTTCTCAACTATCTTAGGGGAAATTGTTGCAATGGCTTCTTAGTAAATGGTCCAATTGCAAATCTGGACAACATTATGAGAGGGGCGATTGGTAGCACTGCCAACTGAACTACTAGTTGTCGTTGCCACTGCATTTTGTCTCCCTTCTCACACTTTCCCCCAATTGTGGCATCACCAACACTTCCACCTATCTCAAGTTCCTATTCAACCCTCTCCTCCTCTCATTCATACTCATACTCGCAAGAACTCATGGTGATGATTGTTGCAATGAATTAAAAAACAGTTCCATAACTATATAATTGATTGATTATGTAATGAATTAATTTTTTTTTAAAAGTATAAGCAATGATCATAATTTTAATTTTAATTTATATAAAATTGAAAACCACCACAAGTTACAACCAAACCCTATGCAGTATGCAATATGTTTTATTTTTAACATTTAAAATGTAATTAAAAAAATTCGTAACTAGTATGCATTTCGTAAAAGCCTACAAACTATAAACATGATTACATTGTGAATGTAGATACAAAAACTAGTAAATATTCATGCACTTCCACTCAATCCTAACACCTCCAAAATCACCTAGAAGGCACCTATGAACCCTTGTGTGATTCTTAGCAGTCCAAAACCTTCATCATATAGTCTAAAATCCCTTTTTTAGGTCCCCACGGACCTTTGATCAAGTATAACACTTATCTTTTTTCAATTATTGTTAATTCTTAACATATCAATTAACCCCTTCCACATGCACTTAACTACTTATTTCCATTTGTCAAGTCTACTCTTACATGATTGAATCTTTCAACATGACAGTTGTCCCGCCATATTTTCATCCCTTATTTTTTCCTGGTAAGTCTTACTGTCATTACTGTGAAATTGGAATAATATTTTCAAACCTTTTCTAGGTTTGGTGCCCCTTTTTGTAAGATTTCTATAACATCTTGAAATTATTATTTTCATTTAAAAATGAGGGATATATTGCATTTTTACTGAACCTGTGTTTTTTTGTCTTATTTACTTTCCTTCAACCTTATTCTGCTAAATTAAAATTAATATATCTCATCAATTATTTTTGTTGTGTAAAAATGGAGATACTTTTTCCCTCATAACAAAAATAGGAACAAAAACCTCTCTCATGTTCTCATTTGAAGGTCTGCAATTTTATTTAGAGCAAATCTAGTGTTGCATGTGCGAGTCCTACGCTTGATAGCCTTCTCCTTAAAATGATTATATCTTCAAAACTATTATTTCTGTGTAAAAATTGAGAGATTTTTTTCCTCCTAACAATAATAGTAACAAAAACCTCTTTCATATTCTCATTTTGAGGTCTGAAATTTTAGTTATAATAAGTCATGTGTTGGTTCTGCAAGGCATGCACTAGTTCTGTGAGACTTGAGCTTTATGACATGTGAGTCATGCGCTCTTAAATGTGTGAGTCCTATGGTTTTAAATTCATGTGCTCTATGCATTGTGATTCCTACGATCTTTGTGATTCCTATTCTCTTAGCTTTGTGATTCATGTGCTCTTTGTGAGCATGCGCTCTTAGCTAAGTGAGTCCTGCACTTTGTAATGTATGTCTTGCACTTGGTTATATGAGTCTTGCACTTTCTTCAATACATTCTAGAGATCAAATGGCCTACTCACACACAATATTGAATTCCAACTTACAATAAATAATAGGAAATGGAAACATTCATATTGCAATGAACTTTTCAAATATAGATCAAATATATTCTGCTACATTTTTAATCCTATATCCTAATTGGATGTATATGGCCAGTTCTTAAGACTATCATATAAATCTTATCATGTTGTATCTCTTTCATATATGTTATAATATCATTAGTGGGTCATCCTTGGTGATGGCCGTAACATATGAATAGTATATATAGGAGTAATAATGTAGTATTTGATCATCATATTGAGCACTTGATTATTAGTAAATGGTTCAGAGGTTTTCCCCTTGAAGTGGATAAGTTATTGTTCTTGCATACTATGATAATTTCTCTACATTTGGTGATACTTGGTGTTCTAATGTTGTTGATATTCATATCTATCCAAGTAATTTCATTACAAGTGGTATTAGAGCTTGATCTCGACTAGAACTGCGTCAAAATCCTAATTAAGAAGACTCAAATATATATCCAAATTGGTAGTGAATTTTTCTAAAAAAATTTGTTACTGTGAAATCATTCAAGTAAGATCCTCTCCAAATTTTAATATATTTTTACTTGTTTTAGAAAATTCATATTAATTTGTAGGTTTTTTCATAAATTTTCTCTATTGACTACAAATTTTGGATTTTTTCCAAGTTTTTTACAGTTTCAGAAAGAGGATAAAAAAATAGTTTGATTTTTTTCTTTAATTTTTTATATTTCTCTGAATTCTCATCAAAATCCTAAACCCTAAATTTTGACCTTGATCCCAAAATCCAACTATTTTGGGGCATCATGGGAGATCCTTTCACAGGAGGAAAAAATAATCTCGTTACTTTGGGTAAAACTCTAAACAATGATGATATAATATTTGAGGAGTTGGAGTCAAAAGAGGTAATTACATATTCCTCAGGGATAGGGTTTACTTCAATAGACCATAAGGTAAGACAACTTGAGTTTGATCTGTGAAACCTGTAGTTTGAGATGGCCAGCAAAGAATATCTACAAAATATTGAAAATGATTAGATGATTTCATGCAAAACCTAAGTACAAATATGAAGGTTTGTCATATTCTTCCAAATTAGACACAACTCAATCATACTCATATCAACCAAGGTGGATCTTCAGGTCAAAGTAATGGACAAACTATATATGGTATATATTTGAGCCTTTTCAATCCAAAATATATACTATGTAGGCTTATAACATGATGTTGAAAGTGGAAATGTGTAATTTTTATGGGAAGTATCTACTCAATTAGATCAACCAAATGGAGAATTATCTTTGATCTACATCATATCCAATCAGGAAAAAAGGTGACCATGGCATCCTTGTATCTTGAACCTGACCAATTCGTCTGGTATCGATGGTTATGTTCTGAAAGGAAGTAGAATGATCTCAATTTCACATGGATAGTTTTTACCAAAGATTTGCAATTGCACTATATTTCTAGTGTTTCAGAGAATTACTTCAACCAATTAGCAAAGTTACAACAAACAGGATTAGTCAAGGATTATGTTCATCAATTCCAAAACCTATCCTTGCGGGTGGAGAATATTACTAAAGAGAATCTGAATGACCTATTTCTTAGGGGTCTTAAGGACCACATTGAGCATGAGGTGTGTATGTTTAATCCAATAAGGTTTTTTATCTTATTATCATGGCACATAGGGTAGAGGAAAAATTTATGTCCAGTAAGAGGAAGAATTTCACTAAGATTAGATATTGTAGCACACCAACACCATCACTCCATTAGCAAATTCAACTAATACCTCAACAAATTTAAGGAAATATATAAAAAGGGTTATGTATTAACTATGACATAAAATATAAATTGTGTCATAATGTTTTTTGAAAAGAAGTTGTTTTACATTGAAGGACCTAATGAATAACAAGATAAGGAAGAAGATGAAGAGGTAGAGGTCATTTTTGAGCTGGAGGAGTTAGGATATCCCCAACCAACAATATCATTTCATGTAATTTTAGGTATTATCACCCCTCAAACCCTCAAATTAGTAGGATTATTAAAAAAAGGGTAACAATGTTAATTGACTTGAGAAGTACTCACAACTTCATCAATCTTAAGTTGGTGGTGCATTTGAACTATTTTTTGTATCCATCTCCCGAATGTAAAATAATAATCATTGATGGGGGTACTATTAGTTGTTCAAGAAAATGTCATAACATTAAACTCACCATGGGAGATTACTTGCTAAATAGCCCTATGTATGTCATTTCCATGGGGGGAGAAGACATTGTGTTAGGAGTTCAATGGCTTACCACCTTGGGAACTATTGAGATGAACTTCCAAGAAATGTTCATGTGTTTTTAGTTATAAGGGAGGACTTATAAAATAAAAATATTAAGAGAAAAGTTCCCACATTTGGTGACCTCTCACCAGATGCAAAAATGCTGAAAAAAGGTGCAGAGGGGTTTGTGGCACAACTATTTTCATTAGAAGTACATAATTTAATTATTGTTATAACATCAGATATGCAAGAAGTTATAAATGAGCACTCAGATTTTTTTAGATATATGTCAAATGGTTTAACTCCAAAAAGATACCATGATCATGCCATCCAGATAGTTTTAGGGAGACAACCACCCAACATTAGACCTTATAACCATATGTGAAAAAGAGCAAGATTGAGAAGATAGTACAAGAGATGTTAGAAGTAAGAATTATTCATCATAGTCAGAGTGCTAACTCTTCTCCTGTAGTGATGGTGCATGGAAAACATATGACAATTGATGCATGTGCCCAGATTACAGGGAACTCAATAAGTACACAGTTAAAGATAAATTTCATATTCATGTAATTGATAATTTGTTATATGAGTTGCATGGTGTTTTTTACTTTGTAAATCTTGATCTTTGTACCAGATATGATCATATTAGAATTAGGATGAAGATGTTCATAAAACAACCTTCAAGACACATGAAGGTTATAATGAGTTCTTGGTAATGCCTTTTAGACTAACAAATGCATCCTATACATTTCAAAGCTTAATGAATTCTATCTTTAAGCCAGTTATGTGGAAGTTTGTTTTAGTGTTCTTTTATGATATATTAATCTATAGTAAAACATGGGAAGAACACCTGCATCATGTAAATAAGGTGTTGGAAACTCTTGAACAACATAAAATTTATGCAAATCCTTCTAAGTGTTCTTTTGGAGTCAAAGATTTTGAATATTTGGGTCACATCATCTCTTATGAAGGTGTTAAAGTGGATCCTAACAAGATAAAAACCATGCTTGAATGGAAGGTTCTCAAAACCATAAAGAATCTTTGAGGATTTTTTGGGCTTACGGGTTATTATCATAGATTTGTAAGGAATTAACTCACAAATTTATTGAAAAAGGACTGTTTCCATTGGAATGATGAAGCTACTATGGAATTTGAGAAGTTGAAGGAGGCCTTGTGCACCACTCCATTTCATTCCACCCTATATTTTTCTAAAACCTTCATTGTTGAATGTGATGCTTCGGGGTATGATATGGGGGTAGTACGCATGCAAGAAGGTTGACCCATTACCTTTAAAATCCACTAGTTCAAAGGTAAGAATATATCAAAACCATTTTATGAGAAGGAAATGTTAGCCATGCTTCATGTAATGAAAGCAATGAAGACCATATCTAATGGGTAGACATTTCAAAGTAAAGAAAAATCATGATAGTTTTAAATACTTATTAGAGCAACGTTTATCATCTAAAGAATGACATAAATGGGTCTCAAAAATGTTGGAGTATGATTTTGAGATAATATATAAGAAAGGGAAGGATAATGTAGTCATTGATGCTCTATCTCAGAAGGATGAATCATC
Organism: Taxus chinensis; assembly: GCA_019776745.2. Lineage (NCBI taxonomy): Eukaryota > Viridiplantae > Streptophyta > Pinopsida > Cupressales > Taxaceae > Taxus > Taxus chinensis. The sequence continues at coordinate 444,571,951 of CM034152.1, read as the reverse complement.
TGAGGCATTGTTGTGTGCTATATTTGTATTACATGAGGATTGGATAGAGGATGCAAGGTCTGAATGGAAAAATGGCACGGGTACAAAAAATCTCATTCAAAATCCCCAACAGGATCCAAGCGTGTTAGATAAATTTGTATGGAAGAAGATGTTTTATGGTATAAAGATAGATTATACCTATGTAAGAATTCAACCCTTAAAAATAGGGTTCTATCTAAGATCCATGCTTCTCTAGTAAGGGGTCATTCTGGATTATTGAAGACTTATCATCGAATAAAGCGTGATTTCTTCCAGGAAGGGCTAAAAAAGGATGTCCAAAAATTTGTGGCAGAATGCATGGTTTGTCAACAAAATAAGGGTGAAACAATTAAGTCCACAAGTCTTTTACACCCTTTATATATTCCTACCCAACGATGGGAAGAGGTTTCCATGGACTTCATCACAGGTTTACATCACAGGTTTGACAATGCCCTCAAAGGAGGCAATCATCTTAATAGTTCTAGGGTGCCCCATAATGTCCTACACCTAAAAGTAACTCATTAAAGGAAGAGGGCCAAACATCTCTGATCAGAGTAGTGGAAGGTGGATAGAGATGAAACACTCCAATGCAGTGAACTTTGGATCCTTAAACTCTTTGCACCATGAGAGACCTCCTTCGAATGATGCACGGACACCTCGAACTGAGTGTTTAGAAACACTGTTGAATGCTTAACTAGATGACCGCGAGTGTTGCTCATGGAGGTCCACCCTAAAGAAGCTGAGAATGGAAACCGACCCCTGCAATGACCCTTTACAACATTGCCATGCTCCAATGACACAAATTGCTCCTGAGATGATGCATTTGCAAGCCATGAAGTGTCATCATTCCTTCGTTCTTATGGTTACACACTTGGATGAGAAACTGGAACAATTACTCGGACATTGTAACCATAAGGATCCTATCACCTTGAATACACTGATGAATGAAGCTAACACTGATTTGACACGTGCAAACTTGAACTTCATTTTTGACCCTGACGCTATTCTGTAACTGGAATAGGGATTTACAATTTTTAGCAAATTGAATTTTTCGCCTCTTTCACCTCAGACCACTTTTGGTCACCTTTCTTGATCTCTGAATGCTCACTGGGAACTTTGTTTTTGCCAAAACTGCTTTCTGTTAAGGTTTGTTATTTATAGTAAGCTTTTGTGCAGAGACTTACTATTTTTTGAAAGTGGGTCTCCAGGCCTCGAATTTTGAAAAAAATGACATATTTGACATGGGTTTTTCCTCTTCATTACAGCTCCAAAATTTCACGTCTACCCGGTCTCCAGAATGAGAGATTTTAAATTTCAAAAATTTATCGCAAGGAAACTGGGGTTTCTTCGGTGCAAAAAAACTGGGGCATGCATGCAAAATCTTTCACTTGGAACCTAATCACCTCTAAAAAACTAGACGATTACAAAAAAAACCTGCATTGATCCGTGCACCGGTTTTTTAGTTATGAGGATTTTCTCTTCGCGGGCAACAAAGGTCTTCAGGAGAGAAATTTCTTCTGGAGTCTTCAAAAATTCAGATTTATTCATTTTTTATTCTTCTTCAGATCATGGGAAAATGGTAGCAATGGATTGATCCTGAAAATTATGGAGGATGTATTTGAGAAATTTTTTAGCAAAGTCTCCGCAGCGGAGGGAGAAATTTGAGGGAATGGAGAAAAAATTGTCTAATTATGACATTTATATAAATTTGGAAAACCATGAGGGAGTGGGGAAATTTTTTGTCCCCATTGTACCTTTAGTTTGGGACAATAGCTACATAAAAATATGCCTTATCCTTTTTACAAAAGTGTCACTCATTTATTTGACGAGAGGAAAGGTGGGGGGAGCCAAAAATAAGCACCTGTGGGTCGGATGAGGGTCATATGGAGGACCAGGGGGAAACCAAGGGGTGGAGCACACTTTTTTTGCCCCCATTGTCCCTTTGGTTTGGGACAATAGGTACAAAATCGTGCGCATTAGCCTTTTCAGGACAAGTGGCGAGTTGGTGGAGGAAGTCAACTTGGTCAAAGGAGTTTAAAGTGAGCCGCCAAGGTCATATGAGTGACCAAAGAGCTTAAATGGGGGAGGGCGCACTTTTTTGCACCTCTTGTCCCTTTGGTTTGGGACAATGGGTGCAAAAAAGTGTGCCTCAACCTCAGGTTGCCACGTGTCCCTTACAAATTTGACTAAGTATCGAATAGCATACTTTGGAGGGTGACTTAGAAAGACAATAACTTGAGCTCCCGACTGAATTTTCGCACACTTTTTTATGTGATTTCGCATGGAAAAGATTTTTTGAGAATGATGGAAGGGGCCCCATGGCTTGATTCTACCTGCAACACCTTCAAAAACCTGTTTTTTCTCGAGATCGTCCACGTTGCATGGAAAGAATGAGCTGCCTAGAAAAAGGTATGGGGTTTGAAATTTATCTGTTTTTTCCACCATGTAGAGGGTTGAAAATGTTTTCGAATGATATCTTGTTGGTCTCACAACTCATTCTGGAGCTCTCGGAATCACCTCCTGAAGCTCAAGTACTCTTCTGCGGTGCAAGCTCATTCGGCCTCAAAAACCTGCTTTAAGTGAATTGACTCCTAAACCTCCAAAACTTCCCGGAATCTTCCAAAATCTGTTCCTTAATGTTCCTGGCTCTTGAATACCCCTCTGTGATGAATTTTAGCCTTCGTTCCGCTCCAAGGGTTGTGCACTTAGCTTAGGAAGGCTGGTGGTAACCCTCCTAAGATTTCCTGAAACTCCACTTTTAGAGAGACTACCCCAAAAGTTCTTTGAATGATTTTTTCCTTCCTAAATCACCTAGGGGAATGGATGACACTCACATATGGACCATTTAAATGACATGATAGGGCTGGTACAAGGAATAGGCTGATCTGAGGGGTATCTTGTAAAGGTGTAACATTGATATTTTTCGACACTATGGTATGGTTGTCCTATTTTCTAGTGAATTTTGCCCATGCAAAAACACAAGACAACAGCTACAGAGGAGAGGTCCAAGTGACTTGAATATCTTGTTGGTATATATGCTCTCTCATTACTCTATTGATCATTTCCTTTGAGAAAGACGTGAAGGTGCATCATAGGAGTGTATAATGAGCTCTAAGGAGGCAATCAACTTTGAAGAGAAAAGGGCCAAATTTGGGTAACTCTATTAACCAGAGGTTTAATTGCCTAAGGGTTTGGATCTATGAAATGTTGAAAGTAAGCTTGAATGTACTCTCAAGGCAAAGAGGTTGGGCAATCAAATCAGCATGAACAATGCACTAGGGAACCATTGGTTTGTAAGGTAGCATATGCAACTAGCTTTGAAGAACAAAGGTCTAAATATGGGCATCTCTCAAGACAAGAGGTTGAATCATCTGAGGATTTGGGTCAATGAAATGTAGAAAGTAATCCAGCAAATATTCTTGAGGCTAAGGGATTGGGATACAAACTCGACCTAGATAATGCACTCAGGAACCATTCATACGTAATGTATCATACATTAAATCATGATAGTTTGAACTTTACCACTCACTGGATATAGAGTTGTGGGTTTCATCGTTGCATTGAACAGGCATGTTTTTTAAGTGAATCTAAAATGTATCTAAAAGCATTGTTACTTCAAAACAAAAAAGTAAGGCATACCCCTCAGAAAGATGTGCTTGTGACATAGGCATAAGGCTAAAAAAGACAGTCGAGTAAACTACACACCTAGGTAGGTATAAGCTATCATGACCTCCACGAGCTCCCCCGTGTAAAGGAACTGAAATCTAGAAAGAGCATCCTTGGAGGTGTTAAAGTCAGTGACCTTAGTCTTACTAAGGTTGACCACGAGTTGGCAAAGCTCACAAAAGTGAGCAAAGAGCGTCAAGTTGTCTCTATAGACCCTTAGGAGAGTAAGAGAAGGGAACAACATCACTAGCAAAAATATGACAATCATAACACAATGTAGCATACAACCATCATCAACACGGGTATGTTGTCAACCGAATCCCCAAGCTCGTCTATGTGAATATCAAAGAGATTTGGAAAAAGGGCGCACCCTTAATTGAATTCAACAGTATCTTAAAAAAGTCATAGAGACCATAGGATATCCACAATCGGCCAACAACCATCTCATAGTCTCTTGATGGTGAAGATGCCTAAATTTGGTCTTTGGCACATGAGTGACATCAATTTTGAAATACTTTGACAAACTTGGATAATTCACATATATTTGACTCTTGGGCACACTTTCTCGTTGGCTGCTGAAAATGTGCACCCTGAGACCACCAAATGAATATTGGTGTCTCAACAACAACAATGGGAAAGCCTCCAAGGTGTAGGAACTTGGCTCCTTGAGCTAGACCTCAAAAGAAAGTTGGATCTTTTCCTAACCAGCTAAAAGTTATCACTAGTATACTCTAATTTACCACTAGCAGAGGAAAAGGGAGGAAGCAAACAATTAAAATAAACATGGTGATACACCAAAAAAGTTGGGAATCTCTCCCTCTTATAGCCTATATCAGACACAATGAAACAAAATCCCACAAACAATACACACAAAATGAATCACAGAGAATAACGAGGTAAGACACAATGACACGACAATAAAGGGCATATATGAGCCACGTGAGAGTTATGCAAGAGCATGGAATATACACAATCTATTACACCCATAATAAAAGGCATTAATCCATTTTATACACAAAGATCCAGGCACTTAAAAGCTCAGTCCTCAAAAGTATAGAGTAACTTTGCATTCGAGGAGGAACCATTTACAATGAGAATCCTTTCAATTTTATAGAGCAGAAAGGAGATAAGAGTGAAAGTTGAATTCTTGGAGGCAAAAAGCCCACCCAAAATTTGGTTGCAGAAAACAAACACCCAGAGCTAACTCCTAACTATAAAATCCTCTACAAAAGGAATGTCAAATCTCAAATACTATAAGAATGGGCGGTGCATTGATGTAGAGTAGGTTGCACACTTGATCAAGGTGTTAGGCTCAAGAAATGGCCTCTATTGAGCTTTGAATCTGCCCTAGCTTGCATTTATGTGAAAAACAGTGTACAATAACTTTGAATGCAAACTGCTTGAAAAACACAAAGGTTTAGGGCTCAGGATGTATCCCATTTAATAGCTTTTCTCCAAAGCTCCCCTACAAATCCACTCTTGCTTGATTTGGTGGCCCCAATCAAAAGTTATGGCCAAAAATGCAGAGCTTTGACGTTTTCCTGCACCATTAAAACTTCGAGGGAAACGATTAATTTAAAAACTATAATATTATCTCCATTTTTGTCATTGGGCCACATGGCAGGCTTTGATTGGTGCCACGTGTCAAATATTCATTGGTTATGGGCTCCCTAGCCAAAAATGTAGGTGATTGCCACAGGGCCATCAAATTTACCCTAGGTGTTGCCCCTACCACTTGTCTCTTTCTCATTAGTTGTAAGCTCTTTCTATGGGTGGCACATGTTGACCCATGGTTGGCTACGAGCTCGTGTCTTCGGCGACTTCTCCACTCAATCTCCACCTTCCCAAGAACTGACAACCCGTGATTGGTTCTCATTGGCTACAGGCTCCAAGACTCTGCTTGTCTTTGCACTAGCTCCCCAACCTTTTGATTTTTGATTGCCCTTGATTGGTCTATGAGGCAACTCGTAGTTGGTACCACGTGGCACTATTTCATGCTCTCGAGCCCCGATCTTCTTTGTTTTGTTCCCAGCTTCGCTGAACTCTACTTGATCGCCCGTGATTGGTCCACGTGGCAACCCGTGATTGGTGCCATGTAGCACTATTTCATTGGCTACAAGCTTTGGGCTCTTCTCTGCTTTAACCAAATTTTCTCTTTGCTTTCAATCATCCTTCTGAGGACTCGAATACACAGGATTCCACCACATGGCACAATCCCATTTTTTTTGCCTTTTTTACAAGCCTTAGTCATTTTGAGCTTCGCCAAAAGCTAAGTAAATCGAGCCTTTACTCCACTTAATCATAGAAGTGTTTTTCTATAAAAAGACCATCGTTGCCCGTTACTTAGTGCATGTAGGATTAATCTCCAACATGAAAACAAAGGCGACCACCATTATTTAGCTCCAATGCGACTATGATATAATCAAATGGCAACAGAGTTCCTCCCATGGCTTATATCCAACTATGAACGAATGTAAAGACTAAAAAATGTCCAAGGCCTAACTGTGAACATCGTGCAAAGCTTGGACCTGCGTTTTATGCCCTTCCTAACTCCTAAAACCACATTTTTCACCCCTAAAACTGCCTATTAGAATTTAATATGTTCTTTTGAGAATTTAATGTTTTTAAATAGGTTAGGGTTTATTTGATGATTTGGGGGCATAGTTAATTGTGGAGGGTAGTTTTTAATGCATTTAGGAGGGCATTTAAAAAATTTAGTGCAAATGTGATTAATGATCCATTAATGACGGGAAACGCTTTTCATTGTAACTTTTGATTGGTTGCTCCAATTTGAGTGTCTTTCTTTCAAAAGTGCTCAATTTTTCATGCCTATTCCATTGGAAGCATCCATTTTGTAATCGCACTAAAAATATTAACTACCAAATTTGGGTAGGGTTGATCGGAAAAATTTAGGGGGTGTTGGGTGTCATCCCTTTCTTTCTGCACTCTCTTTCTATTTTTGCAGCAATCTTCTTTCTACATTAAAATGGATGTGAATCAAATCTCACCACTCACACCCTTTAACTATCATGAATGGGAGTCTAAAATACAACTCGTTTTGAGAAGCCAAGGACCACATTAGATAACTATGGGTATTAAAACTGAGCTAACAAATGATACAAAAAAATGTAAAGTGGTACAGCCGTTGTGATGAAGCATTTGGGTTGTTATGTTTGTCTATTTCTCCCGATCTCCCCTTTCATGTTGCGTCTGTTGATTCGCCTAATGAAGTCTAGACCTCATTGGAAAATCTATTTGGGAAGCAAGATGTGATGAGAGGTCATGAACTGGAGAACGAACTCATCGGTTTGAGTCCTAGCAATTTTGACACCCTACAGGATTTCTTCACCAAGTTCAAACCTTTAAGATTGCAACTAAAAGAATGTGGAATAGATACGAAGGATAATCAACTGGTTCTTTCTATACTCTCCAAAATAGGTCCAGACTATTATGTGTTTGTCTCTACTTTCCATACCGCAAAAAGTGCTCTTGGAGCCATATGGAAAATGCCCTCTTTAGATGATTTTGTTGTTGACTTGACTCGGGAGCAAGATAAGTTAATTCAGATGAGCACACTGAAGTCCTCAAAATCAGATGCTCTATTTTCTGGGAATGGGAAATTGAAGGCTTCAAACAACAACAACAAGAAAAGAATAAAAAGGATCAAGAGGAAAACAAGAATCAAAATACTCCCACCTCCAAATCGACCAATGAGACCTCTTCTTCCAGTGTTAAGCCTGAGAAAGAGGATCAAATGTGGGTATTACTCAAGAAAGTATGATGAAAGCAAATGTTTGAAGAAGCGGATTGACCACCTAACCAGCCTTCTTGAGAAGAACAATATAGGTATTACTGAGTCTATCAAGCCATGTTCATCAACCCAAGAATTCTCCGAGGAAAATGGCACTAGTAAAGAAAAATCAAAAGAATAAGGTAAGGAGAAATTAAAAAGCAGGGCCCTAGTTGCAATTATACCTTCGACCCTTACATGGGTTATTGACTCTAGTGCATCACATCACATAGCTTCTTCACAGGGTGAGTTCACTTCCTTGGAACCATGTGACATGTCCACTATTCGATTTAGTGACAACACTTCTACACAGGTTTTTAAGAGAGGGTCTGTTGAAGTGAGTGGTAGAACATTCAATAGTGTTATAAGTATTCCATCACTTTCAACTAATCTCCTTTTAGTCTGCCAGATTACTCACCTTGGTTTGGGCATGCGAGTTGAGTTCACTCCAAATTCAGTGTATGTCAAAGAGTTGCACAGTGATACCATAGTGACTATGGGAATCGTCGATCATCAGACTCGATTGTCACACTTTGTCCCTAACTTTCCTTCATATTCTCCTTCATTGGACTCACCTGGACTTGATGACATGTCGGCGCATGGGAACATCTCTGATGATGAAGACTCGTTTTCTAGCACAGATGACTACAGTAGTGATGGGGACACACCTCCACCATCTCCTTGCCACCATCCAAAAATTGAGGAGTTATTTCTTCATCCACCTACTTCTTGTCCACTTCAAACATTGTAAGGAGCAGGTATATTGATTCAAGACTCATTGGACGTTGAATGGTCTAGTACATAGTTACAGCGCATTCCACATTTTTTTTGTCTATGCTTCTGATGCGCCATCATTGCATGGAGCAGTTGTCTCATCTAATATGCATGAGGAGCCCAATTCCTTGTACAGGAACCACACCTTGGTTGGAGATCCATCAGGCACTTAGTGGACACATTCATTGTTTCACGGTGATCCACTCTTCATTCCATCTACTTTTGATCCACACTCATTCCGGAGAGCTCCTTTATAGGATATAGGGTGGCTACAAGCAGATGTAGCTTCTAGTGGGGCTTTTTAGCCCTCTGTTCTTCTTTTCTCTCTTTTGGGGGGAGTTTTTTCCAACAGGTTTTCTCCTTTTCCCCACTTTATGAGAGTTGCATTGTACTTGGGTACCTCATCAGGCCTTGGTGTCGGGACCCACTTCTTCTACCCACCTAAGCTATGTTTAAGGGGGGATGTTAGCGTAGGATATTATTTTCCTCATATTTATTAATTGTGGATTATTCCTACACTTGAGGAGTGAGTTTGCTTAGGTGTAGTTAGTCATAGGAGTTACATGTTGCCATCATTATTAGCTAAGTGGGACTTACTCTTTGACTGGCTATGCCAAGTGTGAGAGTTAAATTTCTAATTTGGGCTCTTTGTGCTCTATTCATGGAGTTACACATTCACTCTCCTGTTTGCACATCTTCATTTGTGAGCTATTCATGCAGTGTGTTAGATGGATTGATTTCAAGCTTTTGCAATAATTTTCTTATTGCGATTCTATTTATTTTCAGCAACCTTATGTCTTTGCTTGTCTCACATTAGGTGAACCAGTGCATTTGATTGATCTAGTGATCTTGGCGAATACTCTGATAATGGCACCTTCTGTGAGTGACAACCATCAAGAGTCAGCTAAGTAACTCCCCTTTATTGTTGTGATTTCTAAATCGAGAGATCACAACATCTACTTGCCTTAACAATTCAGATTATTGTACTGAATGATCTATTTTGTAGTATGAATTAATTTCATGTTTTAACTACATTTCATATCATTGTATGCAAAATTGTTAACATTTTGGTGAACCCAAACCTTGCATGCAACCTAGGGCTTCCCCTTTTTGGTCAACCCCATTATCAATTTGAACAAAGAAAAACCCTAGGTTTCTTTCTACATTATGGTTTCAAATAATTCATAAGGTTTCACATTTTCTTCCCTTCTTAGAATCTGATCTCTATATTGGCTTATCAGATCTTCTCCCATATTAGAGTTTGACTTTCAAGTCCAATTTCTGGTTTCCCAATACTATGTGAGGAAATTTACTTACTTTCTACTACTATATTTGGCCTTCCTAAACACCAATTATCCATGATCCCTCTTTTCAAAGGTCTGCAACAATTGGCAACGTCTTTTATTCCAATAGGGTTGAGATCTTTGTTTTCATGTTTATCCTACAATCTCAACACCCTCCACAATGGCTATGATTTAGAAGCGTCATTCCCTAATTTGGTAGAGCCCTCTTATCATGTTGTACCTCATTGCTACGACAATGATAATATCATACATGAGCATAATGACAATGGCTTCAATGAGGAACTAGAACAAATCAATGTGTGTACTATAAACATTACAAATTATTCCTTTGTGATGACAACAATAGTCGAGATGTAAAACATATATAGAAAGAATTAGATAGACCTTCAGATACACCAACCACAATAGTAGATATACTTAAACACGTGGTTCGATCCCATCCAGCTATTATCAACCAAGTTAGACAATGGTTGCATAACAATGCCTGGTGTCCCCAAGATTTCGCCCTGAAATCTGGGACTACCCCTTTCTAAATTTTTCATTCTTTTTAAGTAACGGGTCATGTTTTTGTGTTTTGTTTTGCCTGCGGTTGCTTGCGTTGCTCTAAGGTATCTCCAGGAAGTCATAGAGCCACATTAGCCAGATACCCACATGTTGAAGCTCACTCAATTCCTTCACCAAACTTAGTTTGACTTTGTCTGAAAGCGTTTTATTTATTTTTATATTAAATAAATAAAATTCTTTTAAACTAGGTTGAGCTAAAACTAAGAAACTTGGGTTATATAAAGCACTTCACCCCATCATTATTACCGCAGAACATTCACCCAGGGGAAGAGCTTTTGCAGACTAGCTAATTGGAGAAATTTTTCAAGCAATTGCCCGCAACTTCTTTCGGGTTTTGTTTTTATTTTATTTCTTTCGTGTTTTGGTTTTTGGTCTTTCTCTATTTTTCATCTGGCAATCCCCGTAGCCTATTTTTTCTTCCTGCCAAACTTTTTCCCGGGCCTGGGGTTTTAAAAAGTTATCCAGTGTTTTTAATTGCTAATTAATTTGTCTAAAGGTGACCAGAGCTCAGGATTTTTGCCTTGTCTGAGGTTAAATGATTGAGCAGATCACGAACCTGGAAAATATTGTCTTCTGTTTGTGGAGCAGCCATGGCCAGGGAAGAAAAAGCAGCATTCTAGAGGATCATTCAAGGGGCAAAATCACTCAGGCAATTGCATCAAGGATCAAAGCGAAGTCTTCTAGTGCAAGTCGTGGATTTCAAGAAGTCAGTCTTCCAAGTTTTAACGCAAATCCAAGGCAAAAATGTTCCAAGACCAAATCGTTGATTTATAGCAGCCAAGCCTTCCAAAATTAACGCAATTTTACAAGGATGGAATCATTCAAAATTGTCATGAATTTCAAGAGCCAAGGCTTTTGATTTCCAAGCAATTTTCCAAGGGGCAGCAATAACTTTACATTATCGTGGAAATTAAAAGTCGTTGCTTCTTGTTTTAGCGCAATTTCTAGAGGAGAGATAACTTAAAGTTGTCATGGATTTTCATAAGCTTTGCTTCCAATTTTCAATGCACTTTTTGGCAAAGGAGGAAGTCACTTAAGTGGGAATAAATTAAATTAAATTATAGCCACTTAAAATCATCGTGAAAATTAGAAGCAATTGCTTCTTGTTTTAACGCAGGCTTCCAAGCAAAGATCTTCAAAGACCAAATCGTGGATTTCTAAGCAGCTGTCTTCCTAAGTTTCCACACAATTTTCCAAGGGGCGAACACTTAATGCAAGTCAATGTTTTTAGCAGCGAAGTCTCCAAGTTTGCAAATCTATGAAGAAGGAAGTCACTTGAGCCAAATCGTGGTTTTCCCATGCTTATAGCTTCTAAAATCAACGCTGCCTTCTTTCATGAGGTTCCATGCAATTCTTAGAGCAAGTCATGGCTTTCATAAGCGTTGTATTTTATTTGCAAGATGCCCTTCCTTCTGAAGATCCACGAAATTGTTATAAAACAGTCAATAACGTGGCTCTTGGACAAACTAGGCAGGTTGTTTTCAAGCTGCCCTTCTTCATGCTAATTCACGAAATTCATAAGTTGTCGTGGATTAGAGGAGTCGTGCCTTCCAATTGCTTAATCCACGCTGCCTTCCAACTGCTAAATCCACACAAATCTTTGAAACAAATGCAAAATCACTTAAAGTGCAAATTGTGGTATTTGCAAGCTGCAGCTACCTTCTAACATCCACGAAATTATTTGCACGCTGCCCTTCCTTCTGCGAATCCATGGAGTTGTTTTAAAGAAGAAAAATATTTAAAAAGAATGGTGTGAATTTTAATGAGCTTGTCTCCTAAAATTCAACCAATTGTTCTTTGCTCAAACACAACCCATAAAAATGCATGCAAAGTCTCCCAGTTAAGCTTTCAATAGCTTGTGCATGTGCTCCAAATCTTCCAGTTGAAGCCCACATTGGTTTATTTATATTTGTCTTCACCCGGAGTGCTTTCCAAAATTCAAAATTGTTCATATGCAATTTAAAAATAAAAGAGTGATGAGTTTTGTCTTAACTGTTTACAGCAAACATTTCACTGGTGCACATACTTGACAAGAACTACAAAAGCCTCAATGATAAGACGAGAAGACAGGTCAAAGGCAACACCCGCAAGAAAATCATGGTCAGTTGTTCCCAAATCCAGTTTGGTGAGAATCAAAGGCAATGAGTCAACTGCATGTGGGAGAGAGAGCTTCTCAAATTCAAGGTAGAGGTATCATTCATGAGGCATATGGAAGAAAAATCAGACTGAGATTGTTGCATCTTTCTTCTAATTTCTTCTCCTCTTTCTTCTTCTTTCTCTTATTTTCTACAACAAAGTAATTGAGTAATCAATTGAATTGTAAAATTTAATTGATTGGTTTAAAAGCCATTACTTCAAGTTACTGGAAGAAGTCAATTACTTGGAAATAGGTGGTAGACATACAAAATAGAAGGTTCTATTTTCAGTTGTAAGGCATGCATATCATGCAAAGAGAAATTCTAGGGGAAATATTGCCAACTGTTTCCTTTACGGCTTCCACATGTGGCTATTCATTGAGAGTTTCCTATTTGTAATTGCCCTCTATGCACTATAAATAGAGGAAGAGCCTACGGGTTAATTATCAAAAAAGATCAGGATCGAAAAGATCAAGAATCACAGCTTGTTCATCAGAACTTGTTTAGCAGAGGCTTTTATAACTAGAGCATTCTTGAGTTTTCAGACTTTGTGTTGGAACCCTTGGTGTGATTTCTGTGAAAGCTGGGTATTGAATGAAAGATGGATTTACGGAGAACTTTGTGTCTACGGTGTTTTGCTTATCACTTCTATTTGAGGTTTTAGATAAACTGTGTTATCTTAGATCTAAGTTAGAAGCTATTTATTTCCCTTAGTGTTGAATGTTGTGAGTTTTTTCTGATAATTTAATTTGTGCGGATGAGACCAACTTTGATAACTATTGGTTAAGTCAGCACATCTTCCTTTCTTCTTTCCCTACTTCTATTTTTCCCCCTTCTGCAAATATCCCATCACAGTTGCTTGCTGCCAAATTACCCAGCTGTGGTTTACAAGCTGTGGGAATTAAAATAAAACCCCTAGAAATAGTTATTAGGATTCACCCTTACCAAATTGATAAACATCTTACACGGGAGCCTCACCGTCAAATGAGGGAGATTTATCTCATGACTGCCTAGGTTTTAAGCTATGCATAAAATCTAGCCAAAAATGACGATGGGAGTAATATCCCTTATGACATAAATAAGGTTCATATGTTAATGTCTAGAGAGCCTTCTACTCCCATGTTCCTAATCAAAAGTGAAATGAGACCTTTAGTAGAGCTTTCTTATTATGTTGTCCCTTATTGTTATAACAATGACAATATCATACATAAGCATAATGACAATGGCTTTAGTGCGAAACTAGAACAAGTCAATGTGTATACTATAAACAATACAAATCATTCCTTTAGTGATGATAGTAGTACTCAAATTGTAGAGCATATACAAACCACTATGGTAGATATACTTAAGCAAGTGGATGGATCCCATATGAATATTATCAACCAAGTTAGACAATGGTTGCACAACAATGCTTATAGAAGTAGTATCCCTTATGACATAAATAAAGTCCATATGTCAACCTCTAGAGAGCCCTTCCCTCCCATTTTCGAAATCAAAGGTGAAATGAGACCTTAGAATGTAGCTCTTCGGACAATTAAAATCTCATCTAATCAAATAATCTACCTAAAGCACATAATAGGGGGCTTACAAAAACGAGTCCAAGTTTTGTCTAGAGAATCTATTGCAACTAATTGTAGACACCTAAAATTGGTAACTTATCATTTGGCATTGGCAAGTTTGGCTTCATCTTTACTTTATGAGTCGTACACACATCCTAAGTTTAATTGACTTATCTTTATCCCTCCTGCATGACTTGCTTAACTCTACGCATTGTTATGTTGTTCACGTACTCAATTGCATTTATCCACACTAGTATATCACTCATAGGCATATCGCACAAAATCTTGCTTGAACATCATGAACTGTCTGTCCAAAAGCCATGTGGTATGGGACTAGGTCATACTACAATTGGGCCAACATGTATAGCCATGTATCCCTCTCCAACAGGCCTTTTCTTAATTTAAAATCTCTCTTTGGGTCATTTCTTATCATGTAAGCCAGCCTTAATGCGGCACCTAACCTACAAAAGTCTATATAAACAAGTCTAATACACTTTAAAAACTCACCTAGCATTCTCAAGAACTCTTATTACAAAATGCACTCCAAAAGCACTCAAGGCTCTCCTAAATCTTTCCTAAAGCAACATCACATCCTTAAGAACAGCCACCACAAAAGACTAAAGCACTCAAACCATGTTCAAATTTCTAGCTTCCCCATTTACAAGCCTCTAAAGGTCCTAGAACCAAGTGATATCAAGAGCAAGTCAACACCACACATTCCCATAGTAAGGGTCAAAAGGGAATCAGTCTAGCATTTGAAGCACATCACACTATATCACTACAGTGTTGGGTACATTTTACTTTATCTATAGTTACACCCACTATTCTTTGTGTCAAGAGACACAAGAGCAACTTTGGGGGTTAGCTTAGATTTGCACACACAATTGCACATATACTAGGAGAGCTACATGGAGTTTGTTCCCGCTTGCAAGAGAATGCAATGCAACGCCTAGATTATTTCCGCAGAGGGTGACCGCCGGAGTCAATCCAACTCCACCACACATTGATTTCTCGCGTTGTTATCTAATTGTGTTCATGAAGTGCTAGTGCAAGTATCTAGGGTTTTATTTATTACAGGTCACTTACACGAGGTGTCGCACAATGGTGAGCCCTAGCGTCAGACAGCAAAGCATATTTCCTGTCTATCGACGACCACCAGAAGTTGCAACACTCCAAGATATTCCGGTTTGAGACTGTACAGCCCAACACTGAACACCCCAATAGATCATGTACGGTTTTGTACTAGATTAATTTGTGGCCACAATTCCAAAGACAAAGCATTTCCAAATCCTTACCGGTCTGCACACCCAAATCACCTTTATACCTCTCTATTCAACTAAGTAATTTTCCCTCATTGTGTTTTAAGTAAGCGTTTTATTATTTCTATATTGCACATTGTATTAAAAGCTATATATTGTTTTAGACATTAATGTTTATTAATTAATGCAGAATATACATGTACAACCCATACACCTTTCAATAAATAAGGAAAGAACCTCATACCAAACCCTTATTTATTTAGGGTGTAAACACAAAGGCTACAACAAATCATGATGTCATCTATGGTCAACCTATCATTCGTAGGGTTCTCAACTTTCCTTATCCACAAGACTTCATTATCCCTGATTTTTATTTATTCGATGGATTAGGAGATCCGTACTCGCAGCTTACACATTTTATATCTTCCCTTGGAATGTATACTTAGATAAATTGGTTAATAAAAAATTTCAACGGAAGCTTAACAAGACGGTAATTAAATTGGTTCTATTCAATACCTAGTGGATCTATATATTCGTATACTCAACTTGAAGACACATTCACATCTCATTTTAGTACTAACGAGGGTCTTCAGATCACATTCAAATATCTTTCGACTCTTCAACGGAGTAACAATGAACCTATATATGATTACATTTTTGGGAATCAATACAATGCATAGATTAATTTACCAACCTACGAATCTAGAGCAACAATTCATTTTTAGCAACAAGCCTTTAAAAAGAAAGCACTTTATCATGCATATGCTTCCTTCGATCATCTATGTGACGAATTGATAAGAGTATGAGCATGCACTCTTACATTCACAAGCATCTACATATAAGACTCAACCTACAACTTCTAATGGCACTTCTAAAAGAGGTTCTTTGTCTGAGAGAGTTATTACTTTAGAAGCTACCATAAAAATATCCCTACAAATCCTTCCATGTTCACCAATACATCATCAAAAGTGTCTAGTTCACAAAACAAAGTACTATACTACAAATGTTGCTTGACAAGAACTTAATCACTTTACCATCCATTAGGCATCGATCCATGGCTCGTTTATCACATCAAATAGGAAATTCATATTGTAATTATCACAGAATGACTGGACATGGGACGGATAATTGTGAAGCAATACAATGAAAGACTGAGGAAAAGACTAAAGGCATTCTTACAATAGAACAATAAGAGACGAGGATACCTAGAACGAAAACATCATACAAATTCATAACAAACACAACAAAAAAAGGGGTGCATCTAATACACAAGCGCCCATGAATGGACCCAATGACCATTCGAATATTCACAAAAGGCGAATATGGACAAGAAGTCAGAGATGATAAAGAAGGGGCTAACACATACAACATCCAATTTCCAAAACAATTAGGTTGTACAACAAATGCGCTACAACACACTCTTTATTGTGCAAGGTGGGTTGGTTACATTACATTACCGATTGCTAATGGGCCAAAAATTGTGGACACATTAATATTTGTGATGCCCGCTATGGAACAATTCCAGGGTACACTTGGACAACAATGGTTAGAACAAATGCAAGCCACGATCGATGATTCAAATAAATGCATTACAATTGTATGATAATAATCCAACTAAGTAAAAGGGATGAACGACAAGAGGCAAAATATCCAAAAACATATGAAGTCACGCCACATAATGAGGTGACAGTAGTAGTTAAACACAATAATGAGAATGCAATATTTAAGAATGAACGCTTGAACAAAACTAATGGAGGTAAAAATGATACCCATATAAGTGTAAAGTTTGGTACATATTTAACAAACTAAAAGAATTCACTCGCACGATAAAATCTTAGTTAATTTATTCTTATAATGAGATTACATTTATTTGCCTACTTCACTCCTACATTATTGGACTATAAACTCATCACAATCCCTACTATCTCTCTACTGGCTCCTAAAAATCCTCACTCTTGTCCATTGGGTGAGTCAAGTATACACATAATGTTAACACTAGTAATTATAACAAATATATAAACACACACACCAATGACGCATCCCTATTACATGTTGAGTACTAACATTATATTCCCAACATTCCCTCAGCCCCCAGTAGAAACATTGGAACATGTGGCTACAAGACTAAATGAAGGTAGAGAGAACTCATCAACCAATATATGGGAATTCATCAACCTCTCACAGATGAAAACATATCAATCAATCCTAAATGAACAATGACCCCTGCATTTGTTCATCCTCCATTCCACATAGGCATACACCATTTCACAATCAAGTAAATCAACCAGGGAAATAGGAATTGTTACACTCACGTACACTTATTCAATATCGGTGAGTGTTGGGCTTCTCACTAATATAGCAAAATTACACACATAACACCACAAAATAAACTGATAAAAGAAAATTGAGGATTTTCGTTTACAACCTTTGTTCACAAGCATTGCCACCTAGTCATAAACATAGACTATCTCCACTACCACCCGAAATTGTCCTCATATTTAGTCCAATTGGCGTAGGCATTTTGGCTACTAGTACAATGTGCAACCCCTTCATGAGTGGCAAACTTGAGGTTGTTTTTGGCCTCCTAACTTTGTCCTCCAGTAGAATGTTGCTCACCCAACCAAAATCAACTTAAAGCTCAATTGCATAGTCTTTGATAACAAACCCCCCGCAAGATTGATGCATTTGATATATGGACTTTAGGTTCACCCGATAATGCATTCGTAACACGAAAATATTTTTGTATTTTTTTCTTCAACATACAATCACTTTGGAACTCAAGGTCTTGGGCTATTGGTGAATTACAAGTTTGTAATCATCAACCCAAGTTCCATTCCCATTGAGTTCATTAGATGCTTTCAATAAGTGGCCATGGGGACACCTTGAGGTAGGGATCGAACTTCTCCGTATGGACCAAGCGGAACATAGTGGGGTGCTTCGAATGTGGATCGCTCAACGAACATTAAGGACCCAAGCCCACCCCCATGTCCCACTCAAAGAAAGTGCTCCTCCACCACTCCAATTAATAAAAGTGTTTACCATCCAAAGTTTCCACCCCCCTTGGGTTTTGCAAAGTCAACTTTGATGGGGCTTCCAAGGGGAACCCCAAGCTTCCAGGGGTGGGGTGTATCATTCATAACGAGCTTGGAGCGTTGATTAGTACCGGATCATTCCATCTCCATGATGGAACATACAACCTAGTCGAGGCTCAAGCCCTCCTATTTGGGGTGACAAGAGCGGTGGAATGTGGATGTTCTCACCTTCTCATTGAAAGAGATTCGCAGATTATCATTCAGGAAATCAAAAATGGTAAAGCCTCTCATTGGTACTTGGACTTCTTCATTTCAAATACTCTCTATTGGCTAGACAAGTTGGACACCTGGAACACTGGCCATGTGTTAAGAGAGGCCAACTCGGCGGTTGACTATTTAGCCAACTGTGGGTTGACGCAAGCAGACAAGGTCATAATAGCCAATGATAAAGCTAGGTGGCCCACCCTAGCCACTATTATCGAAGGTGATGCCAAATCGAAGGTGATGCCAAATCGAAGTCAGGTTAATTTGATGGTATTCGGTTCGTGGGAAGCCGTCCTTACATGTGTATCTTGTCTTTTCATTTTTCACGCCCATCTCTCTTTGTCTATCGTGTCAAGTCTGTTCGTTGTTTCGTGAGAGCTCTCATGCCTTCCCTGCCCTACCCCTATCGTTTTCTCAAAGGGGAAACAAGAGAAATGGCATTCTATGTACCTATCACTCCCTTGAGGTTGAGAAAGGTGTTTCGCATTGGTTCAGGTTCGGTCTGCAATGCGATGGAACGCATACTGGGTGATAGCTATGTTCAGGGCAGAGGCAGAGCAAGGGTAAACGTTGAAATCGCCTCTGTCTTTGTCTCTCACCTGCTGCTTATTGGCCGAAACAAGGAAGAAACCCTACTGATTGCACGGCACATCATTTTACCTCAGCATGCAGTAGAGTTGGAGGACAATGTGGCCAATTTTTGCATGCTTACGGCTCACCTTCAGGAGTCTGTGGCAGTAGAAATGGAGATGGTTACCCGGGATTATGTAATTGAGCTGGAAAAAAGGAATAGGGCCCTCTGGAACTTTGTTGTTGCGGTTCATCGGAAGTGCCGCATGAAAGACTCTGGTTCAGCTCACATTCCACCCTTGGACCTGGACTCTCTCTATACGCCAATCAGTCAAGTGCCATCTCGCATCGCTCAACTCGGAGTTAAAGGAAAAGCTTCCTACGATTTTTTGTTAAAGGTTGCTAAAGCGGGAGAGGTGGGATGTCCTTCTAGAACCCGTAAGAAGGAAGCAGAGGTTGTTGTTGCTCCAAAGGTTTGTGTGAAGGAGGAGGTGATAGAATTGTCTGACTAATTATATGTATCGGGTTTCCCTAGCTTATCTAGTATAGCTTTGGTGTTTAGAGTTTCAAGGTGGCATGGTATAGTTGTTTTGTTTATAGACTGCCCTGAATTTTTGTTAAATAAATATCCTGTAATGTAAGTGAAGGGACCCAAGAACCCCCCGGTTCATAGCTCCAGTAGAAAGCATTTTCTTATAAAAAAAAAACACACAACCACTTTGTTTCAACTAATAGTGTGACAATTAAGTATAAACCTAGACTTGAAACAAAGTCGCAACGCATTAATATTTTGACCATTTATTGACTCCATTTTACATGACCATAACCTATAACACTATAGAAACTAAAAAAATAATCAAAAAAGACTTATTATAGCAAAATATCAAATAATAAACACTACATTAAAGAAAACTTGACTCGATGTTTAAAGTCTTAAAAGTTCATAATGAAGTAAAAACATGTATAAAACCCCAAGACTACTATACCATAAACAACATACTATAACTTACAAATACTACAAACGAACTACTAAATAAAACCAAAATAAAGACTACAAGAGATGTTGAGTTCATATTAGTTTTGTCGTCTTGTACCCTAACAAGCTATATACCTAAATTATAAACACGCAAAACAAACTCTATCGCCCTATATCCTTATTTTGACTTGGCAATCACATTGAACAAATTGCATGCATGTGTCTAGGCACAATGCTAAATGCAGTTCCACGCTCATGGAGATCTCCAAAGGACATGATGAGGGCCACAATGATTGCAGATAGTTAACAATTTGGCAAAGACGACCAAACACATGGGATGTGTGGGCGAGGAGACGCATGAGATTATGATATAAGTACAAAAATCAGGAGACTGCAGGAATGCGAACATCACTTCCTTGGAGATCTGCATGGATCAACAGACACACGGGCTGCCAGAAAATTCAAATGATTAAGATCTGTCTTAAACAATGGATGCACGGTAGAGGCCAGTCAAATTAAAATGAATAACAATGTAACACCACATTGTTGTGTTTTTTTAAACACACGTTTCTATTCTTTTATTTTCATTCAGCAGCTCCCAATTAATAGAACTATACGTGCATCATGTCCCCCCTCTTTACAACTCAAATATATTATATTTGATGGATCCATAAAAGCAAATTATCACCATCTAGACTGTCTCGGTACAGGTACGGGTACGGTTTCGGTACGCTTAAACGGCAAAATTTTTAAAATCTCAGGTACAATATGCTTTTGGGTACGTTTTTTATATATATATATAGGCATATAAATTATAAATTTAATTTCAAAAGAAGCATTTGCATACTTATTGAAATTTAATTCTCATACAGTCATACAACTTAAAATCATTCATAGAACATGAAAACAAATTTGAAATTTTCAATTCTTCGAGAATGCAGAATTGAGTTTGCATTGATTCATAATGTTCAAAACATGATAGTAAATAGCATAATACATTCAAGTTCTCAACTTCTAGAGCATATCATCTAGATGATCATCAAAATCATCTTCATGGATGCCATTTGCAGCTCCACTCCCACGAAGAGCTCCCTGGAAGTTCCTCATCGACGCCAAGAAGTGAAACATTGGACAAACAAGCAGCAGAAGCTTCAAAGTCCGTGTTTTCAGGTTGGAGGTCCCAAAGCTTGTTAGGACCACTAGTATACTCTTGTGTCATGTGGGTTAAGAGACACAAGTTGGAATGAACGACTCTTCAGCCTTCTTCGATGCCAACATGGTGCGTTTGGCTGAGTTGATGAAGTCATAAATACTCCAGTTGCGCTCTACAGAAAAATTACTAGCCACATGTCACAAAAACAAAGTATTAATATTATTAAATATTAATTTAAAAAAAAGAATGATATCATTTTGAATTTTAATTCTCAATTGGTAATTAAAATATCGAATAACAAGTTACAAACTTTATACCTGTGAGAGCAATTTGATCGCAACTGGTTGTAAGTACTTGGTATCATGGCCATGACAAGTTCACCGCGTTATTGGATCCATAGTGGGTTTGTCACAAATAGCCTCTATCTCTCCCATGCTACATTGTCCATTTACAAACATCGCCATCTCTTAGTGGACTGCAAGTAATGTAGTTGGATTAGGAAACAACCTCCTGAATGTTGCCCTAGTCCCATTTGCAACCTCATGGTCATCATATGGTCGTTGCCTACCACCTCTCCCAACTATTTCACGGTTGTAATATTTGGGACTTAAAGAGTAAGCAAGGAGATGCAATGGGGTGGTCATTTTGTTCCACCTTTTCACGATCACATTTTTAACTTCACTATAAAACTTTTCCTCAGGGTCCTGCTCTTTGGCATGTATGATATCATGGATTTTTTCAAGCATGGAGTCAATGTCATCATCTATTTCTCCAATGCAAGCATTATCTGTCTACAAATCGTATCATACTCAAAAAAAGCTCCGTGAAACTCAGCAAATATTCAAATTTTCCCCACCAATTCTCATCAAGGATCCATGATTTTATTTTTTGGGCTCTTTTTGTGTTAGATTGCCTCCAGACAGTCCAAACATTATCAATCACCATCATGCTTAAAGCACATCTCATCTTCACAAGTCCTCTCAAGATGAGTATGTGAGAGGCAAACCTAGTCTCAACATCCTATTAAAAAAGAATGGAAACAATTCAATAACAACACAAATTGAAATTGATTTAAAAATTTGAAATCAAATATTAAATTTAAAATGAATTGTTCATTTACCTTCAACAGCTCCAACTTTGAAAATCTTTTGAATATGGCTTGAGACATGTGATGGTTGGTGACAAACATCTGAATCTCGTTTGCTTTCGTGTATATTTGCTCAATCCATGCAATTTTCCCAATCTTCTGCATCATTAGATTCGGGGAGTGTATTGCACATGGTGTCCAAAATATGTTTTCATACCTATCCTTTACTATCAATCCTGTTGCCTTGCAATTTTCGGCATTGTCCGTGATGACTTGGACAACCCTCTGCAGGCCCACTAACTCAATAGCCTCAATGACAATATTTGTAATGAATTGGGCATCTTTTCCTTCTCCCTCACAATCAACAACCTTCAGAAACATTGGCCCTTTAAGGCATACTGCAATAATGTTGATGAGAGGTTTGTTTTTGGAGTCTTTCCATCCATCTGATATAATAGAGACTCCTAAATAAGTCCAAGAATCTCTCATTAGCTGTAGAGATGTCTAAATGTGTTGCACTTCTTTTGCCAAAAGAGAAGTGTGAACCTTATTATAGCTAGGGATTGTATACCCCTGTGGTGCCTCATTAATGCCTCTCACCATCTGCTGCCAATAAGGTGATCTCAAGACATTGAATGGTAATCAACATGCAAATATACATCGAGACACCAATTCATCTGCAATATCCCTCTTCTCGATGATCAATATTTTTTCTAATGAGCCTTTTGTTCTCTTACTTGATGGCCCTGAGGTATCTACATCAAAAGGGTCATCATCTGAAATAGTTTCAGCAAGAGTCTCAATAAAAGGATGAAATGATGGTGTTGATGTTGGTGGTTTTCCCATGGTCCTCTGTTGTAAAGAAACAGTTCTAGAGCGAGCTCTTGTTGCTTCAATGTTTGCATCCTCTTGCTCTTTTATGTACATGACTATGGTTTTCTTTTCCACCTTCCTAACCCGTCCCTGATGCCCCAGTCATATGAGCTCTCAAACGGGTATATGAGGATATAAATGTGGCGGCACAATAGGGACACGTCCAAACACAGACACCACCATCGGCAACAAGCTCTACCACTTCCACATGTCTCCATAAAGGATAATTTGGATCCATTTTCACGCCATACCACCCGAAACATTTCCCCCCTCTTGCCCCACTGAAGTTGAATTGGATGCCATGATTGTAGGATTAATTTGTTTTAACTTTTAACCTACAATAAGAGATATTTTTTAAAACATTGTTAAATATTAAAATAATTTAATTAAATAGTAAAAACAACAAATACAAATTAGAAAATTAATTTGTTAACCCATACACGTCAATCCTTGATTCTGATCACCAAGTTCGCCATAAATGGTGCGAGGTGAGAGCATACACAGAGGGTAGACGTTTAAATTTTTAACAAATTCAATTTAAAACTTTAAAATTAAAAAAATGAATACATAACTAATTAAAAAAATTAAACAATTAACCCTACACGTCAATCTCTGATTATGATCACCAAGTTCACCATAAATGGTGCGAAGTGAGAGCATACACAGCGGGTAGACGTTTAATTAAATAAAACTTCAATATTAAACTTAAAATACGAAAAAAATTAATTAATATATTATATTTTAATAACCCTAAAATAAATAAATATTAAAAATAAATTTAGATCATTATCAATAATCATGAATGATGTGTTTGAAACACATCATTCATGATATTGATCATTGATCATATTCATATACAAAACATTGCTCAAAAGATTTAATTTTTTTTTAAATAATGCATGAATGCATGAAAAATACCTGGAAAAATCCTCCTTGTTGTTTGTAGACTTGCTTCTTCTTCTCTCTTTCTCTTTCAAGCTCAATCACTCTCTCTTCCAAGCTCTCTCTTTCTCCTTCAACCTCTCTTTCTCTCCTTCAAGCTCTCTTTCTCCCTTTCTCTCTTTGGAGTCAATATTAGCAAAATAGCAAAGATTGGGTGAGAGAAAAAAGTAGAGGAATTGGGTGTTTAAATAAGTGTTTGGGAGGGAGTCATTTAGGGTTAGGTTAGAAATAGGAAACTTTAAAATTTAAAAAAATTGCATATTTTTTAAGTTTTATTGACTTGTCTTTTAAAAAGACGTGTTGAGGCCACAGGTACCGCTGGGTACGTACCCACACTGGCAAGGTACGTTACGGGCCGTACCCGTAGCATACCCTGCCACTGTGGGTACGTACCCACAGTGTACCAGTACCTAGTACGTTTCCATGCTGGTACGAGGACCCCCAGGGCATTTCCGTTTAGTCTAGATCACCATCAATAATAGATCAAATGACAAATCAGCAGAGATTGCATGAACCAATATGAGGTAATAAAGGCAATTCAACGCACAAAGGTTTGTTATCTTTTGCAAAAAAGATGCACATCTCTGCAATGGCATTCAAGGATGTGCACTCCACACAAAATACAATCCGCAACATAAAAACCTTATACTTTATGAAGGTTTATTAAATTTTGCAAAACAAAACAAAAGCTTACCCTAAAAAAACTAAACTCTCGTGTTAATGAATTGCATGCACAAGACAACAATGCATAACAGTTGCCCCTACAAAACACATTACTCTTCCATCTCAGGTCAAACCTACTCAGATACCAAATGTCTTTAAGGTTGGTACAAATTTGACACACAAAAAAATTGTTCACACAATAATATCTTACTTTATTTCTATAATGAGATTACATTTATAGGCCTACTTAACTCCTACAATAATGGAGTTTATGCTCATCACAATCCCTACTACACTCCTAAATATCCTTAATCTTCTCTATCAAGTGACTCACTTACACACATAACCTCTAATACATTAACAATAATAACTATAACAAATATATTAACCCATACACTTATGACTCATCCTTATTACATGTGAGCACTAACATAGTCCCAACAATAAGATGACTTTCGTGATGTCAATATATGGACATTTGATAAGATTCCATATCCAAAGGTAAGCACTACATTGGGTGCCCTAGGACCAGCACATCACCCACCCAATGATATCATAGATTAACACTCCTAACTTATCTTCATATGGCAGCTAGGATGCAATTTATCATACATAGCTTCTTAATGCTTGCTTGTTTGATCACCCACACTTAAGTTGCTTGATTGATTCATTTGTGATTCTATTTTGGCATGCCCATGTACATACGCCTTTGCATTGATCATTCTTCTAGCCCTTAGCTTGGATTTGATTACCATCTCATCTTGGTAAGAACCTACTTGCTAAAGAATAATTCAAATGGAAATAAAGGGTGTGGAAGAATAGGATACTCAATAAAATAATGAACATAAAACTTATATATAAATATAGAGAGCAACTTCAAGGGAGCAACCTCCTTTTATCCTGTTCAAAGAGGCAACCTCCTTAGAGCAATGCTCAACACATAATAGTCAATGGAGACCTTTGCACTAGCATATGCACTTTATCTATACAAATTTTACTCTAGCCAACTACTACTTTCAATGCATGTGGGATTGTTTTCAATAGTTCAACGTACGACTTACAAAGCATATGCGTCTATAGCTTTTATTAATAACACATAATATGAAAGAAAAGGGTGACGACGGAAGGGTCCTAACATGCCCTTCTCCTTGGGAAACTTTGTCCCCAAAGCTCGCCCATGCATCTTTTCTTCTTATGCTTCTTTCTTTTCTTCCAAATTATCACCTATATGCACTCAAGAAATTTAAGAACATGCTTCTTAAATTAACTCAACAATCGTACTTTCCTTAAAATTATCACTAGGGCCTTAATGGTCCAAGTATGGTTCAACCAAGAGTCTAGGAGTTCTCAAATAATAAAAAAAATATATATATATAATTCAAATCTTGATACTTGAGAGAACATTGCCAATAGAGAAAATTCATATGGAAAATGGTTTTCTCCCACTAATCATGATTTGCTTCAGTAGTTTCATTTTCATGGAAAACAGATATATTTTTATCACTAAATTCATCATAGAGGAGTAGATTCAATAAAGATAAGTTGAAAATAATTATCTTCTAATGCAGGGGCATCCCAGACTTAAGCAAACCTACACAAATGGGGAAAGCGTGCAAGAACTTGAAAGACGAGCAACAGGAGAAAAAGAGAGCGCAGGAAAGAGGCGCGACAAAAATCTAAGAGAAACTCCCAAGAGGAAAGAGGAGGAAAGTCGCAAAGAGGTGATAGAGATAGAAGAGATGGCCTGTAGCCACGAAAGCGTGGAAGAAGAGATGCGCGGCAAGATGAAGAGCTACTAAGAAGGAAGACTGGTAGAATGCCGACCGTGAGGCAACTAGTCAAGAGAAAGAAGGAAGAGATGTGTTGCAGGATGAAGAGCTGCCAAGAGAAAGATGGATAGTCACGGAGACAAACGACGAGAAGGAAGAAAGAAGCCTAGTCGAAGAAAGAAGAGGCTGTGAGAAGTAGGCCAAAAGCAAGGAGGGTTGCCAAAGAAAATGACAAGGATAGAAGGAGAAGTGGCCTGAAGCCACAAAACATAGAGGCATGTGCAGAAGAATTACGCATAGGTCAAGGATGGCGCACGAGAATGGGTGCGTGGGATAGAAAGAAGGCCAAAGAAACTGGCCAAGAGAAAATAAGACCCACAGAAGAAAGGCATCGTCAATAGCAAATATTAGGAAGCGCAAGGATGCGCGAAGGAGGAACAGATGCCCAAGAGCTGAAGGGGCATAAACATGCAAGGAGGTACTGACACAAGAAGGCGGAAAAAGAATAAAGAGAGCGCGCGGAAGTTTTAGGGAAGAAGAGTGGAGACGTAAAAGCTCTAAGGAGTGAAACCTGAGGTGAAAAGACATGGCAACAGCAGGAAAAAAAGGGACAAAGGACGAACCTACAGGGTCACGTGGTTGACGGTGACCGAATGATGAGAAGGCTAATCGAACGAGTTCAACAACCCGATGGCGTGGCACAAGGAGATTGGATAGAAAAAGGTTACGCAGATAAGCATAGTAAAGAGGCCAGATTTTAATTGGAAGTTCGGGCAGGAAAACTGAAGAAGACAGCTCAAAGGAGAGAGAAGCGAGAAAGATAGGAGCACGTGCGGCTATAAATAGCATAGGAGCTGCTATGGTTGGAGGTTGTTGAAGGGTTTTTGTTGTTGAGTGTTGTTGGGGAGGTGGTCGTTAAAACGAAGGGCTCAAGTTGGTCAACCAAGGGGCCGAGAGGAGTTAGCCGGCCAGAGGGACCGAGTAGAGAGGTCAAGATCGGCCATTGAGTAGAGAGAGTGGGGCGAAATAAGTTTGGCTTAGCCCTTGAGGCACGAGCAGTTGTAATATCCCCATCGAGGGAAGATTGTAGATGTTGTATGGCTTTTCTAGATCAATGAAACATAAACAATTTCAATATGTTGTGTTGGACTCTGAAAAACGACAGGGTCGGGGAGTACCCGATAGAGCCCTACCACCCGTCGTCAAGTGGTACTAGAGTTGGTTCTTTCATGCGGGAAGGTGATAAAGCAGAATAGTTGGTAGATCGCCAAATGTGAGGTAGTTCTCCACTAAGATAAATGGGTAGAGAACGCAAGGGAAGATAGAGTGTGACGATTGGCTAGATGGTGCCAAGGAAGGAAGATGTGTCGAACACGACAGTTGGGAAGAGGCTCAAGGAAATGATGAAAGTGCTTAAGGGACTATGAGAGGCTCGGACCTGACTGGAACATGTGAAAAAACACCTAAAGGAGAAAGGTCTTACGACCACAAGTGGTGAGGAGGTGAAGAACTTGACAAAGATTTGAGGGCACAATGAAAAGAACGTGCAAGAGGTGCAAGGAAAGCACCGAGAGAAGGCGTGCATGGAGGCACAAACGAAGGTTGCACGTGAAGAGCACAACGAAGAAGAACCCAACACGAGAGCACCGCCAAGAGAAGAAGTTCAACTGCGGGAGTACCGCAGAAAGATGTGTTGGTAGAAGTGCATCGGAGGGAAGCACGCGAGAGTATCACGCTAGTAAAGAAGGATGCTCAGGAAGAAAGAAAGATGGTCATTGTAGACCATGAGTGCGCAAGGGAATGTGCAAAGTCAAGAGAAGACACCTTGGAGCACAAGGTGGAGCAATAGGCGGAAGGTGTGCAGGAAAAAAATAGGAGCACATGATACACAAGAGATGCATGGGAGAGCATCTTGGAGAGACAAGAAGGGGGGAGCGACGCAAAGAGTGCAAAAGAATAGACCCCAGCAAGAAGAAGAGGCACAGTAGGTTGCGCATAAGAAAAGACTCCAAGAGGAGTAGAGGAGCGCGAAGGTGAAAACACACGTAGCAATGGGAGCACCATTACAGGAGAAGCTGAGCAATTTAGGGCGATTGCTAGAGTGCGCATGAAAAAGGGCGTACCCGATAAGGAGATTTAGGGAGATCTCGAGAGAAGCATGCAAGTGGAGAAAAGTGTACGAACCTAAAGGAGTGTGACGGCAGTTCGGAGAAACTGCAAGAGAATGGGGATGAAGCTAGGATCGTGACAGGCCGGGAGCGGTCTAACCCAGAAGAAGTTGCCCCGAGGGCAACAAATGCAGAGCAACTAAGGATAGTTGTTGAAGTGCGCATGAAGAAAGGCGCTCAAGGAGGAGAAGAGGTTAATAGAGATCTCAAGCAAGAGTCAGGTGGATAGGCTTCAGAAGTCTTGCACAACGCTGAAGGCGTAAGAAGAGAAGAGGAGACAAAAGAAAGAAGTGGCGCAGCGAAATTGCCACAACAAGAGAGAAGAGAAAACAAAGATCCTCAATAGGAGTGTGGTTTAAGAAAGTCTGAGAAGCGAGGGGTTGAAGAAGCCCTCAAGAAGTCTGCAGGTAAGGAAGATGCGGATGCACAAAGGAGTTGAGTTGGCAAAGTCGCGCGAGAAAATGGACGCACAAGGGAGTGAGGTAAGTACAGCGAGTTCGGATAGCCGGAATAGTCCCAAGAAGGAAGGGCAAAAGGGAGAAGCAGCGCGCTGAACAAAGAAGCGCGGAAGAAAGGAAAGGTCACGAAAAAAAGAGCGACAAAAAGCAGAGGAGAAAATGGCGGAGAGGCCATAAGAAGGAAGAAGAGACAGAGCAGGCTGAGACTTTCGCGAAAGAAGGGCAAATGAAAATTCGTTGAGGATCAACAAGGAGGATCCCCCCGGAGAATAGGAGAAAAGGATAAGGAAGCACTGCAAGAAGCGCCGAGAGAGAATGACTTGATGGATGTAGGAGCCAGGACTAGTTGTCCGAAGGGTGATTCTATCACTCATATCCACTTGAGGAGGACCTCAAGTTTAAATACCCCAGATGTTTGATGCATGGGCATCCCGGACTTAAGTAGACCTGCACAAATGGAGGGAGCGCGGAGAACTTGGATGACGCGCAAGAGGAGAAAAGGAGAGCGCAGGAAAGACACGTGGCAGAAGTCTAGGAGAAACTCCTAAGAGGAAAGAGGAGGAAAGTCGCAGAGAAGAGACAAAGATAGAAAAGGTGGCATGTGGCTGCGAAAGAAGCACGAAGGAAGAGATGTGCGGCAAGATGAAGAGTTGCTCAGCAGAAAGGCTGGTATAACACCAAATGTGAGGCAACTAGTCAAGAGAAAGAAGGAAGAGATGCGCAGCAAGATGACGAGCTACCTAGAGAAAGACGGATAGTCGTGGAGATAAGAGACGAGAAGGAAGAAGGAAGACTAGTAGAACGCCGACCGTGAGGCAACTATTCAAAGAAAGTAGAGGCCTCAAGAAGTAGTCCAAAAGCAAGGAGGGTTGTTATAGAAAGGGACAAGGTTAGTGGCTTGAAGCCACAAAACATAGAGGCATGCGCGGAAGAATTGCGCATAGGTCAAGGATGGCGCACGAGAATTGATGCATGGGATAGAAAGAAGGCCAACTCAACTAGCCAGGAGAAAATAGAGACACGCAGAAGAAAGGCGTAGTCAACAGCAAATATTAGGAAGCTCAAGGATGCGTGAAGGAGCAAATGCCCAAGAGTTGAAGGGGTATAAACATCCAAGCAGGGACTTACGCAAGAAGGCGCGAAAAGAATAAAGGGAGCGCGCAAAATTTTAGGGAAGAAGAGTGGAGTCGTAAAAGCTCAGAGAAGCCGAGCCCGAGGTGAAAAGACAGGGCGACGGCTGGCAGAAGAGGGGCAAAGGACAAGCCTGCAGGATCACATGGTTGATGGTGACCAAATGATGAGAAGGCTGATCGGACGAGTTCAACTACCTGATGGTGTGGCGCAAGGATATTCGTTGGAAGGAGATTACGTGGATAAGCCTAGTAAAGAGGTTGGATTT
This sequence comes from Taxus chinensis, assembly GCA_019776745.2. Lineage (NCBI taxonomy): Eukaryota > Viridiplantae > Streptophyta > Pinopsida > Cupressales > Taxaceae > Taxus > Taxus chinensis. Next base: position 444,541,528 of record CM034152.1, on the reverse strand, counting down.
GAATTTGAAGTCCGTGCGGGAAGAGTGGAGAAACGGCTCAGAGGAGAGAGAAGAGGGAAAGATAGGAGTGTGTGTGGCTATAAATAACAAAGGAGTCATTATGGTTGGAGGTTGTTGAAGGGTTTTTGTTGTTGAGTGTTGTTGGGGAGGTGGTCATTAAAGGCCATGAAGGGGTCGAGTTGGTCAACCAAGGGGCCGAGAGGAGTTAGCTCTAGACAATGAATACTTAAAACAATATTTGACACAGAAGCTTTGCACAGAAATAAGACGGTGCTTGTGTATTTTATTAATATTAAAATCAAGCATTACAAAACCAATGAGAGAGCTATAATATTTATAGATATTGGACAGCTTCTATCTCATCCACGATATATGGAAACAAATCACCTAATCTGAGCAAATATGCAGAAATAGCATATTGCCCCTAACTACCCCTATTGCCCCTCATGGAAATCATCCGGGAACAAAATATGCAAGATAGAATATGATCCCACAAACATTGGGATGAGAACATTATCACTTAGTTAACTAAGAATAACTAATACCTATTTACATAAGTTTAAAATATTTAAATTAAATACTTGAACTTATTACATTTATTCAAATATCAATTAATGATGAATTAAGCTAAGTTTTATTCATAACATTCCCCCCCTTAATTCAGCATGGTCTCAAGTGAACGGGAGAAATTCTCTAAAACCCTCAAATTTACCTCGAGCAAGTGACTTTGTGAAGACATCTACGGATTGCATATCTGTTGGGCAATATTAAAGTTGGATATTGTTCTGAACATGTTCGTGAATGAAATGTACCTCCACCCCAATGTGTTTGGTGCGCTCATGAAAAATTGGATTCCGAACAAGTTTTACTACTCCTTCGTTATCAACATGTAGGATAGTTGGATCTTTTTGTGGTATTCCCAATCCTTCAAGTATACGTCGGAGCCATATCGCTTCACAAACAGCTCCACCTACTGCATGATATTCTGATTCTGTGGAGGATCTTGAAACACAAGTCTGATTCTTACTCCCCCATGATATTGGTTCAGATCCCAAAAAGAATACAAATCCTGAAGTGGATTTCCTATCATCTATGTTTATTGCATGATCTGAATTTGAATATCCTGTCAAGAAGAAATTATTATTCTTCTTGTATTCTAGGCCATAGTCCATAGTTCCTCTGATGTACCTCAGTATCCGCTTTACTACTTTCCAGTGAGAAACCCTTGGTTCTTGCATGAACCGTGAAAGATAGCTAACTGCATAGCTGATATCTGGCCTAGTGTAAGTCAAGTAGATGAGACTCTCGATCAACTGCTAATAGAGAGTTGCATTTACTTGTGGTGATGGATTTGTTCGAGACAGTTGAAGTCTTGTCTCCATAGGTGTGGAAAATGGCTTACAATCCATCATATTGAATTTCTCGAGTGTTGTCTTGGCGGATTTCAATTGTGACACAAAGATATATTTTTCTCTTTGCCAAACTTCAAGTCCAAGACAATAATGCAGAAGCTCGAGATCGGTCATGTCAAATGATCGTGTTAGATCTTTCTTTGTTAACTCAATCATCCTCACTGATCCTCCAGTGATGACTAGATCATCGATATATACTACAGCGATCGCTATCTCCCCCCTTGCTTTTTGAGATAGAGATTAGGATCGTATGGACTCCTGTTGAATCCATGTTGAATGAGATGTCCGTCGATTTTTATGTACCATGCCCTGGGAGACTGCTTTAGACCATATAGTGATTTTATGAGTTTACATACCTTTTCCTCTTTACCTGGTATGACAAAACCTTCTGGTTGAGTCATGTAAACTTCTTCCTGTAAATCACCATTAAGAAAGGCACTTTTCACATCCATTTGGTGTATTTTCTAACCAAATTGTGCAACTAGAGAAAATATTAACCTGAAAGTTTTTATCTTAGCTGTGGGAGCAAAAGTCTCCTCATAATCAATGCCTTTTTTTGAGCATATCCCTTAGCAACTAGTCTAGCCTTATGTTTATCAATTTTGTCGTCTGCTTTGTACTTCGTTTTGAAGATCCATCTGCATCCAATCGGCTTTTTCCCTGGTGGAAGATCTGTAAGTTACCATGTATTATTTTTCATAAGTGACTTATATTCTGCATCCATAGCATCTTTCCAAGGTTTAGACTATAGGGCTTCTGAAACTGTGGATGGCTCAGTAGTTTCAAAAACTTTACCCATTAAGGCCAAATTGACCTCATTTCGAGCCATACTGCGAGTCCTCATTCTAGTGGTAGATGTGTCGAGGACACTATCCAATTTTGCATCTCTAATCATACTTGTATACCATTTAGGCATACTTTTTGTGGTTCATGTGGGAGGTTGAATTTCACCATCATCATTGTCATCATCAAAGTGATTACCATCCTCTGTTTTCACTATAGGGGTGATTTTTTCATCATGTGAGTGTATAGAAGGAGCATCTGCTTCTTTCTTCTCAAAGAACTCAACATTTCAACTAGTGTATACCCTCCTTATTTTTGGATCCATAAGTCTGTAGCCAAGTGCTTCATCACTGTATCCTAAGAAGATAAGTTTTTCTGATTTCATATCAAGCTTAGTTATTTGTTTCTTAGGAATGTGCATACTTGCTTTACATCCAAAAACTCTAAGGTGTGAAATAGATGGCTTATGCCCTGACCATGCTTCCTGTGGTGTTACTCCATCAAGAGCTGCAGTGGGAACTCTGTTTAGTAAATAGACTATCGTTTTAGCTGCTTCGGCCCAAAATGTTTTTGATAAACCTGCATCATCAATCATACATCGCACCATATCCATGATAGTATGATTTTGCCTTTCAACAACACCATTTTGTTGTGGTGTGTGAGGAGGAGCCATTTGACGACAAATGCCATGTGTTTCCAAAAAATCATTGAACTCATTGCTGGTGTATTCTCCCCCTCGATCTGAGCGGAGTGTTTTTATTTTCCTACCAGACTTTGTTTCAACAAGGGCTTTGAACTTCTTGAAAGTTTCAAAAGCTTGGTCTTTTGTAGGAAGACAGTATATCCACATTTTTCTTGAAAAATCATCAACAAAGAGCATGAAATATTGAAACCCAGAGTGGCTAAGTCTCATTGGTCCGCACAGATCGGTATGCACCAAGTCGAGTTTTTCCTTAGCCTGAAATGTACTATGTTTGAATGGTGCTCTATGTTGTTTTCCTTCCAAACAATGTTGACATTTATCTATACCCTTTTTTATAAGTGGAAAACCCCTAACCATGTTGTATCGACGAAGTGTGTCAAGATAGCCAAAACTGACATGTCCAAGTCTTCGATGCCATAGTTGAGCTGATGATGTATCCTTGGCTACAAGTGCTTGATCATTTCATTGAACAAAATCCAACTGAAACATTCTTCCCACATTCGAATATTTTACAACAATTTTTGAGCTTTGTGACTTATCTCGAATTAGGCACATCTTTTTTACCGCCTTTACAATCAAAGTCAATTTTGAGATTGTGATCTAATAATTGACTCACGGATAACATATTTTTTGTTAAACCAAGGGACATAAAGAACATCTGTAATTTTACAATTATGTTGCCCAAGTGGTAGTGAAATGGAACCAATGCCTTCAACACTGTATGATGTATCATCACCCAAAGAGACATGATTTTTGGTGGGTGTTTTACTCATTGTGAAGAACCAATCTTTCTTTCTTGTCATGTGTCGAGTTGCACCCGAGTCGACATACCAAATTTGATTTGTAGAATTGGATACTTCATTTGACTGTGCAGAATAAAGGAAGTCATCATCATCAAATTGATCTTCCTATTCGGCTACATTTCCTTGTTGAGTTGGTTTCTTCTTCCACTTTTGATTATTTTGTCCCTGTTTACTCTGTTGTTGACCTGATTTTTTTTGTTGGTAATTAATATTTTTACCACTTGATGATCCTTGTTGGAATGTGTTGTACCAACAATTTTTTAACTCATGTCCTTTTTGACCACAAATAAGACATTTTTGTTGGTCCTTTTGGCCTTGTTGAGTATTACCTTGCTTCTGAGGCTGTTTACTAGACTTAGCCTATTTTTTTCCTTTTTGATTAGAAGCAAGTGCCTGCTCTTCAGTTTTAGTAGTTGAGTGAATAACTTCCTCTTGTTGTAGCATATTCACTAACTCTTCAAAAGTTGTTGTTTGACCAGTTATGTTTAACGTGGTCACAAAAATCCTATAAAGGAGGAAGAGCTCTCAATACTATAGGCATGAGTGATGTGTCAGTTACTTCTTCCAAAGCTTGAAGTGAATGCACGCAAAGTTGCTACTCTTCTCAAAAACATTTCAACTTTCTTAGTTGGTTGCATTTTCAAGTTCAATAGTTGACTCTGGAGATGAAGTATTGTGTTCTTATTTTTGGACTCATATACTATTTTCAACTTGTCCCAAGATTCTTTTGTTGTTGTGGTCTCACGAATATGAGGTTGTACCTCATCTGAAACACTAAACAAGATTATTAACTTTGCTTTTTGATTTGCACTATCAAATGTAGCTTGTTGTGTAACATTATTGCAGATCTTGTTAATGTACCAGAAACAAAAAACCATAGATTTTTAAAATCAAGTTGTGCACCAAATTTTTGTTTTCCATGCTTGGATAATTATCAGAACGCAAAAGTTGAGAATCTGGCAAAAAATTTTGTGCATCGTAATTGCTGGCCATTGTGAAAAGTGATAAACAGTAGAAGAAAAAATTGAACACTTTTCCCCCTTAAAGCATGCACACCCCCCCCCCAAAAAAAATATTATTTTCGTTATTTCAGGATCCTCTTCAGCCATGTACAATGAATTTTTGGAACTGATTGGTCTTTTTACAAATTTGGCTCTGTGGCCATTTGCAAAAATAAAATGGCTCTCTTGGCCGATTTGAAAAAAAATAAAAAATTGGGCTCTTTGGCCTCTTTTCAAATACAAAAAATCTAATGTTTGCAATTTTTACAAAACAAATCTTATACCAAATCTTATTAAAAACTGGACCAAGACGTAGAGCTCGCAAAAACACACTTTCAAAAAAAACGGCACCTCAATCCAAGGTACCAGTTGAAAGTTATGACTTTTTTAAATTGAAATTTCAATATCTTTCCGAGCCCCTTTCCAAAAATGGAAAAAAAAATATGCTTCTAATTTTTTTCACAATGTCCAAAAATGGAAAAAAAATTAAGCAAATTTTTTTAAACCAAACGCAAATAACGGCTTACGTGCATGTGTAGTGCATGGTGTATGGCACAACTGCAGTTCAACCGCTTTGCCTAAGCATTACAATAAACCTTGGCCGCAATTTTCTTTTATTGTTTCTCTTTCTACGCAGGTATTTTTTCTTGCAAACAGTTTTTTCTTCCTTTTTCCAACGCTGTTTTTTTTCCTTGGAGGTTGCAAATCTTCTCCACGTTCAATTTGTATTCTTTGTTTTGGATGCAGGCACGTTAGAGATCATCGAAATCTCCTATCTTCTTCTCCTCTGTCAAGTGCAAAGTTCATAGAGGAGCTTCCTACGTTCGATTGGATCTCTTCTTTTCTGTCACTTAAACTTCTTCTGACAAAGCTTGGAAGGAGAAGACAAAGTACAGAGAAGAGGAAGAAGAAGTAATGTGGGGAGCTTGAAAAGCTTGGGTCCCACAGATCAAAAATATTGTATTTTTTTTAAATGCTTGCAAAAAAAATTTTAAATGCAAGTACAAGTAACTTGATAACTATAGGTAATTTTTTTTTAAAATAATACAAAAGAACAATGTCACCTGGTGCTCCTATAGAAACAATCTTTAATTCTCTAGGTGATCTTCAATTGCAAATCAATCGTGATCCGGGGTGTGGAGTCGGGTAGGGGCTGTGAAACGGCTAGGGGTATATATGGCTCCTCCTAGCTCTATAATTTCTCCAAATCTCCCTAAACTTCCCTAAAACTTCCTACACTCCTCTTTGGATCAAAATATTGCTCTGATAACAAATCTAGACAATGAATACTTGAAAACAATATTTGACATAGAAACAAGACGGTGCTTGTGTATTTTATTAATATCAAAATCAAGCATTACAAAACAAATGAGAGAGTTGTAATATTTATAGATATTGGACAGCTTCTATCTCATCCACAATATATGGAAACAAATCACCTAATCTAAGCAAATATGCAGAAATAGCATATTACCCCTAACTGCCCCTATTGCCCCTAATGGAAATCATCCGAGAACAAAATATGCAAGATAAAACATGATCCCACAAACATTGGGATGAGAACACTATCACTTAGTTAACTAAGGATAACTAATACCTATTTACATAGGTTTAAAGTATTTGAATTAAATACTTTAACTTATTACATTTATTCAAATATCAACTAATGATGAATTAAGCTAAGTTTTATTCCTAACATTAGCCAACCAGAGGGACCGAGTAGAATGGTCGAGATCGGCTTTTGAGTAGAGAGAATGAGGCGAAATGAGTCTGGCTTAGCCCTTGAGGTGCCAACAATTGTAATATCCCCATCAAGGGAAGAATGTAGATGTCGTATGGCTTTTCTAGATCAATGAAACATTAACAGTTTCAATCTGTTGTGTTAGACTCTAAAAACGAGAGGCTCAGGGAGTACTCAATAGAGCCCTACCACTCGTCATAATCACACAACTAAAAAGGGTCTTCATACCATTCTCTACAAGTATACTTCCAATTTATCCAAGCATCTATTTCATTATCATAATGTTCTTCCAAATGTAAATGAAGAGAAAATTTAGTTAAACTATCTTGAAGTTTGCAAAGTACCATTCTGGTCATTAAACAATCCTATCAACTCATATTTTAGATTTCCCAATTTGTTTTTTGACTAGGGCTTCAAAGAAAATAAAATATCACCTTCCTACCTGTAGACACTCAAATCTACACAACATCATTACTACATCATGTTTTTGGTAAGATTTATGTATGTGGATATTGAATGATGAAACTAAGTCTAAGTGGCGCAAGTCCTTGTTGTTTTGCTCTTATCTATCTTCTGATTTGACTTTCTAATGTGTGTTCATGCTTTTAAGCTATGTTACATAGATCTTTGGCCTTTTGCATTGTTTATTTGTCTTTTACTTGTGTTTGAAGAAAACCGTATGTCCATTGCAAATCTGCATATGATTGTATTATTCTATAGCATGTAACACATGGTATTCAATCCTAATTAGAACAAGTGAATTGATCATCTGAAATTAATTTAGGGTTGATACATTTTGGTGAACCTGTCCATTTTCAAACCCTTTACCTGGCATAGGGTTTAGCTTGTCTATCCCATCGTTAGACCTTGTGATATACAAACCCTAGGGCATATATGGTTTCTTCTTAACATTACATATGGCTTGTTATCATGCCTTGCAAAACCACAAGGGTTATTATCCCTTTAATCAAGGCCAAATTGCTTGTGGGTTTCAAAAGCAAGATCCCTCTGAGCCATACCCTGATTTATTTTCTTTCACTTGTAATGTGGATTATGGTTATGCTAATACATCTTACTCCTCTTTAGCTAATATGGATTACGGGTATGTCAAATCATAATACGATCCTACTCATAGGTTTCAACATCCCTAAATTTGCCACTCCTAATGAGCCTCATACTGTTGGTATGCCTTCTACCAAAGTCCCCTCGTCCATTTTAGAAGTACCTCAGAAGACCATTTCTTCTCATGCTTATAATGTTGTGCCGCCTTCACCATCTTATGATAACATGTTCAAATCTCTTTTTGATGATGACCTTAGCTTTGGGTATGCTTCTAATGACAGTGAATGGCTTAGTGGGGATAAAGCTACTAGATTTCGGATTCCGACTAAGCTACCCACTTTGCCTAATGCTTCACCCCCTCCTGTTATATAACCCACCAAGGATATAGATGACTCTGTTTCAGATGATGATGAGTCTCCATGGATATGCCCCACCTAGTTGCCTCAAGATACTCTTCCTACCATTAATATAGTTGATGATGGTAATGTTGAACATTCTTCTACTTCTATGGATAGTGATGTTGATATTCCATGTGATAGTGAACTTCTTGTTTTAGATGATTTGCCTATTTTTCTTGAAGCTCATGATGATGTTATTGCTCTTAACAACGATATTGCTTATGATGATGACGCTCATAACGCAGTTGTTATTTCTGGCCATGTTTCTATTTCTAGTGATGTTGATGTTCATAATGATGTTGCTCCACATGATGATGTTCCAATTTGTACTTCTGAAAAATACTAGTGCCATTCCATGTGTCTCTACTCTTTCTCATGAATTTACAAATGATGTTATTACTAGTAATGCTTCTCTTTCTCTTGTACAAGGAGCTAATGCCAACGTTGATATACCTTCTATAGAGCTTAATGATATTACTCATGACCCTCCCCCATGCATTACTTCTAGTGTCATTACTTCTTCTAAACCTATGGCTGATCCCATGGATGTCATTAGTGTTAATGTTCCCTTAGATCATGATGACCAAAGCAATCCTCTAGCACTTAATGTGCCTAAACATGATGACATTACCTCTATGTTCCCATGGCTAGTAGTTCATAATGATGTTGCTCCACATGATGATGTTCCAATTTGTACTTCTGAAAAGTACTAATGCTTCCATGTGTCTCTACTCTTTCTCATGAATTTACAAATGATGTTATTACTAGTAATGCTTCTCTTTCTCTTGTACAAGTAGCTAATGCCAACGTTGATATACCTTCTATAGAGCTTAATGATATTACTCATGACCCTCCCCCATGCATTACTTCTAGTGTCATTACTTCTTCTAAACCTATGGCTGATCCCATGGATGTCATTAGTGTTAATGTTCCCTTAGATCATGATGACCAAAGCAATCCTCTAGCACTTAATGTGCCTAAACATGATGACATTACCTCTAGACAAAACAGTGTTCCCATGGCTAGTAGTTCATAATGATGTTGCTCCACATGATGATGTTCCAATTTGTACTTCTGAAAAGTACTAATGCCATTCCATGTGTCTCTACTCTTTCTCATGAATTTACAAATGATGTTATTACTAGTAATGCTTCTCTTTCTCTTGTACAAGTAGCTAATGCCAACGTTGATATACCTTCTATAGAGCTTAATGATATTACTCATGACCCTCCCCCATGCATTACTTCTAGTGTCATTACTTCTTCTAAACCTATGGCTGATCCCATGGATGTCATTAGTGTTAATGTTCCCTTAGATCATGATGACCAAAGCAATCCTCTAGCACTTAATGTGCCTAAACATGATGACATTACCTCTAGACAAAACAGTGTTCCCATGGCTAGTATAAATGGCAAAGTCCAACCCTTGAAAGAGCCTCTTAGTGTTTATGCAATAACTCCTCAACGGGTCCTCGCTCTTATGCATGTGGTTGGTAATTTACAATGCAAGGTGCATACTTTTACCTCATAAAGTAAAGCCAACTATGCTGCAATTAATTCTAACATTATACATGGCAACCCTATTCAGCATAAATTCTACCAATCAGCCTTTCCTCGTAATTTTATCATGCCTAAGTTCACATTGTTTGATGGGAATTCCGATCCTTATCTACATTTCATGTACTTGTTGTCATGCTAAATGTCTAGCATGCAAAATTTAAAATTTTGGCCATGACAACCAAACCCCCACTTGAAACCTCCTCTTTCAATCATTATGAACCCTTCTTCCAGCTAGCCTATCAACTGTGTCATCCTCATTTTGACTGAGAGGAACATGCTAACATGGTTTTCGAGTGTGTTTCATATGCAGGGAAGTATATCTAAATGGATTCATGAAGATACTAAGTTCTAAGGTGATATAGTGCTACCTGAAGCACTGAAATTGGCTATTTTTAGCCATATCGCAATGTGAGAACATTGTCCAGAAGATAATGCATGAGCTCAACCCATCTAGAGGTTGTGCAGAAGAGCAATGAAGAAATGCATGGCAGTTTTAGGGAATATTGTGGAGGCATGTAGTGTCGAGATCCATCCAAGCAATGACGGGTCATTTCGGCTATGGGGAATGCAAGCTTCAACGGAGAAAGTTACCTTGTCCTAAAGATTTCGCAAGTTCCCAGAGGAGTTGGAAGCTAAACAAATAGTCAATAGAAAGCTCTTAAAGTCCACTACATGGTGGATATATCAATTTTGATCCTTGGCCCCACAATTTTCCGTGATAGTCTGGGTCACTGCCACTGCCCCTTTGTGCTAAAAGAGTGATTAGACCTGAAAATCAATTTGCAGGCAGAATCAGCTCTTGAAAATGGTTGGAATGAACTCAGCAGGTGTTTTTGAGTCAAAATCATATAATGTTTGGACTCCGAACTCCAAGATTTTCTCCCGGGGCAGAAAAAACAACTCTCGTGTCCTATTCTCACGTTGGCAAGGTGACATCAGCGTGTTTTATAAGCTTGAGCGCACTTTTCCACCTCTTTTGTCCCTTGTCCTTTGGTGCAAGAGGGCAGTAAGGACACAAAAGTGTGCCCTCTATTGATGAGTTAGGTTGCGTCACTTAAAACATTGCAACTTGGCTCCTAGGCTTGTTTCACAACTCATAGAACATGACCCTTTGACCCCTTAGCGCACTTTTTCACCCTGGTTGTCCCTTGTCCCTTGGTGCAAGGGGACAGTGGGGACACAAAAGTGCGCCCCTCTTGAAGTGGATTTTGTTTCGTCACTTAAGACAACTCAACTTGGTTGCTAGGAAGGTTGTAATGTGTGTTTTAACTCACTTGGTCCCCTCATGACAAGCATACCATGGCACACTTTTCAAGGCTTATTGACCCTTGTCCCTACTAACCTTTGGTCATATGTAGAACCTCTCGTCAACCCCCGGAGACACATTTTCAGCCCCTCCATCTTCCTCACATGTTTTCTCACTCTGACACTTGGAACAATCTGGCGCAAAGTGCATTTTAGTGTCCATGTTGCCCCCCCACCTCATTTGTCCCCTATTTTTGTGGGTGCAGCTCACCCTCTAACCCCCGACTGACCTGGGTTAAGCTTGGTCGAGTTTAAGGTGAATTAAGGTGCACAAAGGAGTAAAATGGTTAAATATAAACACTTAGTCATTTTTGCAATTTTCAAATTTATTTTTCTTCCCCCCCAAACTCCATTTTTGCATTGCTATGTTGCTGAAAATTTCCAGGAACCCTCATGCTTCAAAACACAGATTTGCTCATAACTGCAAAACCCTGGCTCAGAATTCCTTGAAATATCATTAGTGTCCTTGCAAAAACGCCTTTCTGTTGAGTATAATCTTACCCCCAATGATGGTCTTTGTGATTTTTTACAGCCAAAAGAAAATTTCAGCCATTGCACTTGCCTTTTCTGATCTGCAAAAATATGGCGATAGAAAACCTCTAAAAATTGGAGCAGAGCGTCCCTGAGAAAAACCTAAACTTTTGAGACCATTTTCATCCCATTCCGAAAGCCAGAGGACCACCTTCTATAAATAGTAAGTTGTACCAAGTCCTCACATTCTAAAAATAGTAAGTCTCAAAAACGGGCTATTTTCCATGTCACCATCACTCCTTTCAAGACAAAAACACTCAAAAGTGACAATTTGATAAACTTACCAAAAATAGACATCTGAGGTAGGACCTACTAAAAATAGTTATTGGGATTGGGATCAAATCATTCATACTCATCCATCTTCCATCCATTTCACTAACCCTAGTCACCATGAAGGTCAAGTACTCAGGTTTAATTTCCCCATTAAACATTGAGTATCCCAATGTGGGTGACAGTGATGTGACAAACATGGACCTGGCGGTTCTGAAAGCTAGGATGCTAAGTGAATCTCGTGAACATGTGGAAGAAAAAATCTTCTCGAGTGGGCTATTCAGAGCACGTGGTCATCCATAGTCCGTTCAAAGCACATAACCAGTCCTAGCTTATGCCTAACACTATGACCCAGACTCAAGAACCACTCTAGCAAATGACAATTCAATTCTAGCACTCCTCACTCCAAAAGGTATCATGTCTGCAAAATCCCACTTGCAACAACATGGTGATCATCACTTGGGAATTTGCCTCTCAAGAATGGGCAAGAACAGATTCATACTTGCAAGCTTGGCAATCAGATCATGGCTCAAATAAGGAAAGAAGCCCTCTCAGATTCCCAAAACTTGGTCTCGAAGTGAATTCCATGAAGCATACTCGGATGCAATAGTCTTACTGAATAGGGTGATGGGAGAAAAAACTACAAAGGACTTCTAAGACTAGATGGCTCAATTCGTCCTGGTGGTCACAAAAGGAAATCAAATGATTGACTAATGGCAGATCATAAGTAATAACATTCACCGACAATTGTTGCAGTTGCCAACATCTAAGAAGTTCACAATGATTTCTTATCCGGTGAATGCCCTCGCATACACAAGGCCCTTTCGAGGTCTCTCCTCTGCCTCAAATGTGCCACAAAAGTCTCCAGCATATGAGAAGTATCCTCAACTCACATATCAGGAAAGTAACTCTCACTTGTTGAGGGTGAATGATGCATTCAGCATATATATCATAAGGTTACTCGAAGTAAATCCCGAGTAAAAAGTTTCACTTCAAGCAGCTGGATTGATCAAAAAATACGGAAGTTATTTCATTTAGTATCCCACCTTCACCTACATCAAAGTTAAGGGAATTGATCTTGCACCTCGCAGGTTACCACGGTACCCAAGTGACAATATCATCATGATTGAGTTGTGCAAGCAGGTGTCTATCATTCCCTATTTCCCTAGGGATCTACTCATGCAAAAAATGCAATTAATATAGTGAACATTGAAACCTCCTCTGCAGCCTTCAATTTGTATTCCTATGTATCTCGGGCAGACTTTGATAGTAGGAAGACCCCTGAGTCTTTTCCTTTGCCAAGTTTACATCACATTCCACAGATGAGGACTATTTGTTAAGCACACGTTTATACTGAGATAGGGGGGGTGAATCAGTATAAGATAAACTTATTAAAACTTATATCCACAAGTAAAGCATTCAAAGGCATTCAAATAATATAGCACAGTGCAACACCAGATTTACGTGGAAAACACGGTGCACATCCAAATATGAAAAGTTTGGAAAAGTTTCCACCTTAATTAATTAATAAAATCAAAGAGTTCTTATTAATTCTCATCCACTTGTTGCATTCTCTTATTGTTTAAATTAAATTAAATAAATGGTCACATTTATCCATTGCAACATATTAATAAAACAAATAATCAATCATTATCTAATACATGTGTAAAATTCAAATTGTATAACCCATACATATAAATTATAGCTTTTAAATTGAGAATAAAAAGGTAGAAAAATCAGAACTTGTAAGCAAGACAGCAATCGACAAGAACCTCAAAGGCATGAGACTTCTGCAAACCCTTTGGGACCCATTTCGTGCGCAAACATTTTTTTAAATGCTTCAAAAGGCAAAGGACTTAATCTGCAACCGAGTAAGGACTCTTAAGGTGTCTTGTTGGAAATCCCTGACAGTATTGTGGACAGATCTATTAAGCAGATGGATAATGCCGTGGTTGGCAAACTTGTTGGAGGTAGACCGAATATTGATTCTATCAGATCCTGGTCCCATCAAAAATGGAAACCTAAGGGTCATCTAGAGGTAAGTGCTTTACCTAATGGATTTTTCATTTTCATTTTCAATAACTCCGAAGATATGCAGAAGGTGTTGGTTGAGGGTCCTTGGTTTATGGGGAAAATGGGTTTATTTCTGAGGAAATGGACCCCAAAATTTAATCCAGAAAGGGAGAATACTAACCATTTTCCTGTATGACTAAGACTGCCTGATTTCCCCTTAGAATTCTGGGATATGGACATCACGAAAGGAATAGCTGCATCTCTAGGAATTTTTGTGGCCATAGATAACGCTACTCTTAACAAAACCAGACTGGTTTGTACTAGATTTTGCATATATTCCCTTATAGAATCTGATATTCCTCAAACCACCTCACTTAGATCCAAGCTTGGAACCTGGACCCAAAAGATTGAATTTGAAAGCAGTCCACTTAAATGTACGAAATGTCAAGGTTGGGGCCATCTACAAAAAAACTGTAAGTTTAAAATCTCCCAAGCCTCTAGGGAAATCAAAACTCCTGGGAAGAATGAAGAGAAAGGAAAAGGAAAAATGGGTCAGGGTTTTGAGAAGTTTCAAGAAGGATTAAGAAATTAAATAAATGCTAATTAAGGTGTTCTGATCTCAGGCACAGTGGAAGAAAATCTTCAACATCAAGTAATTATCAACCCAGGGAAGGAGGATGAAGATGGATTTATAACTGCTAGAAAGTAAAAAACAAAAAATTTAGATCTTTTTCAGAATCCAGAATTCAAACAGCTAAAACCCATGCTAAATTTGATAAATCTTCCAGTGTTAGAAAATTGGATATTATGTTGGAAAAGAAACAGGAAAAAACGGAAGAGAATATGAAATTGACTAGTAAAGATAAAACAGGATTAAGGAAAACCTTCGTTGTTAGAACAGAGATTGAAGAAAGTGAAACTGTTGAAATTGAAAATGAAAACCCTGCCTTAAAAGGAAAAGGATCAGCAGAAAATCAAGATAAGAATAAGATTCAATCTTTAATACAGCAGGAGCTTAAAGGTTTAGATGAGAACTTAATTCAAGAACAGGGGCCCTATAGCAGTGTACAAGAAGATGCTCAGAATGAACCAAATGAAGAGGTGATAGTTTCTCCAGAAAAGAGGGGAATCTTCTCAAAATGAACTAAAGAACCCTATCAACATTGTGACTCCAGACAGAAACAAAGGAAGACCTACTAGACAGGAATCTAGGAAAAAGAATACAAAGAAGGAGATAGATTTTGGAACTCAAACGAAATTGGATCCAAAAAAATTTAGGAGTAAATCCCAAAATCAAAAATGAATATTATTTAATGGAATATTAGGGGACTGAATAACCCCTCTAAATGTAGACTTCTAAAGGATCTTAGAGATAAGCATAGAATGGAGATTTTGGCGATTCAGGCGACTAAAATGAGTGAGGGTAACTTCTTGAAAGCTAAGAATAATTTTTGCAAGTCTTCAGAAGTTGTTACTTCTTTAGGTGCTTCTGGAGGTCTTGCTATTGTTTGGGACCCCAAATGCATCAAAGGTACTCCTATTGTTTGTAAAGAGAATCATTTGGCGATGATTATGAGGGATCTCAAAAATAACTCTTTATGGATCCTCTCTAGACTCCGTTGTGAGAAGGATCACCACCTTGACCGTTCGGACAGGATCTGCCAGTTGTGTAGCCTCTAGGAGACCGAGACGGAATCACACTTCATCATTTGGTGCCCCATTTACTACGAGATCAAAGGGAGATTTCACTGTTTATTTAGGAGGATGCAAGATCTTTCTAACTTTTTCAAGTTTGAGGATCAGAGCTGTCTGACTTTATATTTACAAGAGGCTTTGAAGCTTCATGAGCACGCCCTTCAGCCGCATCCTAGACCAGACTCTACTCAGCGGATCACTTCCTTCTTCATAGTTTTACTGTCGGAGAGAGGCATTAAGCGTCCTCGTGAGATCGTCCCCGCTTCTTCATCTAGGTTTGTTCAGCCCAGGGAGATCATCCATGGTTCCCCAAATCATCACAGACATGCCCTTACTACGCTTGGCCTTAGGAGACGAGGTCCACCAGGCATCAAAGGAATAGTAATGTATCCAGTTTGCGGCATAATAGGCAGCCTCTCTCTTCGGCTGGTCGGCATTCTATCTTCAGCTTCTTCCAGTCGGCCTTGGATATTAGGAGAGTTGGATATTCCATCCCCTGATAGGCTTTCTACTTGTCTTCTCCTTGGTCGTCTTTCCTCCCTTTCTTCCTCTCTCTTGTTTTTTCACCTCCATTTTGGGTGCGTATGATTTCTTCTTCCTGTTTAGCCACCTCTTCTGGCTTTTGTATCTCCTTTTTATCGGGAACTCTTTGGTTTTCCCGCCTTGTATTGGTGCTCGTTGTTTTCTACAGTCCCTTTGACATACTTTTGTGGTCACTTGTTGGATATTAATATATTTATCTTATCTAATGTTTATGCCCCAAATAACAAATTAGATGGGAAGAACATATGGGACAAATTGACTTCTTTTCATAATATAATAGAAGGGACAGATTGGATGTTGGTTGGGGATTTCAACACTCTCACTCCCATGAAGAAAATGGGAGGTCAAATTGAGATCACTAAAAGCATGGCAGACTTTCAAAACATTATTGTCAATAACAATTTAATGGATGTTGATCTCAAAGGGAGCAGATTTACTTGTACCAATAAAAGAATTGACAGCCAGCGCATTCAAGTCAGATTGGACGGGGTGTTGATCTTTATGGAATGGCTCAAGAAAGACATTTTCCTTTCCTACTTACCCAAAATTGGTTCAGATCATAAGCTGATTTTTTTCTTTGTTAAATAAGCTTCCAGAAGGAGGTTTCCTTTCCGCTTTGAAAAATGTGGTTACAGCATGAAGGAATCTGTGATCTTGTCAAAATTTGGCAGAGTATTAAGATTCAGGGCTCGGCTTTGTATAGAGTTTCTAAGAAATTAGCAAATGTTGAAATATTTTGAAGTTCTGGAATAAATACAGTTTTGGTAACATTTTCATTACCAAGCAAAAGTTGGAGAAAGAGTTGTTAAATTGTCAGGCATTGATGGAGAAAGATGACAATGGTTTGGATGAGAGGGATTCTGAAAAGGATAAATCCCTGCTTGCTGAGTATCATACCATTATGGCTAACGAGGAAACTTTTTGGAGGCAAAAGTCTAGAATCACTCTGCTGAAAGAAGGTGACAAAAATACTAAGTTCTTCCATATGACTACTCTCAAAAGATGATGTTGCAAAAAAATTGGAAAGATAAGGAAAGAAGATGGATCTGTGGTGGAAGAAGCTACTTCCATCCAAGAAGAAGCAGTTTCCTTTTTTAGTGACCTTTTATCCTCTCAAAACTCCCTAAACCACAGTAAGGAAGAAAACTTTTTAGAGTGTATTCCTCAGCTTGTTACTCAAGAGGACAATTCAATGCTTACTAAAGCTCCATCCTTTGAAGAGATCGATTTTTCTGTTAAAGCCATTGGTTCTGATAAATTTCCTGGTCCGAATAGCTTCCCTACTTTCTTTTTCCAATTTTCTTGGGAAATTATTAAGTTTGATGTTTATAAGGTTGTTCAGGAGTTTTTCGTGAATAAAACTTTGCTTAGAGAGCTGAATTTTACCTTCTTAGCCTTGATAATTCAAATACTTTAGGCCTATAAGTCTATGCAATGCTCTGTATAAAATCTGCACTAAGATTATGGCCCTTAGACTTCAATTCATTCTCCCTGCTCTTATTTCTGATCGGCAAGGGGGTTTTGTTATTGGAAGACATATCCAAAACGATATAGTCACAATACTTTAAACTATTTATACTATAAAGAAAAGAAAGAGAGAATCCATGGTGATCAAACTTGATATGGCTAAAGCTTATGATAAGAGTCTCATGGGATTTTTTTCATAAAGTACTTAAACATTTTGGTTTTGAAGACTCTTTTAGGCAGCTTGTTTGGACTTGTATTTCTTCGGCCAGTTTTCTAGTATTACTTAATGGTAGCCCTTTTGGTTTCTTTCGGAGTAGCAAGGGCTAAGACAAGGAGATCCTATTTCCCCTTTCCTTTTTATTTTGATGGTTGAATCTTTGAGTAGAGCTTTGAATATGGTAGTTGTTAATCATAAAATTATTGGTATATCCCCAGCTGCGAATTGCGAAAATGTTATTCATCAAGATTTTGTTGATGATACCATTCTAGTGGGAGAAGCCACGGTTTCGGAGGCTAGGGGCTTTAAATAGTTGTTGCAAGATTATGAAGAAGTGACAGATCAAAAAAATAATTTTAGGAAAAGTTTCATCTTCTTTTTGAATACTCCAAAACCAAAGATGTAATAAGATTGCTAAGATAATGGAGTGTGACACTAAGCATTTGCCCTCTATCTATTTGGGGATGTCTATTGTTACTAAGAAACCCCAAGCTTCAGACTAGAGTTTTCTGATTAACAGAATTGTCAAAAAACTAGCTGGATGGAAAGGCTCTTTGCTTTCCCAGGCTGGTAAGATCACTCTCTTGAAAAGCTCAATTCAAAGTCTTTTGATTTATATTATGTCTCTCTTTTAACTTCCTACAAAGGTTGCTGAAAGTCTGGAGAAAAATCAAGAAGGATTTTTATGGAGTGGTACAGAAAGTAGAAATGGAATTCCTCTTATTGTTTGGGAAAAAGTATGTAAACCCAAAGGCTTGGGGGCTTGGGCCTTAGAGATTGGGAGTAGATGAATAAATCACTTTTAGCTAAGATGGGATGGAGACTGATAGAACATGATGGGGTTTGGGTCAAGATCATTAAACATAAATCCAAGGCTAATCTGAGATCTGACAGCTGGGTTTTCTCTCCTCCTACTTTGGAGGGATCCTCCTTTTGTAAAGGTTTGTATTGGGCTAAGATTATCTTGACTAAGGATTGTAAATGGAAAATTGGGGATGAGGAAAGGATAAATTTTTAGAATGATAAATGGATTGGTGATGTTCCCCTCAAGGAACTCCAACCGGTAAACAATATTCAGCTGGAGGTTGAAGAAAAATATGGTTTGCTGGTTAAAAATTACTTGGAGGAAGAAGACTCCTTTAGAAGCTAGAAGGTAATCTCTGTTGATAATCAGAATTTTGACCAAGAAATAATATCCCTAAATGAGCTTCTTGCTAGTAATGTTGTTATTAAACATGGGGAGAAAGACAAAATTATATGGTCTAAAGAAGAGAATGGGGAATTTAGTGTCAAATATGCTTATAATATGTTTTTTGACAAAGAAAGTCCAAATTTTAATTGGGAAAAATCTAGACTAAATATCTTACCCCCAAAGTTAATATTTTTTGGTGGTTGGTTATTCAAGGTATGATAATCTTAACAAGAGGGGTTTCCAAATGGTTAATAGATGTGTTCTATGTGAAATGGAATATGAATCTATAAATCACATTTTTTTAGATTGCTCTTATGCTCGTGCGGTTAGAAGTTCTTTTCTCTCCATGTTTGGTATGGATTGGGTCTTTCCCAGTTGTGTCAAACAATTATGTATTCAGTGGAAATGCCCTTTCAAAAGTCAAGTATTAAAGCATTTATGGGACTTCTCTATTACTCACTTCTGTTGGGAGGTTTGGAAAGAAATAAACAACAGAATTTTTAAGGGCAAAAAGGAGAAAGCAGTCAGAGCTTCAAGGAAAGCTATGCAAGCTATTAAAACTAAGTTCTCTCTTTTGAAAGGAAAGAATATTGAATTTCTTCAAAATGAGGAGCAGTTCTCCCTTTATTCGGGTTTCAACCATGTTTCTAACCATTCTCCGGATTTCAATATCAGAAATCATATTGTTTGGATCCCTCCTAAAAAGGGGTGGATGAAACTTAACTTTGATGGTGCTACCAAAGGGAACCCCAGAAAGGCTGGTGGGGGAGGGATTATAAGAGATGAAAAAGGCAATTTTGTGTTAGCTTATTTCTGTAACCTTGGTATTCAAACTAATCATTTGTCTGAAGCGACTGCCTTTTTTTGGGGAATTAAACATATTGTTTGGAAAAAAGTTAAAAGTCTTATTGTGGAAGGAAATTCTTTAAATATTATCAATAGTATTCAGAAGAGAATATCGCTTCTACAATGATAAAAGATTTCATAGAAGGTATAAATCTCCTTAAATCCTCTTTTAAAGACATCACCTTTCAACATGTCAACAGGGAAGGTAATAGGGTTGCTAATTGTTTTGCTAATAAGGGGGTTCGAGCCTCTAATACAATCAAAATTAATGAAGAGAGCCTTTTGGAGGACGATGTTAGACTTCTCATTAAAAAATAAGCCATGGCAGAAGAAGAATCGCAGCACCCCCCTAATGGAGCTTTTCTCTGTCAAAATGGATGATGATCTGGGTTGGATTGAACCTGTTTCAGTTAAAGAGATCGATTCAAATGCCTAGAAATTCTTCAAAAGTGTTGGAACGAAGTTAGGGCCTAACGGTAGCTCGGGAGGAACAGTCTTAATGTTTATTTTCTTTACTGCCTGTTGTGGCAGTGCGGACGTCAAACTCTTTTTACATTGGTTCAATCCGCGAACTTGGAGTTTGCATTTCAATCTTCTTTGAGGTTCTCGCGGAATGCTTACACGTGTATCCTTTTCTTCCCTTACAATTGTGCCATGTGGCACTCTCTTTTTGACTGTGGAGGGCGGATCCTAATTCGCAATTATTTTCTAGTTTTTTCCGCGGGTTTGGAATCCGCTTTCCAGTTTTATCGATGGTGTCCGCGGAAAGTTGCCACGTATCCCCCTTTCATGCTCCGCTGTTTTAATCTTTGTTTTTAATTTAATCAGTATTGGTTCCCCTTTTCCTTCTTTTATTAGTTTTGTGCCTTGTACGGGGTAGGGGTCTCCTTAACCCTCTTTTACCCAATATCAAAAAAAAATTGTAGAAGTGAGGAAATATATTAACAATTATTATATTTATGGTGATTTACATATTCATTTTCTACAAACATGTTTTCATGGTATGCATGAGATAGATGCAGGTCCATACAAGTTAGATATGAGATATGGACATACAACTGAATGGCATTGCTCACATCCATGGGCAAACATTCAACATTGGGGGCATTCGCATATTGGGAGCATCTTGGCACACTTATAAGCGTATATCTTTTTATGTTAGTTCATTAATCATATTGAACTACTTAGAATATTTGTACATCACTTGCTCTTGTTCATACCTTAGAATGCTAGATATTGTATTTTGCTATACTAGATGATGGCATTGATTACTTATGCAGATTAACATTGCTTGCTATGTGCTTGCTTGTTGCTTGATTACTGATGATTTCTATACTGAGTACTTTATTCCTGTGTGTTACATTGGTTGTGTGTGTTATGTTGTGAGTCAATTGTGTCAAAGAATCCTCTAGTCCTCGCTAGGTCGTGTTTATGTCGAGTTAGAGTCATGTCAAGCAGAGCCCATGTCTCGTATGCTTGTGTGCTTCTTGATCATTGTGTGCAGGTACAACTTATTCACTCTGATATTTTGTCCATGTGTGTGTGCATGTTTACCTCCTTGTATGCTGACCTACTTGACTGTTACTATGTGTTTGGTGTCATGATCTCTATCACACACAATTTTATTGTGTACTATCTATTTTTACCAACGTTGTCATGATTTATATCACGTATCTACTACGATACTCTTGCGTGTTTCATTAATAGATTTTGCCAACATTGGTACCTATCTTTAGTTGATTTTCATGATTATATATTATATGCTAGTAACAAACAACTGCCATTGTCTTGGATTACATGTTTCATATATGTTTCAATGATCAATTCTTTTTATGATGATGTCTTATCATGTTTATATTACTGTACTTGATTATGATTTTTCTATATAACATGTGATGCACATAGCTCTTTCTTTTGAGATATGTGATACGCAAGCCTCATCCCTCATATCAAAATGGAGCTTACGATGGGCTTCTTGCATGGATTCAGGTCATGTCAAACAAAGCATTTTACATTCTGAGACAAATTATATGATTCAGATGGGTTAGATTGCGCATATCGAGATATATCCATATGATTTGACAAACAATCTAGACATTATATGACAATTTAAAAGACAAATGTTGACATTACACAAGATTTTGAGGAACAATTAGGGCATTCTAAATCATTTTGAGGAGAATTACTTGGACCATGGATTGAATCCATGTACACATTTGTTATTTTTATTTTTTGAGTAAGTGGTACTATGTCACACTTTTAGATCAATTTCATGGATTTGATACAAGGTCCCAAATTAAGGTTACAATCGGAATACCCTTGTTCGATTCTTGGCCAAGACGAGGATAAGGCTGAATCAAAATTTCTTTGTTTTGAAGCAGATTTTTCAAATATTTGTTTTTGTGTGGTCAAATTTACTATGTCATTTGACTTTTGGCATCACCTTCCCTCCATCGCAATTGAGGCATTTAGATTCCTCACCTCACCATTTCAGCAAATACAACTCCTAGAGCATGTTCACCCCATGACACTCCCCAATCAAGTTCAATAAGTGGCAGCTTACACATACCATCAAGTGTATTCATTCATTAGCTCTTTCAATTCCAATTTTTTTATGGTTACGATTATTTCAGATTTCTTATCATGAGAGGACATTAATTTACACATTTTTTCGCAGATTTCATATAGAGCAAAAGACACATTCTAACTACACCTATCAACACCCAACACAGCTATTACAGGTATCAAATTTATTTTATTCTTTTTAACTTTACATTTTCAATAATAGATTAAATGGGGAGCATTTGTAGACATCTAAATTATGTCTTTGGCAGTTTGGCGACATTAACTTTGACATACGTTGACACAATTTGAGAACCCATATATATTTAACTCTTGAGCACACTTTCCCCCTATCAATCTACCCATCTGTTGTCTAAGCCACCTCTATCTGACTATCGTGTTTATTCAAGATCAATTGAGTCTAACGGGAGCACCTTCAAAATGCTACACCCTTAATCCTAAGTCATATATCAAATATGTATAACTGACCTATGGCTAACATAATCTCTTAACATGTCATATCACATTTATCTATGTTTCCATATGCTTAGTAGGTCGGCCTTGGTGGTTTACATAGCATAAGTAGGGCATATATAGGAGGTAGTAACTAGTAGTTGATCATTGTATTGAGCAATTGAGTCCTATTGTAAGGTGTGGAGGTTGCCCCCTCAAAGTAGCTATGTCATCTTTATTTGCATATTTTAATATTATCTCTCTATTTTGGTGTTCTTTGATGTTATATTGTTGCTATTATTCTGATATGTCTAAGTAATTTCCATACAAACGGTATCAGAGATTCGATTCGGGCCAAAATAAGTCAAAACCTACTTTTGAGGATTCGCCTATATTTCGCAAACTGTTGCAAATTTTTCTACAATTTTTTTATTGGAGTTACTACATATTTATAGGAGACTAGCCTCTAAATTTCAGCTTATTTTGATCTGTTTTGTGAAAATTATCGCCATTTTAGGTTTTTTAACGAATTCGCTCCAAAGGCGGCAAATTGTGGAATTTCTTCAACTTATTTAGATTTTTGGAAAGCTCTTTGAATTTTAAGGAGGGCTTATTCTTTGTGTTTTGTCTATCCATCCGACATCGTCCCAAATACCTAAACCCTAATCGCCATGGCAGGGAGATCAACTAGACACCAAAGAAAAGGATCAGCCACTCCAAGGAAAACTCCTAACAAAGAAGAGGTGGAATCGAAGTTTGAATGGGGGTGGAACTTTTGATGTTATGTCTTCTTGGGTCGATGATAAAATACAACCCTTGGCAGAGTGTGAAAACCATGCATTTGAATTGGGAGAGTATGCGCCACAACATAAAAGGTGATGTGGACAAGATGTGTCATAACATGCAAATAGAGGTAGAGGCAATAAATGGAGATATGGCTACGATGTCCAAAAACATTGAGTTGTTATCCTCTCGACTAGCTCAAAAGGGATCTAACAAATATCAAAATTGTGATTCAAATATTGTGTTACATTCCTTCGGGGCTAGTGTTACATTCCTTCGGGGCTAGCATTAATTATGGGCGACAAAACATGATCCCAAAGGTGGACATGTGTAAGTTCAATGGGAACAATCCGGCCACTTAGATCAACCAAATGGAGAATTTTTTTGATGTCCATCAAGTTCCAAGTGGATAGAAGGTGGTAACACCATCCTTGTATATGGAACCAGAATAGTTCATATGGTGAGCAGATCAAAAAGAAGTCATCTTGTTACTTGGTCAATGTTCACAAATGAGCTCCAAATGCACAATAGTAACATTGTTACAGAGAACTATTTTAGCCATATAGCAAAGTTGGGGAAAATGGGGACAGTCAAGGATTATAGTCTACAATTTCAAACCCAGTCCTTACGTGTGGATGGCATCTCATAGGGTCACTTAAATGATTTGTTCTTGGGTGGTCTCAAGGATAGCATCCAACTTGATGTTCGCCTACTTAATCTAGGTTATGTATCGGAATCCATGGTAGTTGCTTGTTAGGTGAAAAAAAGAGATATAGTCATACAAAGGGCTTTCACTACTAACAAAAGAGAATAGTGTTAGGTTGTGGAGCTTGTTTTCATGTGTGAAAGTGTTGAAGACTGTACACTAAGAGTACTGTACACTTTTCGTGTATTCTCGGCGGGCCCCAGGCGGGGGTCCAGAGGCAGTAGCCCCTAGTAGCAGCCCAAAAAAAAAAAATGGGCCTTAAAACATGCCCGATATATCGGGAAACGTGATTTTCTCATATGGGCGGGATTTTGACCCATAGGTTTATGGGACAGTTTTTGCCCATGGTTTTGATACCCACAATTTTGTAAAACTGCTTAAGCAGTTGTCTATTTATATAGTTTTATGCATATGATAGAAGTATGAAAAACATTGCAGATGTGCTTTGAATTCGGGTGTGAATTCTGTAGAGTTTGTTGAGCATAGCTTCAAACAGATCTGGGTATTGTATTGAGAGAGTGGTGGCTTGTAATAAAATCTAAGAAAGTGATTCTTGGTGGACATAGCCCAAATTGGGTGAACCACATTAAATATTGTCTCTTTGTGTTGTGTTATTTTATTCTGCACTTTTATTTGTGATTTGTAATATTTTCTGCATATTAGTTTCTACTGTTGAGATTCTGTGAGGGATTATTCCGCATATTTTATCCCTTATTTCCTAACAAATAGTGCTGGCACAATCATTCCCTCAACTTGCCAGATTGACTCTTCAACAAATTGAAGAAAAGAGAAAAAAGCTTAGGTTTCAATATAGCAAAGGAAATAGATGTGTTGAAAAATTGTTCTACTTGAGCCCAGTAATGAGGAAGTCAAAGATGAGAAAGAAGTAAAGGTTGTGGAAAAATTAGGGTTTGGAGAATCCCAACTAATTATTTCTTGCCATGCAATGTCAAGTGTTATCCCCCATAAACAATCAAGGTAAGGAATCTTCTAAGAGAATATAAGGTAATGTTGTCACCTGAAGTTGCACCCTTTGTTGAGGCCAAGAGGCTCAGCACCTCAGTGAAACAATGGAAATGTCCCCAAGGTGTAGGGCCTTGCTCCCTAAGACAGACCTCCGAAAAAGGTTGGCTTCCTCTACCTATCTACTCTAATGCTAACACTACTCCTAAACTAAGCTACTAATCTGCAGGGGGGAAAGGGGGAAGGAGGAATGCATGAAACAAACTAAGCTAAAAAAAAATGTGATTGCACCAAAATAAAAAGGGGGTCTCTCTCCATGAGGGGAGGAATGGGAAAGAAAACACAGTGATGAGAAGGCAGATACACGCCACAGATCAACTCTACAAAATCATTCTATTCCACACATTTTAGACACAAAGTGATGAAAACATGCAAGTATAGCTCACACGCATCATACCATCAACGAACAGAGAGGTAAGAAACACAACAAAACACAAGTAAAGGGCAGAGATGAGCCATAATTACAATATTTTATTGATAGAATATATACACAGTCTGTTACATATATGGGGGGAGGCACTGAGTGCATTGCATGGGATTAAGACAAAGGTCTCCAACTCTAAGTTCGGCCACCATTTTGACATGGTGACTTTGCATTCGAAAGAGAATTCTTTTTTAGTAATATCAAGTTTTCTTTTATAGAGAAAGAAGAGAAGAGAGAGATAGAAAATTAGATCGCACCAAAAATGAAGAGAGCCAACCACCCACCGCTAACCAAGGACCAATCATGATTCAATGCTTGCAGACATGTATGGGTGATAGAGGTTGCTTAAAAGGAACTCTATCAGATCATCTAAGAATGTGGACTTAGACGTGTAGGATTTAATACACTAGTGGTTAGGAATGGTTCACACTTTTGAAATGAGTTAGGAAAGTTTTTGTTATAATTCGTGGGTTTTAGATGATCTCTATCTTTCCGTGATTTTACTCCATTCCGACTTTGATGTTTCTATTGTAATATGTAGCCTTGTTTTGAATTCCATGGTCTTTCGTGTGGCTTTTAGCAACTTTTGAATTATCCACAGACTTATTTCCTTTCTTTTCCTTATCCACGACTATACTTTTACTTTCTATGGTCTCTTCTTGTACCATGGGTCTTCTACTCAAATTATTCTTCTTTTACTTCACCCTTCACTACCTTTTCATTGGGTTTGACTCCACAATCCTAACTTCTTTGTTAATGGCTTTTAACTTTGCTTGTTTTGTGATGACCGTTCTCATGTTTCACATGGTTTCTTTTGATATGCAGATTTTCTTTTTATGATGGATTTTTCTTTGTTGGCACACTTTTTCTTAGTTCCATGATTTTTTCTTTGTTGCATAGACTTTTGTTTGGGTCTTTATTTCACAATTTTCTTTATAGAACAAGTGGATTCTCTTTTGTTTTTTGCTTCGCATGCTTTCAACCTTGTGTGGCTTATTCTCGTGGACCTTTAACTGAAATGTTTTGACATGCAACAAAACTCCCTTTATTTTGCTTCAAAGTGTTATGTGGTTTCCTTTGCCTTGCCCCACAACGTATAACTCCGCGGTCCTTTTCCTTTATTAGCATGAACCTTTTAAACATACTATGGGTTTTTATCCCACTAACCCTTCTAGCACTCCTATGCTTCAACCTCTTTCCTTCATAGTACCACACGTTACTTAGCCTTTGTTTTGAGGCATATATCCCCGCGGTGATGTCTCTTTGATATATGGGTTAGGTAAACTCATGGAACACTAAGTTCTGATTTCTGTGGAATACTAAGTTCCTTCATTCTTGTGGATGTCTTTCTTGAAGCCAAACTGATTCTATGACTCTAAATGAAGTTGTCCAAATAACATGGGTCGCCTATTTTGGACAATAATTTGGTGACTTTCAGGGACATCTACTGCTAGATGAACATGACCAATACTTGGCATATCCATTGGGCATGAATTCAAACATAAATCTTGAAAAATGATCCCAAACTTTTAAAACTAACCTTGAATCCTCATGAAGCATTTCACTTGACACTAGCTTAAACTCTGAAACTGAGCTTTGGAGGCTTTGAAAGAACACTATACTTTGAAACTGCCTCAAAATCTTTGATTTCTTGCCCACCATGGTGAATGATATGGACTGATGCACAATATGTAAAGAGGCTCACAAAACTATGTACAAAGAGAAATCATACACGATCCAAATAGAGACATACAAAATGTGCAAAGCACTTGTTTTATAAAAAACAAACATAAACTACTCCTACTCTAACCAAGAGCAAAACAAGCTAAACAAATCCAAATACTAGATGGGAAAAATAATTTCCCCTTCCCTACAAAATGCAGGCCATGAGATCAATTCTATAACTAGATCAAGTGGTGGAAGTGAAAACATGGTCCACACCTCCCTTTTTCTCAAACTATCATCCTCAAGAAGAATAAAAATACCTCCTTTGGTTGCTTTGCATTTGGTTTAGATAAGTGCATCGGCTGATACTTGGTACTTTGAAAATATTCCTCATGTTCTAAAGTGAACATGACTAGTGGCAATTGTGAATGAAGCTATGATCTAGCTAGATATCTGATTGGACACCCATCTTTCAAAACTAGTGCACTAATTTTTCTAATTTTTCCATCTCCTTCACATTCAAATCCATAAATAGAGCTATCAAGTACACTTTCCCTTTCACTCTTATGTAGATTTGTTTGATCGTGATCAAAATTTATTGGCATTTCTTGCTCTATCTTAGGTTCAAGGGAAACTTCAACAACAAGAGGGTTCTTGTCGAAGAAGAGAAATGATGTGAATGGAATACTTATAAGTTCAATTGGCTCTTCTTCATCATTCAAATATTCCAGATCAGATAACACCTTTACCTCTTTGCTTTCCATGCTTGGGTGAAACTCCATTTTGATCTCATTTTCTTGGTTGCTTCTTTCCTCAACCATTTCCTCTTGAATGTTTGGTCCAGTCTCCTCTATCTCATACTGAAACATGGTGTTGCCCAGCCCCAAAAATGTCTCCAAATCTGATCCTATGCATGAAGACAAAGGTCGATCAGAATATTCGCCTTCAAAGAAGAGGGAAAAGCTCTCTATGATCTCTTCCTCATCCCTGGGATCTGATTTCTCCTCTATGTGATCAGGAACACAAACCCTAGGAAAATTGGCAACATCTTGTTCACCCTTTGATTCCAAATGATCCTCCTTAGCATTGGAAAACTATGCTCCTTCCACTTTGTGCTCAACAACTTCAGCTTCACTTATAGATTGATCATAATAAACAATAAGAAGCTCAAAATGAAAGATTTGAGTAATCTCTTCATCCACACTTTTAGAGTCAACCCAATCTGAGATAGATATCTTGTGATTTTAAAAAATGATGGAGCTTTCTTTAGGTAGTTTTGGTTCACTTGAACATGGTTCTACATAAAGCTCTTGTGGATTGGGTAGTACCTTTGTTGAGAGTGGGAGAGTGATGAAATTTAGATTAAACCTCTCAAGTGTTTGAACATGAGGTTCATACACAAATGAATTTGGATTTATGGAATGGGGGAAGGATTAGGATTTTGGAGTTTTTTAATGGTGGAGGAGGTATATTATCTCCTTTGGGAGGAGAATAACTCTCAAGAGGAGGTGAGAGAAAGCTAGGAACATGGAATTTAGGATGAGATTGTATGGATTCAGATGGATGAGTAACGGGTTGTATGATTGTGGTGAAGGATTTTCCCATTGATAGGGATCCTTAAAACCAAATTTGTTAGCTCCATCTCATCAATTAATAATAACATGTCATTTAAATTCTCTGTCATTACCTCTAGTTTTTGTTGAGGTTTAAACCAACTTGGTAGAGGGCCACCCCATTGAAAGGGTTTTCTGATTCTAGGGAGCTTAGTTGTCATGCTCTCAAACAACTCTTTGGCACTTTGCATGCTCTTCTCCATATGTTAAACTTGCAACTGAAAATCATCATTAGAGATGAAGCTATCCCCATCATTATAAGCATATCCTTGTTCTTGCAAAACACTATGATCAACAGGGTATGCATGTGGATTAATCTAGCCTAAAGCACATGTGAAATTACCATAATAAGGCTCATGTGTATGATTTTGAGGGAGGTTTTGGATGAATGGAGGAGGATGATACAGCTGCATTTAAGAATTTCAGTTGCGAAATGAAGCCATGACTAGATAACTTCATGAAAATAAGGAAATGGAAGAATGGAAATGGTCTACAATTGAGAGAAATGGGTTTTTGAATGAGTGGAATCGCTAGATGTGTTGAACTTGAAACATTGCCTCCAAAGGTTGGATATCACTAAGACACGCACCAATCTTAGTGAAATGCACTGCAAATGACCCAAGAGGTCCCACAGAGCATGCCAGAAACTGTTGTCACCTAAATTGCACCCTTTGCTGAGACCAAGAGGCTCGGCACCTCAGTGAAACAATAGGAATGTCCCCAAGGTGTGAGACCTTGCCCTCTAGGACAGACCTCCAAAGAAGGTCGGCTTCCTCTACCTATCTACTCTAATGATAACACTACTCCTAAGCTAAGCTACTGATTTGCAGGGGGAAAAGGGGGAGGAGGAATGTGTCAAACAAACTAAGCTAAAAAGTGGCGATTGCACGAAAATAGAAAGGGGATATCTCTCCATGATGGGAAGAATGGGAAAGAAAACACAGTGATGAGAGGATAGATACTTGCCACAGATCAACTCTACACAATCATTCCATTCCACACATTTTAGACACACAGAGATGAAAACATGCAAGTATAACTCACACACATCATACCATCAACGGACAGAGAGGTAAGAGACATAACAAAACACATGTAAAGGGCAGAAATGAGCCATAATAACAAGATTTTATTGATAGAATATATACAGTCTATTACATCCTTAGTTATCGCATTCGGCGAATTATATGCGGAAAAATTGAAACTCGTCGAATTTCAAACCAACCCTAATAAATCGTTTGAATTCGCGAATGCATTTATTTATATTTTGCTTTGTTATTTTCAGCATTTGGCACTGCAGCATGACTGTAATTTTCGGCATTGCGGCATGACTGTAACATTCGACATTGCAGCATTAAAATAGTCCAGACGTTGTTATGAAATGGCTATTGGTGTCGTGGAGAAGCCTGTGAGTTGAGGAGAAGAACACGCGAGGTCATGAGAGCCTGCAAGGAGAAAAAGCATCATGAAAAAATGAACCTTTGTTGAAGCTTATCGATTAGGTCTATATTTTTTAGTTTAGGCTATCTTATTATACTTTTGGCTTAGTTTACTTTATCTTATTTAGTTTTACCAGTTACATTATTTTATTAGGTTTAATTTATTTTATTGAGTTTGATTTACTTTATAGTTAATTATTAGATTATTATATAATATTATAATCAAACAATTTATTAAATTTTAAAGAATTTTAATTTTTAAGGTTTTATAATTTTATGTTTTTAATATGGTTATAGATAATAGCTCATTTTTTCAAAAATATATATTTTTAAAATTTAATAGTTTAAAATGTGTTACATATATATATACATGCATATATAATATATATATATATATATATATATATATATATATATATATAATTGTAGATAGTTATAATGTTTATTTATAAGAAATACGAAATTATTTAGATTTCTTTTAGTCGAGCTTAATCGTGAATTTTATAGCTAATTTTTTAGAAATGAATTTCATAAGAATTTTATACTCCGCGAATTCAAACATGAATTCGAATGCAGTGACTAAGGTTATATAGATGGCGGGGAGGCACTGGGTGCATTACATGGGATCAAGACAGAGGTTTGCAACTCTGAAGTCCAACTGCCATTTTGACATGATGACTTTACATTTAGGAGAGGATCCTTTACAATGAGAAATGAATTGCATTATATAGAGGAGGGAGAAGAGAGAAGAGATTAGAAAAAACTCCAGAAATCAAAATATCAAACACTTGTTCACCCACTAAGGACCAATCATCATTAATCAATGCTCAGATCAAGCATGGGCGCAATAGCCTTCTTGGGAGATGTAGAATTAGATCAGATCTTGTTGCAGTAGCTCAAAGCAATTAAATGTTGGTTGTTGGAGGTGATTTGATCTGATTTGGGCACCATTTGAGTGAGAAACAAGCTGAAAATGCCTCCAAAACTCTGCCATGAAGTTCTCTCTAATTTCTCCACCAAACCCTGTGAAATCAAATCCAGAATGAAGCTCTGGTTGAGACCTTTCCAACGGTGTATCGTGCAGGTGAACATGTGCTCTGAATCAAAAGATACAATCAACTGAATCAGACCCAAAACGTTTCCATAGAGCTCGGGTATTAAATCGGCAGTGGGGCTTTTGAATTGGTATTTTATCACAAATTCACTTCTTGGGGCCCACAACCACTCCCATTGTAATCTACTCTCCAAGATCTTTCTAACATAATCGATTTTGTCTCAAATGGTGTCCTGGATCAAAAGATATGGGCATTTAAAGATCCCCATGTCGTCCTGCGCAGTTGACGGCCAGGGGGTCGTCAAACTTAACCTTTGGGTCACCTTTGTTGGCGTGTCAGAGAACAAGTCTGGATTACAAGCCTGCCCTACAACCCCAAAATCCCAAAAAGGCACTGGACGGGATTCGGGGTTTCGACCACATTCAACATGAAATGTGTTGACATGCAACAAAACCCCAAAATCCCGAAATGTGTTGACACGCAACAAAACCCTAAAATTTAATGTAAATTGCAACCTTGCTTAAACTTCCTGACTTTCTTGGAAAAATATTAGCTCCAAACCTGCAACACTTTCTTTACGGAAACCGTATGGCCCTAGGCATATTCTTTCAGAGATCAAGGAGACTTCGAAAGTCAACAAGTAAAAATATTGATTGACTCGGGAAGTACGCATAGTTATCAATAACAAGTTGGCAGCAAGTCTAAACTGTTTTATTCACCCAGCTCCAAAACTTCAAGTCGTGATTGCAAAATGGTGGCATAGTCAATTGTTCAGGGAAATGCCATGGTATAAAACTTGAAATGAGAGACTACAAGCTAGATTCCCTTATGTTTGCTATTCCCATGGGTGGAGCAAATATTGTTTCGGGAGTCCAATGGCTCACAACCCTGGGCACAATTGAAATGAAGTTAAAACTTTGTGTCTTGTTTCCTTTCCTTTTTTACTATTTATGGTTTGCAAGTAAATTGTACTCTTTCTAATGCACATTATACCACTCTAAACTTAAAGCATTCAAGAATTGTTTGTTTGAAGCAAAATCAGAGTAGAAGAGTATGTTGTGATTAGTTGATTGAGGTTTCCACAAGTAGACATTGAAGATAATGTATCTAGAAAAAACTGTGTTAAATTACTTTTGCGTCCCGAAGTTTTGGGTCTATCTTATAGACCCTTACTCACAGAAAGAGGAACAAAAAATGTTGTTCTTTTGTGAATTCTTCAAGCATTCAATCTTAGGAGCTTACAGATCACAGCATTTGGCTTTGAAAAAATATATTTGGAGTGTGGCACAAATGAACCGCTAGGAATTGGCAGGGGTTTTCAAACATTGCCAATACCTTGATGGTGACTGAGGGACTATCACAGTAGCGTGGGCAAGTTCTTCTACCCATGGCCCTTTGTAATAATATTGATTTGTTTGACAAGCCGAATGATAAAAGCCCTCAACCGAATGATAAAAGCCCTCAAATCCTGGGTTAGCAAGAGCTCGATATTGTGAAAAATATATAATCTGGAAAGTATGTCCTTGTGTTACTTCAAATTTTGTACATGTTAACAATTGCAGTCTTGTACTTGCAAAGTACTATTTTGGACATAATGTCTGTTTCTCTTATTTCGTTTTTGTTTTTGTTTTTGTTTTTTCAAATTGAGTTTCATAAAGCCTGTGACAAGGTCTTGTCGTCTGAGATCTCTGTGATGATGTGCATAATGTTGGATCTAATATGTTGATAAAGTGTTGTCACGTGCAAGCATATTAGAATTAGTTATCACTTTCAATCGGGGATGGCCCCTCAATATGATTCCCTTTGTGTAAACATGGGGCACCAGAGGAAAGCTATTGCTCTGCAGTTGGCAGATAAATCACCTCACGAGTTGGTTGTCTCCCTAGCTACACCATGTGGAACTGATTGTTCTTCTTCTATGGCAACTAACACAGACATCTTTAAATTCTTGTTTAGGCTATACTAGTCTGACTTGATATGAGTAGTAAAAATAATTCATGGACTTGCACAGTCTGTTCTGACCAGATACTTTGTTATAATTTTGTTTGGAAATGTATATGGCAGTTTTGCCACTGGATGTATACATTTTTATAAAATCTTAACGTCCTTAGCACTGTTCAGAACCATTTCTTTTATAATTTTTTGTTATGACACCTATTGGCTTCTTGCTAGTCTTAATTGATACATTTCGGCATGGGTGTAAAACAGTCACGAAAATCTGCCTTCTATGTTGATTTTGGCAGAGCTTTGGACCATAGTTACCAAGTTCGGCCGGAACTAGGCCGAATCCTGTTCAATTCCAATTTTCAAGCCTCCTAGATTAATCTAATCTAGTTCGGGATTTTTATTAATATTAAAAAACAGAGAATGAAAAAACCCTAAAAAGAGAACAGCGAAGAGCAGAGAAGTGCTGTGGAGAGCAAGAAAGTGGGTTTATCTGTGATTTTCAGGGGATATGCTAGGTCGTGAAGGAACAGATGTGTCTCAACTCTGCATAGATGTGCTGATTGAACTCACGCTCACAGATCATGCTCACAGGGCACATTTACAGGGCATTCACGGGTGAATAGGTTTGACATGTTCTGCAGATTTGCGTCATAACAACTGAGAGGAAGTCCACAGAAGATTCATGGCAAAGGCAAGAGATTTATGGCGGTAAAGGGAGATCATTCACCGGGAGCCATAAGCATATTTAGTTTAATGTAGTTCACAATAACCTATCGATATTTTGTTTAGTTTAGGTTATCGTACTTAACTTATAAATTTATAATATTTATTTTATATGATTTAGTTTATAATTCTTTTTTAGATTTTATAAAAAAAGTACTTTATACTATTTTTTTAGCTTTAATAATTTTCAATATTTAATTATATATTTATTTGATAATATTTAGTTTATAATATTTTTTATAATTTAAATTTTGTTATTATATACATATGTATATTATAAAACATACAAAAAAATTAATAACATTAAAAGATAACAAAATATCCATAATTTGTAGCCTAAATTCGAAATTGAAATGGCCTTTATAAGTATGTATGTGTGTGTATGTATACCAAATCGGATTTTTCCAAACTTTTTTGAGAATTCCAGATTTCCAGATTTTTTTGCCGTCTAGAACGGATTCAGATTTGCAAACCTGATAACTATGCTTTGGACATTACCATGCTTTATTAATGAGTTCATGCAAGTTAGAGTTTCTATATGGATGTAAAACTTGTGACTGTTAGTAGGCACCTAACTGTGTCTAGAGAAAATTTGTAGAGACGTCTATAACTCTGACCAAGACATAGATGAGGTAGTCAATAATGTTGTAGCAGCAGTTTCCTTGTAGTTAGAAGTAACTGTGCTTAGTAATGTGTTGAGTAAATTGGGATGTTGTGTTCACTTGAAAGATTCATGGGTTATTATTATTTGCATTTCAATGTTGTCTTTGTGACCGAGTGTTGGTTATGACTCTTTTTATGCCTTCCTGGCATAAGTAGAGATGCTTACCTATGCAGCACTAGAGCTAACTGTTGTACCTTATCTACTTATTGAAACTATCACAACTTGTAGTATTCCTTAGCAGCACTATGGTTTTTTTGCATATGCTTCCTTCTAGCTGTTGCACTCTCCTTGACAGCTGAAACTGTTGTAACCTTATGATGTCACATTGACATCAGTTTTCTCAGTAAAATGTTCATTGTTCTCCTCAGTGGCTGTTATTTGTTATGTTATCCATCAGCTAGAGCCTTATGCTGTTAGCATTTGTCTTATACCCATTCATAAAGCCCATTGACTGGGCTCGTATGAGATATATGTCACATTTGATTTCAGCTTGTCATTTGAGTACGGGAAAAACTGTTGATTAGCAGGATAACAGTCTATATGTTTGTCACTAGTGTTTTGATTATTGTGCCTTGTTGTCCTCTAAACATGCAACACCGCAGGAAATAATTGTAGTCAGAAGTCAAATTGATGGCAGTGATGCTCAAGTCTCATTGAAAACCATTGTTGTAGAATAAAAACGGTTGGTATTGGTGCTCAAGTTTATTTGTAACCTTAAATAGACTATCTTCAACTTTAAATAAGAACTTAGACTCTTTTATCCTGAGAATTTCGTAGATCAGCAATGAAAAACCGAATAGGCATAATTGATTGAAGAATATAAGCAAACAGAAATAGTAATAGTAAAT
The DNA here is from genome assembly GCA_019776745.2 of Taxus chinensis. Lineage (NCBI taxonomy): Eukaryota > Viridiplantae > Streptophyta > Pinopsida > Cupressales > Taxaceae > Taxus > Taxus chinensis. Next base: position 444,506,082 of record CM034152.1, on the reverse strand, counting down.
ACAATATAATAGAGACGATGGAATGTTGGAAATGTTATGAATTAAGATTACATTTGGCAGTCCTATTCTTGAATCCTGCAATTGTTGATTATTGCGTTTAAATCATAAATCCAGTGTGAATGATCAAGAATTCGTACTTGAAATAAGAGTAAAGAAATTTCGAGTGGTAAAGTGCCTAACATCGCTCAAGTATTCTATGCTTATCTGCGTATAATTTGAAAGGAAAGAGAAAGCAGATGATAAAATTAATTGTCATCTTTATTGTGTTTTCATCATGGTTGGTGTAGGAACTCCAGATGGAATCACGCAACACCAAACTTTTGCCACCACTTTATAAGTACATGCATAGGAAACGTGGAGGGCTTGGGTGTATGATGGCCGCACCTGCATGGGCTAATACCCTAGAATACGAATGACTTCCCCCACGCCATTCGAGAAGTGCTTCTCGATGGTATTGTACAATGACACATTAAACATAACGAACGCCTAAGAAGAAGGAAAATTTTGAGTGGATTTTTGTCTACTTTTCTGTTCACCTTTTGTAGAGGTATTCATCCACATTAACAGGGTTGAATTCTTACCCCGATTCCTAAATCAATCGAACTTTTCGCTGCATGGGGTCTGAATATAGAGAAACAGCGGAAATGTGGCAAGAAGCAGCCATATTGTTGGTCGCAGCAGATTGTTTAGCTTAGTAGGATGAAATTATGAGGAGGATTCATATTTGTGAAGAAAAAGGAAAAAAGAAAACAGTTAGTACCTTTGTTGCACAGGTGGAATGCCCTCCTTTTCTTCGACTCTCTCTTTAATCCTCTCAATGCTATCAGTGGGTTCGATGTCAATCTCAATCTCCTTACCTGTGAGAGTTTTGACTTTTATCATTGTCCCTCCGCGCAGCCTCACCATCATCCCCATGTGAAGAATACGATTATCATTACCATTATTAGTGATCAAGCTCAATACAACATCTTCCCCCTGCATTTGCATTTTGGCCTTGACATTCTCAATGTCACTGCCCTCCGATTGTAAACTTATGGTCCTTCCATTTAGTGTCTTTACAAAGATCTGCATCGTCCTTTCCCACAAAACCCTCACCTAGTTATTCCTCCCTCGCCCCCCAGACTCCAGAGGAAGAGCAGAATAGCAGCCCTCCTCAACACACAAATAAGAAGCAAAACTTCCTTATCGAGGAACAGCTTTTTCACCGATTAAGTACTGTGCTCAGCCCCGGGCCCCCGCTCACCTGAATCTCTACTTGTCATTTACATAGTTTTCTCCCTGCTCAAATTCTCCATCTTATGCATATGCGTCCATGTTATCTATATCATCTTGCTATCCCACGTTATGATAAACACACTTTTCCATATTAAAAAAAAAGTAGACCAAGGGATAGCATTGACTCATTTTATGTATACATGTGTATTCCGTCCATGCCATTCTCCTCTCACGTTTTGACAAACTTGATAAACACACACCCTTATAAATACAATGTGTTTATTACTAGCAATCGCACGTTATTTTTGTAATGGAAATGTCAAAGGGAATGCACAAAAAAAGTTAAAGTAGAGGTCGGAGGTCAAAGAGGGGTGAAGAAGGAGATTGAGGGAGGAGAATTTTGGGGTTGTAAAAAACTATGGGGGAACGTATGTAAAATTCCACTTTCTTATGACAAGGTATATATTACACATGTTTCATTTAAGTCAATCTTTTGAAGAAGAAGGGGGGTGTAATGCACAGGGTGTGAAGTCAATGTACTTTGGAGATATCTCATAAAGTAAGATGTGGTCGATGAATACTTCTAAGGGAATCTTGCACGTGTTTGAATCCCAAACTCTACATATGTTAAATACAAAAACTATATGTTTTAACATTCCTTATATCATTGATTTTATGCTCATGTGTAATTAGTGTTTCTTTGTAGCGATTAAGGTAACAATTATGGTTTCCCCTTGTCAGAAATCTTGATGATGGTGTCCATCAATGACCACCGACACAACACGTTAACCTCTCATTTCCACTATGCATAAACTACACACTTATCAAGATTCGCATTTGGAAACATTTATTAGTGTAATAAATTTTTTAGGCATTATCAAAAAAGAAATTGTGTGCGTTCATGTCCTCCTTTGATCCTCTATCTCATCCAAGGTTATAAGATCGGAACATTGCAGTTTGAATATTATAATTCAGTCGATCAGGTGGAAGATTATAATTTGGATGGTCGGTGTGAAGATTGTGATTATTGATGAGCTAATAAATATGAATGTGTGGACTCTATGAATCCATGGATGTTGGTCGAGGAAAGTTAGATGAGATACAAACCCATATGTCGAGCCATGAGGACATGCATACCATATCTCTTCTAGTCATTTAGAAAGTTGACCAATGTAATGTGTAACCATGCAAACTGAAACAATGGGTGAGTCAAGGGAGAAAACAAACTCAATTGATCTCATTAGCGGTGTGAGGAGATACAATACAAAAACCATGATGTAATACAATACAAATCTCGGAGCACGTTCAATGTAAGTACGGATGCATGTCGATTCAAAAACCAAATGCAAATCCACTATGAAGCCTAGTTTGTGGAGGAGGAGAAGCTAGAGAAGATAACAACAGGTGCATTTGAAGGTGAAAAGAGGAACATGAGCCCCTTCCATGGGACCTTTTTTATTGGTAATTATTGGAAAGGCTCCAAGGGCCGTTACAAGAAAGATATTACTATGAAGCTCACGGAGAACTGAAAAATAGACAATAAAGAGCCAAATAGTCTTAACTCAAGCATCAAACAGAAAAGGGAAAACCCAGAGGACACAACAAATACAGTCCAAAGAAGAAGAGTGAGATCTAAGGGCCATATGTGTTGGGACTGAAAGCTGCTCTGAAGAGGTTATTTTCTTGTTTTGGACTATCGTTTATTCCTCCTTATTAGAATCATCGACATCAGGTCCACACGGAAGAAGAACATAAACAGAAGAAATAGCCTGAAACAACAACTTAGAAAGAGAGGAAGGAGAATCCCTTTCCTTAACCAACCCCGCAGAGACCTTCTATCCTAAATCACAATCTCTCTAAAATCACTTACTACAAGGATTTGGCAATAAGGCAACGACTAAAGAACCTAGACCCATCCAATATATGTGTGTTGTCATAGTTTGCTTGTATTTGTCTAGTTTGGAAAAATAATTATCAACATAATTAGTTGTTAACATTACAAATCCAACAACATGTTTTATGCAGTATTGAGTGTGGATAATTTTTATTTGAACCTTCTTTTTCTTTTTTATATATAAGTGATTGTGCCTACTTTTATAGTTTGTAATTAGTCAGTGCAATGGAAGATTTGTGATTTGTGGGTTTGTTTCTATTGTTTAGTGGAGGAAGTGTAAACACAAAATCACGCACTTTGGGTAACTATTTAGTCCTAATTGCATACTACTATTCATACGATTCCTAAGTAAGAAAAGTACTAATCAACCCATATCTTTGGCCACCTTTCTTTGACTTATGTTGCCTTACACCCTTAATTTGCTCAGTCTACCTTTTCACACCTCGACATTTATCATCTTGGACACCAGCGCCCATCTGAGATGTTAGTGTTAGGCGCCCTTGTCCCCTTTGGGCGTCATTGACTTTAGTATACTTTGTTCACACTTTTCGAGTCTTTTATAGTCATTTGAGCATCTTATCTTTTTGTTAGTCAACCTTTTCAGGGTTAATTACGAAATTCAAGCAAGGGAATCATATAAATATAAAGTTATGTGATCATAATAAAGGACCAAGCCTTAAGCATTAGCTATCACCACTTAAGGTTACATCCATCAAGCATCTAAGAGCTCAAATACATCCATCTAGCACCATTCAAGCGACACAAGGGTTGGTCATTCTACATACACTTCATAGGAGGGAAGTTCATTATATTCCACTCACACATCTATTACATTTCTTTACATCTAGCTATGTGTTCGCTATCAAGTACGACATGCACAAGAGTCACCTAGGGCACAATTCCACGTGCACACACATAGAACTACATTGGGTCTGAGATGTAATGTAGCACTCAGTAGTAAGATCACTATTGTGATAGTTGAGGATAGTCTGACCCCTCATTTTGCATCTTTATTTTTTAGGATTTGATGTATATTTGAGGGTTTTGCATGTCATTATTTCATTGTAGGTTTCCAATAACTTTGGAGATCATTCTGCGACCAAAGGTGAATAACATCGAATACCTCGTGATCATTTAGAGGAGGTTTTCTAAGCATTTTCACATACATAGGCACCCACAAACAGGTCTAGGGCACCCACAAGTGCCCCTATCCCTCTCCATGCACCCTTGTCTTGGCTGATCATCATCTCACACACTTTTTCTGAGGCTTTGTGTGACGTTTCCCCCTCTTTGTTCATCTGGTCAACACTTCGGCATAGTCTAGGAATAATTACAAAACAACTAAGTCATCTTACCTCTTCTTTGCACTTAGGGTTTCATATATTTTGGCTTAGTTTGCTTGGGTTAATTTTTGTACTTAATTATTTATTCATTTATTACTACAATAGCGGTTAGATTAGGCATGTATTTCCATATTTAACTTAATCATTTTGGTGAACTTGACATCTTCGAACACACTTAGGATTTTTATTTTGTCACTTCTTACATCTTTATAAAATCCTTTCATCATGAATATTTCCATTCATGATTTCTTACTCCTCCATTCTGAGCTAAGGGCTAAGATCATCACTCTCTTGACTACTACTCACTTTCCTTCTTGCATTCATCTAGACCTAATCTATAACACATTTGCAGATGCATTTTCTTACCACATTTCTTTTCCAACTAATCCTATTGTTGATCTTGTTGTTTTTGACAATGATCCTCCTTTATACATCATGATGTGCATCCATAATATTGGTTTCAAATGAGTTATAGTCGATAATAAATCTAAACTTAACTTGTGAACTCTAACCTTACTTAAGTCTTTAGGTCTCTCAACTACTAATGTTAGTCCTTCATCTCTTTCTCTTCATTCATGCGATGGTTCCATTCGTCCATGCATCGGTGATATTACTTTACCCATTAATGTTGGGCCAAAAACCCTTAATACAATTTTCTTTGTCATGGACTTCCCATATTTGTATAATTTCTTACTTAGTAGACCATGGCTTCATGTGATGCAAGTTGTACCTTCCACATTACATCGATGTGTCAAATTCTTTCATGAGGGTATTGAATACACCATTGCTATTGATCGTGAACCATTCAAATATTACAAGCATGATCCCACCACTATGATCCCTACTCCACAATCTATTACTACTAATGAACCACAACCTATGGATCCTCCGCCTAACTTAAAAACTACTATTTGCATGTTGGATGTTGTTCCATCCACGTCATCACCCTCTCCTGCTACTACAAATGTTATGATACTTTATCGGGGGCCTATCCGCACATCGGACGTCATTCCACCTACTACATCGTCTCATGAGCAACCATCGTTAGCAAAACCTCCTTTCACATGTACACTCTTCATGAATGATTCTTATTGGGAGCATATTCCATTTGATCCTACTTGTGATGACACTATATGCACACATGATGGGTTGGCTCGGCTAGGCTTTACAGTTGATGACATATTTCCTCCACCCTATGATCCTCATTGTTATCATGGATTCATTCACATTACTATTTTTATGGGCTTCGCATCTTTCATCTCACAACATTTCTTGCATGAGCTCCTCGTGTTGCCCTGCTTACAATTAGACAATCCTGGAATTGACTATATTGGGGGCACTTTATATCCTGGTCATATTGACATTCATTTCCTATGCCTTTCGGTCATGTCTTCATTTGTAATGATTCTTTTCTTGGCTATTCACAAAATCTTACACTATGGTATGCACATGGTTGTCCACTACCCCCTTTCACTGATGAAGAATATGCAATGGGCATGTACAACCTTCGTCGTAATGGCTCACTATGTGATCAACCCAACACTATTGCTTATCACATATCATATGCTTTACCTATCGGTTTTGATCATGACAATGACGACCTTTTAGATGATGTTACTTGATCACTCTTCTTCTTACACACTCGGGGGGGCATCACCTTATTCCCCCCCATCTTCTAACATTAACAACTCTCTTACATCTCATGTATATTATCTTTACTCTTTCACACACATCTTACACATCGTAATTTGTTTCCCATTGTTACTTGTCGATGACACACTTATGTTCTTATGGTTCTTACATGACTATTGAGGGATTTGTTATAATAAGAACCTCACCATATCTCCACGCTACACATCATATCGATATATTTATCTAGAGTACACTATCGTATCACTCCCCGATGATGCACTCTCGTGTTTTGGTTCACACTTGACTATTGAGGGCATACTATATACAAGAACCTCACACACCACACACTACACACTATCCTACACATTACAACTTACATATTATACATTACACCCTACACATTTTGCATTGCACATATTCATCTCTACATAACATCTACTCTAGACATTCATGATATCTCCTTTTAACACACATTATACAACCAACACACTTGCAACACATTCACACTTACAATACACTCTTCTCATGCATATCTATCAATACAACCTCAACACCATAAACAATACATACTCTTTGGGCATATTCAACACAATGTACATGCTTACTACACAATCAACACTTTCACAATATACCCTTTTAACATCACATACTGCATCTGTATTACACGCAGTCAACACATACAACTTACATACTCTACATATCCACAACACATCTTTTTCGACACATAAACATTGCACACTCAGTGTGCCCAAAATCAATTACTATCAACAATATTCAACATAGCTTCACCAAAAGTGACATATTCACGACATCCTTCTCTAATGTGCAAACAACACATTACACACTGTTGATCAAATTTTCTCTTTATTGTTCAGATTAGTGAAGTAAATACTAAAGGAAACCAAATAACTTCAAAATTCAAGGGTGTAAGGTACCTTGATGGATGATGAATGTAAATAGATGGGTGTAAAGTAGATGAACTCGCTACAAACTCGATGAACCTGTGCAACAAAGGTATCTAGAAAGAAAATGGATTAGATGGTAGATGAGGGGGCTGCTTGACGAAGTCAGTTATAAGAAGTGTTAACTTCGTTATGTGGATGTCAACCCCCGTATAGGAAGGATATGATAAAAGCAATGATAATGGACAAGATAATATGCAAAATCTAAGGCTCACAGAAATTGAAAATGCAAAAATTGAAGGCACACACAAATCTAATCTATATTGCTATAAAATAAAGTATATCTAGGCCAGGTTGACGGTGACCCAAGTTACAGAGGGTAGGTCAATGATGACCTGAGTAGATGGAGCAGAACAATAGATAAAATGTGGATTTGAAGAACACTGAAAGTAGATCTAATGATGATAGAGACCTGTGAATACTGACATAAACCTACACAAGAGAATCTAAGATAGAGAAATAAAAAGGATGCAAGATAACAAAGATTTTGATCTATTGGATGGAAATAGGACTCAAGTCAACAATGATTGAGCTAAGTTGGTGGCGATTGGAGACAGACAAAACATATTTGGACTAACAGAAAGATAGAGTGAAAGATTTGAGTACTGGAAAAAAAACAAAATATAGGAACACACTAATGAGGATCTGACAAACAGAATGGACAACAACACAAGGTTGGGTCGACGACGACTTAGGTGGAGCGACGATGACCTGGACAATGTTAAACAAAGATGAGGGTGGATGGGCTAGATGGAAAACATGTAGATATAATCACTAAAAGAAGAAGATGAAGATGAGGCTCTGAAAATAGCTGAACCTGGAAAATTTTAGTACCTAAAATATAATAACAATAATAAGCAATGATAACATAAACCAACACAAAGTAAGGATAAACTTCCCAAAGTCTCCACAAGATATGTAAGACAAGCTCAAATGGACTCTAAGAAGGTTGACACAGCTGCAAGGATGCTCAAGCTCAAAGATAAGTTCACACAACACAAGAAAACTCTGATTATGCCTCATTTTGAAGGGGGGTGAAAAAAAAATTATAAGGTCGACGATGACTCGGATGGGTCGCCACCAACTGCAGGGAACCATCCCTTTAGATGGTGGATGAGTGATTTATTCAAGATATGGGGCTTTTATGGATTATGATGAGTGTTTTAAAGAATATATGTGGGTTAGGGTTTCCTAGGGAAGTGATATGGGTAAGTGGGAGATAAATATGGATTAAATAAAATCTAGAAAAATCATAGGGATATGAAGCTAGGTAGTTAGGGATGATAAACAACCTAGGGAGGAGAAGTGAAAGATAATTAAAGGTAATTAACTAATGAGATGAGGATTAGAAAATGATTAAATGAAGATTAATCATTAAAGTTGATAGGTTAATAGATAGGAAAGGTTATGATTAAAATATGAATCAGGGTTAAAATAAAAGGGGTATAGATAGGATCATGGTGAAAGAAGCGGATGCGGGCAACAAGGGTAGTGATACAAAATTTGTGTGTCTACATTTGTACCTTTTTGTTGAGTGGTTTTTGTTAGCAAGCCATGAGACAAAAACGATAAAAGATAAGGAGTACGATGAAGGATAACAAAGGATTGACGATGAGCCCCCCTCAAACGAGGGATCGATAACACACAGGGGAATCAATTACGAGGTTTGAAAGAGGTAGATGAAGAAGGGCGGGTGGGAGAAGAAAGATGGGTAAAATGAGAGGGCGAGGCAAGATGCCCCAAGCAAGAAGGATATCAGTTCGGTAGGGAAAAAAGGACGGTTCAATGGAGATGATGACAATGTTCTATAGGCCTGTGAGTGGGTGAAAATCATATCAAAATGGAGGGAATCCAATGGGAAACTACTCAAATGGATGCAAGCCGTGGGGACCAATGGTTCATAGGTAGACATCAAACTATGCACAACCGAATGTGAAAATAATGTGAAATCCTTCATGTGTGAGGAATCGATTGAAAAGGTATGCGTCCGCAATGGACAAGGATGGAAGTAATGGTACCCTAGCAAAGGGCACGGAAATAGCCGAAAAGGTAAAATATATATAAAAAGTGATGAAATAAGATGCCCCAAGGGGAATAAATATGACCACAAATGTGGAATTTGAGAGTAAACATGGATAAATAAATGGTGCTCTAACAAATTACACAACAATGGACATGGGAAAGCCGAAACAAGGGTTACAAAAGCGAGTCAGCGACACCTAAGGCCAATCGATGGTAACCCAAGGAGGTCGACGATGACTAGGTGTCGGTGGCTATATAAGCTGAAAGTCGGCTGATGATGCTCATTTGGATGCATGCAAGTGATCATTAAGAGTTGAGAGCTATAAAATGAGATTGAGAGATGGAGGACGAAGGAGCAACCAAAAAACCCCAGAGGGTGTGTCGGATGGTGAGTAGAAAAACCCATGCTTATTTTTAATTTATGTTATGTTTTATTTATTTATTTTACATTTTTTTATAAAAATGGATGACGCGGTGGTGACTTAGCAGGGTCACCGTCGACTTAGCCCTAAAAGGTGACAATTAGCCCCTAGACGTGTCGACCCAACTTGGGTCAATGTCGATTTGGCATGATGGGTTGAATAGACGAATGATTTTTATTTTAGATGATATTTAATGATGATTTGGCATGATGGGTTGAATAGACGAATGATTTTTATTTTAGATGATATTTAATGATGAAAAGGATATGATATTTAATTTTTTGATTGGTTATTACAGGCCCGAGAGACTCTGTACCTGAGAGACCGAGTCCCAACTTTGTTTGATCAGATGAGAGGGGATATGGCCAACACTGAGTGGGATCATTTAGCGGTTGTGGGGTTAGAAGGATTTTAGTATTATTAGAGGATCCCTCGAGATGTGGGGTTGATGATTACACTGATTGAGAGGTGGGATATGCATACCGACACCCTTTGGTTTAGGATGGGCAAGGCGACGATCAACCTGGAGGATGTATATCGCATCCTTAGACTGCTGATACAGGGGGAGCATATAGTCATCATTACAATAGAAAGAAGACTTACAATACTCACATGGGTACTTGGAGTCGATGTGCCCCATATCAAATTCTCTTTAGGGGATTTTTCATATAAGTTGAGGTACAATCTTGGGGTACCATGGAGCTGATTGATTTGTTTGATTATGATGGCAATTTCTTGTTATGCATTGCCTGACTCAAGGGGAGCTAGATTCCCATAGACTCTAGTAGGTGTCTTAGTAAATATAGTTAAGTGTCAGACAATGTTTTCATTTGGCACTGCTTTGCTAGCACATGCATATTATGAGTTAGTCATGTACAAAGCGGGGAGGAGGTCGAGATTGGATATATGCCTCCTTCTACATTGTTGGGCCTATGAGAATATTGCAGTCATAAAGCTACTAGGGCTACCGTGGGTCACTAGCGACCACATAGGGCTTGCAGTGGGGTTTTTGAGATGGAAATCTGACCAAGATCATGGAGATAGGGGAGATAGAGATGTGGATTGATATGCATATATGTTCACAAAGCTCGAGGGCAAGCATATCAGATGGTGTCCTTATAGAGACTTCCCTGCATAGCCTGGGGCAGATGCAAATTTAGTTGGTATGCAGAGGACGAGGTGGTTACAGGGTAAGCAGCCAGAGATGATTGAGGCCATATAATTTGATAGAGTGTGGCGACAGTTTAAAGTCGTACAGACTGTACCCAATGATCCTATCTCATATAAGAGAGAGGAGATTGAAAGGGAACTATCGATCCCTAGCATGACAGATCCATTAGAGGAGGCAACAACACCTTGGGATGAGGATGATGATGTAGGGGTCAGTGTGGTCTCTTTTTACCTATAACTTCTCTTCAAGCCCTAATCATATCGGCATATTAACCAGCCTTAATAAGAGCTCACCTGAGGCATGCCCAGGTGTCGAGCCCTTCCTTTATACGATATTTGCAAGAATGTTTACCACCATGAGAGGAACAATGCTCAAATATGACTGAATGTATTCAAAGACAGAAAACAAAGAAACTATATCTAAGCATCAATGTACCATAAGATAGATGATAAAATCATAACCACAAGGAGGAATTAGATCTAAACCATGAGTATTATCAAGAATATAAGGATTTGGATCCATAAACATAAAAGAAGATGTACATATTGATATCCATAACACAAATTTTTAGAACACTCCATGGTATTAATTCATCACATTACAGTAGCCAAGAATACATTAAGGATTCCATGGATGGAGATAATCCAGTAGTAGAACCTCAACATGATCTCTATGATAACTTCATTACAAAGCTTACAATCACATATCACACACATCCCATCCTCTACACATACACACTCTCCTATATTCGAATACCATGTAAAAGCATACAACAGAAAAATATGGAATGAATATCCTCTAATCACCCATCATTACAAGAAAAGGCATAAAGGAATCTTTCATGATCACCTAACCACTACCCAAGAACATGTCAAATGTCATCATGCATTTCCCTAATTGAGAATCATCAACATGCAAGTGCCAACTAATCCATAACAAACTCGGCTCCTTATCCAATTATGATAACCATAATGATGCCTTGAAATATGATTTTCTTGAGCTACAAGTCTGCATAACGTAATGCTATCCATAACTATATCTGTTCACTTTTCCATTTGTTCCCCTAACGTGACTTTACTCATAATCCAAAAATGACTAAGTCCCGAATCCATCCTACCTGGGTGTAAGCCTTCATGCATCACCAAAAGTTACCTCCATGCATGCCCTCACACACTACTTCTACGCGTCACAATCCTTCATGCCTCAAGTACTTGGTCATTTTAGGAGCTTAACATCACCCCACACTAATGCAATTGCCACCCACGACAATCCCTTGTGCTGCTTCGAACAAAACTTTAACAACCAAAATTTTACAAGAATCTGATAAGGCCAAAAGGGACATTTAGGCCGCTACCACTTATATGACCAACTGGATTAACTCAGGGAATTTTGCTTCTACGTCCCCCTTTACCTTCTCCCATGCCTCTAGCTCTTTCAATGTTTTTCTTGGTACTTCCCTTGTGATGCTGGGTACTTGATCTGGCTTGATTTCTTTTATCTTCTCCCTCAGCTCCTGGATTACCACTACCAGCTCCACGAAAAGACCCTCAAACTCATCCATGTGTTCGGTAATGGAGTTCCAAAGTTTTCCAATCTAAAACTCTATCTTTTTGCGCTTGGTCTTGATTTTATCCTTCTGCATGGTAGTGTCAACAATTAACTGCACATGCTCATATTTATTGGTAGGGATATTCTCCTGTAATGCCTTGAGATTGTCCTCTTCCTCTGCTACTGTCAAAATCGGTCATGAGCATGAGCCATTGAGTGATACGTCATTGTGATATGGTTTAGAATGCATCGTCTTAAGAAGATGAAAAATAGTAACAACATAAGTCTTATGATTGAGGAGATAATGTCGAAGCTTAGAGGCGACAAAGAAAAGAGTGCAACACAACTTTTCATGTTCAGTTTATCAAGTCTCACAGTCGGGAAATCGACAATTTTTGAACATGACAACTATACCCTTGTGCCAAAATTTTCATGTCCTATGATTCCCAGGAACACAAATTCCACCTATTTAGTCCATTTAAATCCCGATTGATGTTATTTCATCCCTTAGGTGATTTAGGAAAGTCCATTCATTCCCCCCTTAGGTGATTTTATGAGTTCATTAAGAGTTGTAAGCTTCAGGCAGCTGTGGGAAGGGCTATCACTGACCTTCTTAGGAATGGAGTAACCCCATGGAGTGGAGAAGAAAATAAAAAATGGAAGTGGAGGAAATTAAAATTTCTTGGGAAATTTTGGAAGTGAATTAGAAAGATTTTGGAAGGAATTGGAGAAGTTGGGGTAGTTTTACCAAAATTAGGGTTCAGAGGCCTAGGTAGTGCATAGGCCAAAAACACCAATGAACTTCCAAAGGTATGGGAGATTTGGATTGAGTTAGAAGAAAAAAATATCTTCAAAAAGGTAATTCCAAGCCCTAAAAGATGGTGATTTTTTTTTTTTTCAAAACACTTTAGTGCATTGGGTCTGTAAGCAGTTTTTCTCATGCACAGGTGGATTACCAAATCAAAAATCCCATTTTCAGGAATAAAATGTATAAATAAATACCTTATACACCCACCATTGGATTAAAAATGTCATTTCCATTTAGGATCATATAAAATTTCATTAAAAATGTCCATCGGGAGCTTAAGTTATCATCGTTTCAAGTTATCCTCTTGGAGTGAGTTCGAGAGTTAGTCAAATTTTAGGGGGACACGTGTCAGATCCAGGAGCATGGAGGGATTTTGTGTACCTCAAATCCCTCAAGGTCAGGGACATCAATAATGGAAAAATTCTCCTAGCATCCATATAAACTCTGGATCCTCATGCAATCTCTAGGATCGCCAGTCCAGCCCTTAGGTCCTTGCGGGAGCTCAATGCCTCAATCATCTTATCACTTCCACGTGTCATCCCCAGGAGCACCATGAAATTTTATGTATCTCATGTCCCTCACAGGTCAAGGACATCAAACATGATAAAATTTTCCCATAAGCTAACGGAGAGCTCTGGTCACCCATATGACCAGCTTCCAACCCCTTAGTCCTTTAAAGCTAATTTTTAGCCTTCATTCCCTGTCGTCGTATCTTTGCCACGTGTCATTGTCTTTCTAACCATGGAATTTTATGTCCATCACGTCCCTCACAGGTTAGGGAAATCAAACATTTAAAAATGTTCCCATCTCCCTTCTCACCTTTATTTCAAAATTTTAAAAAACCCACTTGCTTTCCGCTTCTTACATCTAACTCTCTTGTGCACAACTTCATTCCACCATAACTCTGCAACTTGCTCACACAAAGTCACACCATTGATGAAAATTGAACCAGCTCAACCAAAGCTACCAAATCCTCAAAAACATAAAAACATGCAGGTCCCAGAAGAAATATTGATCAAACGAAGAATGAAGAAGAAGAAGAAGTTTGAAAATCTTCATTGCCGTGAAACCGAAAATCGAAGAGATCTTGCAAATCGGTGCACGAATTGACAAACCATATGTTGCTGAGTTATTATATCTTGAATGAAATTAAAAAATCATATTCAAACCTCCTGATCATAACAAGGAATGCTCATAGAAAATAATTTTTTCTTCCATCTCCACGAAGAACAAAGTTCAATTTCTCGTCAAACCAACAACCGGATCGAAGAGAAATTGCTCCAGTGAGACAAGAAGAGAAAAACTATCGCAATGGAGTTTATTTAATCATGAACAGAGAAAAAAACCAGACCTGAAAATTTCAACCTCCATTAATGGCTTCCATAAAAAAGTAGTGGAAAAAATTAGTGACCTTCCTCTCCACTTCTCAGGGTTCCAGTGGGTGAAATCGCAAAAAAATTGGAGGGAATGATCATTGAAAAATATAGTTTCGTATGAAATATTTTTTGCACCATGAAGTCCGCAATTTTTAGGGATATGGAGGATTGAGTTTTCATCAAATTTATTCCCTGTCAGGTGAAGAACATCTGTGAAAAAGGCAGCGAGCTACCTCTTCACTTGTCAGGGTTCAAGTGGGCGAAATCACGTGAAAATTGAAGAGAATGATCGTTGAAAAATCTAGTTTCACGTAAACTGGTTTTCGTGCTATGAAGTCCCTATTTTTTAGGGATATGGAGGGCTATGTTTTTTGTCTGTATTCTTCCCTTGCTAATGAAAATATCATTTTACCACTTGTTCAGATGAAGGAATTACCCAAAATGTGGAACATGGAACCCTGAAATAAAACCTAGATTTTCAAGACTTGTTTTGTTGCAATATGAGATATGTGGTGCACTTACTAAAAATAGCATTCTGTCCTACATAGGGGTATGTTGCTTTGGGTAAGCCACCATTTGAAGAGGCTACGAATAAGGAAGTGAACACAAAGGGAGTATCACAGGTAAAGTCATCAAAAAGGTCATCTCGGCTCGCAATTAACACTTACTAAAAATACTAAGTGGTTCCAAAAGCCCCTGTTATAAATAGGTAGTTGGTCCAAAAGGTGAGAGAAACACACTAAAAAGAAATAATTCAAGATACCATATCCATTTGAGGTTGGGAAAAGCTAAACTACGACACTTACTAAAAATAGCAAGTTGCCCCATCGATACTTACTAAAAATAGTAGGTTGTTCTCAAAGGGAAAGTTTGGCACAATGGGACATAGAGGGATGATCATTCAGGTCAACACCATCATTCTGAATCATCCATGCACATTAATCATAGGGAATTTGAGGTCCATCTTAGGGAATTGGACAATTTTTTTCGACACTCACTACAAAGTTCAGGTCACAAGTATATCATACGCAGGCTAGGAGTTGCGGTCATCAGCGAAATAGTTCATTCAACTTGGCAAGCATTCATGAGCTAATTTGAAGGAGTTTATCAAGGTGCAAGGAGTTTTAAGATTGAGATTCTCACTGCACTTGAGTTTTTAATCAAAAAGGATCTACAAACTTCATCAGGGGTGACATCCTTTCTTTTCCTCCTCCTTCTTCCCCCCAACATTCTCTCTCCTCTATGTTCTAATTTTGCGTTGAGGGTTTGCACTTTTTGATATGCCTTATAGTGAATTTAGAGACATGATGTTAAATTTAAGTCACCTTATTTTTATAAAAGGGACATAATATTCAAATGAGGAATATGAATAGTCTAAAGTTAAAATGAGGAATATGAAAGAGCATCAGGAAGATGAGGAGTCAAGTTTAGCACTATAAATTGTAATGAGCTCTTCATTCCAAGGGGTTCTAATTCTAAAATTCTTCTAGCTGGTTATATTCTTGTAATTTCATGAGAGATATTTTTCTCACTTGTGAGTGAAAAGAGTTAGGAACTTTCCCCCTATTCGCAATGTCTTCCATTTTCATACTATGTACAATTCCTACTTGAACAACAATATAAGGAGTTTAAATCCTTTTTTGACTAAGGGGTTTACTGATACTTTGTATTCATTAAATTATAATTGGTTTTGTTGATTTTTGCAGTATTGTTTCTTCTTAATTTTGTTGCATGTGATGGAATTTATAACTAGTGTGTGTAGGAATATGATTTTCTATGTGCAACATTAGTTCTCTTACCTCTTTTCTCACTCCCCCTTCCCACTCTTCAGACAAAGTCTTCCCTAGCAAGATATTTCTAGATTTTCCGCAGGGTCAGTGGAGTGCCCCTATTAGATCCCTGGCCACAAGGCCACAAGGAAAATCCACCTTTACTCATGCATGAAGATCATCAAAATCCTTCTGGCAGTTATGATCCCAATTGAAGTCTATGTCTTTATGAAGAAGATGTTGAAAGGGTTAACAACTATTTGAAAGTTGCGAGATGAAGTGACAGATCGATTGAAGTCGGCCTTGAAGACTACAAATTTCTTTAAGATTAGAAGGAGGGGGCATTTTGATGATTTATTTAATCTTTTCGAGGTCAACTTTAATACCCCTAATAGACACGATGAAGCCAAGGAGTTTGTTAGTTAACACTCCAAATACACACTTGGATGGATTAAGAGAAAGGAAGAAATGAATAAGGCACTCGAAAAGAGATTCGGGAACATAAAGATGGCCATGTCAATGTTTAGATTTACCCAAAAGATCATCGACATAATCTTCAATGGTTTTGTGAGTGAGATCATGAAAGATATAAGTCATGGCCTGCTGATAGGTGGCTTCGACATTTTTTAGACCAAAGGGCATGATGCGGTAATAAAAGGTCCCCCAAGGAGTGATGAAGGAGGTATTATGTTGGTCTTCTAGTGTGATGAGAATTTGATTATAACTAGAAAAACCATCCACAAGAGAAAAAATTTCATGACCTATAGTAAGATCCACAATTTTATCAATGTTAGGGAAGAAGGAAATCATCTTTAGGGAAAGTCGAGAGTTAAGATCTCAAAAGTTAGTGCATCTATGCGAAGCTTTCCAGATGCTTTAGTGACAAGTGCATGATATTAGAAACCCTTTAGTGGATAGTCAATGGGGATGATGAAGTTAGCAGGAAATAATATGTTGTAACTCTTCTTTGACAAGGAGGGAAACTCGAGGGTGTATGTGACGTAAAGCTTCTACTTAACCGACTTTGCATTAGGAAAGGTGACAATATTGTAGATGATAGATAGAAAGGTTGAGACTTGGCATGTCTAGAATATTACCATGCAAAGGCCTAAATATGATGAGAGAGGAATGTGGTGAAAGAATTCAAGATTGCTATGGATCAAGATATTGACCCACCTTGAGGATGCGAGGATCCTGGGGAGTCCTGATATTGATGTTGATGGTGGCTTCATTGAGAAGAGTAGATGTGTCAGATGTTAAGGTTTTATGAAGATAAGAATCCTCTTCTCCCATATATGGGAAATAATGGTGTCATCATTAGCACATTGAATAATGTCGATGGTAGAAGAGTCTTCTTCTATCATCTCTGGATGGTGAAGGGGAAAGGACTTACTCTTATTTTGACATTGATAAGTGATTGGTCTTAAGGTTATGGTGGAGACTAAAAAACATCAGAAGTAATAGACATAGTCTTATTTGTATCCATGGACTCATGGGAGAGGGAATATGTATAAGGAATGTCCATGCACATCTTAGATGGTGGGATGGGGTCGGTGGGTTTCTCCTGATATCCTAACCTATACTTTTCATGAGTCTTGCTTAATTGATCAATAATAATTCCATGTGGCCCATGCTCATAACATCCCATGCCAAATCCATTTCATGCACAACAGTGGATATAGGTGTGGGTGAAGGATGGTTTGTTAAGTAATCCAAAACAATCGGTATATGGTTTAGCATGCAGATGATCAATGATGTGAGAAGAAGGGGTATCGAAACCACCATAGATGAGATTGGTACAAAGATGTGGAGGGCCAAAAGGAATGATATCCCTGACATTGGGTTGGTACATTGGATATTTGTTTGGTTTTATAAGATAGTGAGGAGTGGGAAGTGTGTTGAGTGTAAGAAGATGATACTCCCCCAACGTAAGTTTTTCCATTACTTTATCTAGGGAGTCATCGTTAGGAAGTTTGGAGGAAGAAATGGATGAGTTAGTGGATGGTGTAGATGAATCATTCTTGGGAATGAGGACATCATTGGGTCGATAGGTCTTGTTACACATTTGGAAGGGATGAATGCATCTCTGTAAAGTGTCAAGATCTTCCCCCCATGCTCATATTAAGGTAATGATGAAGTGTAGAGGGGACACAACACATAATGTGGATCCAAGGTCATTTAAAGAGAACATTTTACTGAAATTTTCCTTCTATAATGTAGAAAACCTAGTGGAGGAAATTCTCACCTACACAGATAGGAGGAATAATAATTCCCAAGGTGGGAATGATAGCGTTGTTGAAGGGATGAAGGAATACGGGTGTTTGGGTGATCTTGGATTTTGGGATCTTGAGTTGATCGAACATATGTGATGGGATGATATTAATGCTTAAACCATTGTCGATCATGGATCGTCGAATGAAAGTATCATTGATCCTAACCATGATGAAAAGGGGAAGGTCATGTTCTTTCGGTGTGATGTCCGAAATCTCGGTATCATCGAATGAGATAACATTAGAAGCTATAAATGCTCCTACAAGAGATGCGAAGGGATAAACCTTGTCACTAGATGTCAGAATACACTTCAAGGCTTCAGTGAGAGCTTGTATATGGTATGGAAATCTTTAGATGAGCTTGCAAAGCAACATCTTAAGTGGGGCCCGATGAAGTTATTTGATGATACTTTGTTTAATAGGTTGAGGGACAACTAGGATCTAAACCTTAGGTTTTGATGATGAGGTGAACTCCTTAGGATATGGAATGGCGAAAAAGGTATTTTATTTTTGTTAGGATGTGGGTTTAGGACCACGTGGACTGGATCTAGTGGCTATCTGAATAGCATTGATGAATAAAGGGGAACCATCCTTATAAGAATCTTTTATTGGTTGTAGGATGGTTGCAAAACTATGTGATGAATGAGGGGACTTATGAATTTGTATGAATGAGGTCTAAGGTGTAGATGTTGATGAATGTGGAGGAGGAGATTTGTTTTCCTCAAGAAGAAGGTCATCTTCCTCAATGATGTTGTGGAAAATGGTTTGTAGTGCTTTGGAATATTCAGTTATCATGTTCAGGGGTGCATGATGATAGGCACAAATGAGTTTGGAATCAAACCACAATGGATTCTTACTATTTGGGTCAAAGGCCTTAATAGATGGAAGAAATTTGAAGTAAGTGTTGAAGGAACTTCACATATGATTCAACCAAAGTATTAGGAGGTGCCTTGTCTTTGTGAGATGTCTTGGTCTTGGAAGAAGAGGTGGATGTTTGAGATGATTTGGATGTTGAGGGTGGAGTTTGAGGTTTTGATGTCTTGGATTTAGTTTTGGTGATGATTGATGTTCTAGAAGAAGAAGTGTTGGATGGTTTTGGGTTGGGTTGAAGTGATTTTGATGAAGGGGATGTTCCTAGAAGAGATGGTTATGCTCTTAAGATAGATGATGTGGCATTGGATTTTTTGATCTTAGGTGGGTGGATGTCTATATTTTTGTTAGGATGTGAAAGATACCTTTGAGGAAATGTTACAAGGTTTCTATATTTTGTTTGTGAAGAGGAACCCTTGGGAGGAATGATGATGATTTCAAATGGAGAGTCTAAATTTTTTGTTGTAGTTAATTCAAGTGGAGGGAGTAATTTATATTTGATGAGGTCTAAAGAAGGTGAATATTGGTTTGATGTGGAAGTGTCTGATTGTGTAGATGAGATAGGAGGATCACTTGAAGTTATTGCAAGTTGAAGTGCTTTCAAAAATTCTTCAAATGATGAGAGTGATGTGGAAGGAGGAGATGATGTAGATGTGGTCACAATAGTTGATGTGGTTGGTGTGGGTAAAAGTGCAGAAAGAGGAACTGGGATTGATGTTAAGGATGGTATAATGGGTAAAGGTGGAATAGATGTGGATAAGGTAGTCGAATCCAATGAAGTGGATGTGATAAGTGATGAAGTGGATATAGATGATGAAGTAGATGTAGGTGTATAATCGATGATGGTAGATGTAGAATTAGGTGGTGGTGGTTGTTTCATAAATGTTTCAAGGGGTATCATTGATATACCATTGCAAATGGGGAAGATGTGGTAGAAGGTGAGGATGTAGGAATAGATTCCAAGATATGTGTAGACATGATTGGTGTGGTTATAGGGATAAGTTTTGATGGGCTTGTAGATATAGGAGAAATGTTTAAAGAGGTGGATGTGATAGTTGATGAAGAAGGTGTGGTTATCACGGGGTAGGATCTTGATCAATGGTGTGGATAGTGTTTATGGTATAAGTGTTGGGTGCTTGAGATGTAGAAGAAGTGGTGGTTTTACTTATTGGTGTGTGGTTAGGGAATGGTTGTTTGAAGATGTTAAGTGGTTGATTAAGAGATGCATTAGGATTGTCCACTTGAAGGTCACCTTGATCAATGAGTTTTTGGACAAGATATTTAAAGGTTCAACATTTCTCTAGATCGTGTCCTCAAACCTGGTGGTATTTATAATAATGATCTTCATGATACCACACGGATTTAGGTCTAGATTCATCAAATGGTTGAATGGGGGGAAGTTTGATAAGGTTAACCACCATCAACTTTTCAAATATTGAACTATATGATTCTCCAAGGGGAGTATAGTTTGGGCGCAGGTCTAGGGGCTCGTTGTTGAGGCCATGTGCTAGAGGTAGGTGTGGAAGAATACTTAACCACTACGGAACTAGTCACACTCTTAGATTTGTCATTATGTGTAGATGGTTTGGTAAAATCAGTTTTGGGTTTGTTTGATTTAAGTTTAAGTTAGCCTTTCTCAAGGGCAGAAGTCTCGAGTTTACGAGCCATGGTGAAGGATTCTTCAAACCCTTGGAATGATTATATTTGTAAGGTAGATGAGATATGATATTCACAAGAGCATGTGAATAATTCAATAAGATCTATGTGTAGAAGGAAAAATGTTAATTGATTCATAATCCCATGCTATTGAGTGAATTTTTTTTTGATAGACTCATCATCGAATTGTCTAATGACGTATAAGACCATGATAGTGATCTTGCGTGTAATATTGATTGAAAACTGTTATAAGAAGAGCTGCACAAGTTGGGTAAATGAGAATAATGAATGTTGGGGAATGTCATTTTTCCAGTCCAATGCTGAACTGACCAAGGACATAGGGAAGGTGCTAAGCATGAGATCCTGATCATGTGCAATAAGGTAACACACATGCCTAAAGGCACGAAGATGTTGTTGGGGATCTTCCTTACTGTTAAACTTGGTGAACTTGGGAAGCTCCCAATGAGGGGGGTAAGATTTGATTGGAATCGATGGATGAATAGGTTCATTACAAATTTGTTCATAAGATAATGTAACCTTGGGTCCCAAGGTAGTGGCCTCAAGGCTAGCCAACCTATTCATCAAGGCATACATGGGATCATTTGAAGTGGTTGGTTGAGAGATGAGTGGTTATAGTTGCATGACATGAGAAGTGGTTAGATAAGGTGGTTGATAAATTTGTGTATGTGTGGGTGTTTGAGGAATTTCCTTATAAGGGTGAATGTAAGTCATGGGTTGAGATTGAAGAGGTTGTTGCAATGATTTTTGTTGAGAAATTGGAATGTGATGTGATTTTTGGGACTAGGTTGGTTATTGTGGTAAACGATGAGTGTGAATGTAGGTGTGGATAGGTTGAAATTATTGATGAAGTGGATTAGGCACCATATAATGCAAAGCACTCGTATGAGGAGGTTAGGACGTGATGACATTTATGTGTATGTGTGATGTGAGAGGCAAAGAATAGGTATGTTGTTCGGATATGGGATGTAATGTTTGGGTAGATTAGATAGGGAAACTAGTGATGATAGTGGTCGAAGAGGTGATAGGAATGGAAGTGGTGATTGTGGTATTTATTGGGGGTAGATTGGGAGGAATGGGTGTGACTAGTTAAGTGGTTTGATGAGGTGGAGGATTGGTAGAAGAGTATGGATCGAGCTCATGTTGCACTATAACAAGCTTGTTCATGACTCAAGGGAAAAAACACCGCAAGTTGGGAAGAGATCACTTGGGTTTTTTTAGGGTTAGATTGATAAGAATAAATTTGTTGAAGTGGTGGTCCATCAATAGGAAGTTGGGTTGACTTCCTAAGAAGGTATTCGTGAAGAGCTATGGGATTAGCATCAAGAAGCTCTTAGAACTCCAAACTACCACGAGGGATAATAGGAGGCCCAAAATCTTCAATGAATACAACGAATGGAGGGGTGGCTAGTCGAGACGAGATGGAATGATGATATAAGAAAGGATTGGTCTCATTTACGGTAGTGGTTTTAACAAGAGGTCCTTGGTGAGGGACATTGATAATCAGAGGTTGGGTGACCATGGAAGAAGTAACCAAGGGCACATATGAGACAACGATCATGGTAGATGTTTGTTGGGATGAGATGACAGAACTGCTTGAGGAAAGGTTTTGTTCCATTTTCTTAGCTAAGGAGCATGTGATAACGGGCATGAAACAAAAAAAGAATACACTAGCTATATTAATTATGACAAGTACACACCCAATGTTTTCTTTATCTTAATTAATCCAGAAAGTGTGAAAAATAAATGAAGGGAATGGCTAACCAAGGTACCTAGGAAATGGAAATCTAGGGTTGGTTTTAGGTAGTTTTGGCTGGGGATTCCTCAATATACCTGAAGGCACGTGAGGCCTGAGTCTGTGCAAGATTTCTAATGTGGCCAGAACACCACAGTAGTTTTCTTGTTGAGTGATGAAATCCCAATCATTTCCACATGGTAGGAAATTTTTAGATGTGTAGATTGATATGTGAGTTTGGTTGTGTGTGATGACATGTGAGATGCAACCAATTAAACCCATACTTACGCTAGATGAGCAAGAAAGGATGAAAAATGTTTGTTTTATTCCCAAAATCAAAATGTGAAATTTTGATGAGAACAAACATACAAGAAATGGAAAATGCAATGCAAAAAGGAGAAAATAAGACAAAAAGAAGAATACCCGGAGAACGCTTTTCTTTTTTATCTTATTTTTAAAGCATGTAGACAACAAGAATCCAAGCAATTTAAAAGCCCAACATGAACAAACAAAAGTGAAAGATTATACTTGCAATGTTATTGGAAGATGGAATAAAAATATAAATAAAATGACAAGAAATGCAAAAGACTCACCTAAAAGGTTCATCCCATTGGGCATGCCAGAATGTTGATTTAATTTTCTCTTTCCTATTCAGATTAGTGAAGTAGATACTAAAGAAAACCAAACAACTCCAAAATTCAAGGGTTTAAGGTACCTTGATGTATGATGAATGCAAATAGATGGGCATAAAGTAGATGACCTCACTGTAAACTCAATGAACTTACACAACAAATGTAGCTAGAATGAAAATGGATTAGATGGTAGATGAGGGGGCTACATGATGAAGTCAGTTCTCAGAAGTGTTACCTTCTTTATGTGGATGCCAACCCCCATATAGAAAGGATATGATAAAAGAAATAATAATGGAAAACATAATATGTAGAATCTGAGGCAAACAGAAACTGAAAAAGCAAAAATGTAAGGCACACAAAAATATGATATAGATTGCTATAAAATAAAGTATACTTGGTTGGGTCGACGATGACCTAGGTTGTAGAGGGTAGGTCAACAATGACCTGAGCAGATGGAGTAGAATAATGGATAAAATGTGGATATGAAAAAAACTAAAAGTGGATCTGAAGATGACAGAGACCTGTGAATACTGACAAAAACCTGTAGAAGAGAATCTAAGACAAAGAAACAAAAAGGATGTAAGAAACGAAAGATTTGGATAGATTGGATGGAAATGGGACTCAGGTCAATGGTGACTGGGCTTGAGTTGGCAGTGACTAGAGATATAAAAAATTGATTTGGACTGACAGAAAGAAAAAGTGATAGATTTAAGTACTAGGAAAAATACAGAATAGAGGAGCACACTTATGAGGTTCTGGTAGATAGAATGGAAGTTCACATAGGGTTGGGTCGACGACAACTTGGGTGGAGTGACTATGACCTAGATAGTGTTAAACAAAGATGAGGGTGGATGAGATGGATGGACAACCTACAGACAAAATCACTAAAAGAGGAAGCTGAAAATGAGGCTTTGATGGTAGCTGAACCTGCAAAATGTTAGTACCTAAATGATAATAGCAATATGTTGTCATGCAAATGTGCAACATGGAAATTGACAATTTCCAAGCATGAAAATGATACCCATGTGCCAAATTTTTCATGTTTTATCCTTCCGAGGCACCCCAGGTCTACCCAGTGAGTCTAGTATCCTCCCAGTTGATGTTGACTCAGTCCCCTAGGTGATTTAGGAAAGTCAATTCAACCCCCTAGGTGATTTTAGGAGTTCTTGAAAAATGCAAATTTCAGACAATTGTGGGAAGGGCTATCACTAGCCTTCCTAGGATTGGAGAAACCCCATGGAGCAGAACGAAGGATCCAAACTAGACACGAAGGTGAATTGAAGGCCTAAAAACATCACAAAGGTGATTCAGGAAGATTCAGAATGGATTTGGAAGAGGTGGGGCATTTTCACAAAAAATAGGGTTCACAGGCCTAAGTAGTGCACATGATCAAAAGAGTAGCTAAACTTCGGGAAGTGATTCCAGGACATGAAAATTCACCTCACTCCTTGCTTTTATTTTTTTTAAATATTTCAAATCCTTCTTGCTTCCCACTTCTAACTTCTAATTTCTTACTCTCCATACTTTGCAACTTTCTCTGCAACCTGCTTACACTAGCATTGTTCACCATTGCTAAACCTCAAACCAGCTCTGCTATAGCAATGAAACCTCTGAATCCATGAAAATGCAAAGATTTCAAAGGAGAGATTGATCGAAAGAGCCACATGAACAAAGAATGAAGAAGAAGAAGCCGAAAAATCCTCCATTGCCGTGAAACAAAAATTCGAAGAGATCTTGCAAACCAGTGCACAAATTGGAAAACCATTTTTTGCTATGTTATTGTTTCTCAGAGGCCATAAAAACCCCACATTTATATATCTTATTCATGGAAAGAAGTGTTTGTAGTGAAGAAATCCATTTCTTTGCACAATGGAAAAAAAAGCTTGTTTTCCCGTCAAACCGATAGTTGGATCGAAGAGAGATTTCACCCGAAGCACAAGAAGGAAAAACCCATAATGAAAAGGTGATTCTTGTTGCAAATGGAGAAGAAAAATAGACATACAATTTTTGAGGTCCATTAATGGCTGCCGTGTTTAGAGGTGCTGCCAGGCTTGAAAATTTAAAGCTTTAAAATCTCCCAAACCATTGATCGAGTAGGTTCAAGATTTCAAAGGGGCGATATTCGGAAAAAACCCATATAAAAAAACTTCATTCCATAGCAACCCAACCACTAAAAGCCCACTTTCTAAAAATAACAGGTCTTGTACATAGGAGATTGCTATTTTGGGAAAGTCATCAACTGAATAACTTGTGGAGGAGACGGTGAACACAGAGGATGTACTGCAGTGGAAAATTCATCGAAACATCATCTTGGTCCAAAATTGACACTTACTAAAAATAGTAAGTGGTATCATGAGCACCTTCCCAAAATAGAAAATTGATCAAGAAGGTGAGAAAAATGTAGGGAGAAAGGGAAATCCAAAGTGCAACATCTAGTTGAGGTCTGAAACAACTGATTTTTCATACTTACTAAAAATAGTAAGTTTTTTTTGTGAAGAAACCATGAAGTATAAGTGGACAGGACAGAAGACGATACAAGCTTTCACCTACGAGTGTGAGATAGAAGACAATGATGTCTCATACATGGACCTGAATGACCTAAAAGTTTGCATGAAAACCAAGGAGTGAGGGAAGATCGAGGATCAGGTATTCACAAGTGGATTGTTTGCAGCTGCAAGACACCCTGTGTCTGTGCAAAGTGTTGAGTTGGTCTTGGCTTGTTTGCATCACTATGAACAAGAAACATGAACAATTCTAGCCGATAATGGAATGATAATGTTGGTCATTAGTCCTAGAACTATCTCACCTTCTTTTCAAATCTTGACATCACTGAGCATGGTTGACATCTCAAAGGACAGGGCCTTGCACAACTGAGAAATGATGGATACATATGTGCAAGGGGTTGCACTTGGTTCGTGGATGAAGACATGGAGAAATCCCTCAAGAATGCCCAAGAACCTTCCAAGGTGTGAGTTTTGTGAGGGATATTCAGATACAATAATGCTCCTCAACATGGTGATGGGAGAAGTGAACACGAGATACTTCTAAGAGTGGATGGGTCTTTTCATCTTGGATTTGACTGAAGGAAAGTAGAGACATTACTGGGGGCAGATCATCAGTGATAATCTGCATTTGCAATTGCTTCAAGTACCCATGACGAAGAAGTTCCTCGTGACTTCTTACTTGGTGTATTTTCTCACTAGCTCAAGATCGTTCCAAGGATTATCTCTCATGCAAAACATTACTTTCAAGGTGCCCGCACATGTGAAAATTCTGCAATTGGTGATGGAGGAAAGTCATAGGCACTTCACTTACATGAATGATGCATTCACAATGTACATGGTCTGAAACTTGGAAGGTGACTTGGAGGCTAGGATGTCACCACAAGCGGCATCCTTGATCAAGAAGTATGGCTCTTACTTCGGCCAATTTTTTACCTTCTCCTACCTACTATTTGTTGGCTTCGATCAAGCCACTAAGGTTGCCCAAGTACCTTAGCAACCGAATTGTACTATTCAGGCTCTATAGGTAGATCATTCAGGTCAACAACAGGCTCAAGAGTAGGAAGAAGAAGTTAATATCATTTCTTATCTCTCTCTGGGTATTCATGTGTAAGAATGCAAATGATGCATCGCATCTAGAGGCTCCCTTTGGTCATTTTACTTTACATTCCTACACTGTCAGGCCTAATTTTGACATCTAAGATGATCCTGACTCTTTCAACGTTCCAGACCTGTAACATGAGCCATAAGTTGAGGATTATTGGGCCAATTATGCTGATGAATCTGAAGCACAGGAAATGGACCATATGAGGATGAGAGTCAATGAAATGAAGAAATTCAATTTCTCTTAGTATGAAGACATCTTGCAGGATGATGGGACATAGATATATGATCCCGAGTATGCGGCACTCAAAAATTTTCCATTACCTCAAGTCAACTGGTATGTTCATGAATTAGGGGATATAAATGAATGGATTGAGAAGGTGATGAAGAGAATAAGGAATTGGTTTAAGAGGAAGAGAACCATGATCATCCCGTCACGAGGTATGCCCACATCTTAGAAACAAGCCTCTCATTAGTCATCATTTTTGGGCCCCTAAAGTAACTAAGTACCTAAGGCACAAAGCCTTGTGGTGTGCAGAAGAATGGCTTGAAGGCACGTGCGAAATTAATTCTTGGAGAGGCGTAAAGGATCGCGCTAGGGAAAAATGGATTTGGGACTTAGTAAGTTTTAGACAACAAGAAAAGACGCGCATAGGGAGTGAATAGAAAAGTGACTGGATACATATGTGGATAAGCCATGGAGACTTATGACTTAAGGAAAGGATATTCCAAGGCATAAAGACAGTAATCATGAAAGGATAAGGAGTTGAGGTTGTTAAGGATTAGCTGACACATGCTTGATAAAGGCACTTGATTGAGGGAAACTCATGACGACATCTGGCACATTCCCGGGTAGTGGTAGAGCAATCATGACTGGATTCCCTCAGGATTTCACAGGAGATAATGATGAGCGGTTAATATGGAAGGAGGATGACTATTCTATGAGTATGATGGTTTTCAAAGAGAAAGAAGAGAGATAAGAAATGATAGGTAGGGAGTAGGAGAGATGACAAAAAAATTGTAATAGTGAGATCTGTGATTAAAAGTAAGCTCTACTAGTGTGGACATTTCCAAAAATGGGTTTCTCTTGATGTAATCTTGGCTATCATATTTTGGCTTGTAAATATAATGAAGTGATTATGAAACACTCATGTGATGGATCTTGATATGTGTATTTTCCTTATGTTCATATGTGTGTTATAATATTCCTTGATGTTATCTCATGGTTGATTCTACTTACATTAAGTTGATCATATTGTTCTATGCTTGGGTGCATTAGGTTAGGAGTTACTGCTTATATCTTAAATTTCATGGATGAATGCACTTATTTTATAGCTATATTACATCTTCATGTTAAGAAGGAGCATTCTCATGAAACTCACATAAAGGAGGGACTTGGCGCCTACACATGCCTTGGGTGAGCTTCTATGCTAGCTGGATGATATGTCGATGTGTTTGGGATTGGTTGCTGAAATAGGAAGTGATAATAAAGACTACATTTTGGTTCCGTTACCGGGACCTCTTTTCAAAGCTATTGCAATAATGGTGTGTGATGATAGAGTGCTTGACCTTTGACAATGTCGAAGCACGGCTTAAAAGCATGGAGGATGAGTTTTCTCAGAGATTTAGTGGTGGACCTGAGTTTGACGTAGGTAAATGGGTAGAAGAACATATGTATCATGAGCTATATGAGACCTTCTTTTATTAATTTCTAGTGGAGTTGTATGAATGGCTTTCGATGTATGCATCTAGATCAAGCTGGTACTATAGACCTTACGTATGGACCAAAGAGGAGTATCAGACACTACATGATGTTGATCTGACTTGGACACATGTTGTTGATCATTGGTGGAGTAGAGTATTGATGAGTTACACCTTTGAGTACATGATTTCAACGTATTCCTATCAAGATATTATTGATTTTGAATTCTTGAGGGAGCCAAGAGGATCATTCTTGCATGCTATCCCTTTAGCTATAAATATCCTGATCATTACGCTTAGTTTGGAAGCATTTCTTATGGCCGAATAAACTTCTGAGCGCTGGGTGAGGAAGCTAGGGTGGAGGAAGATGACGGACCTTACAGCTAAAAAGGAGAGGGAAGAGATATGAATCACACATAATGAAGCTCATGAGAGGGAGTTAGAAAAATCAAAGTTACATGAGTGATGGATTTATGAAGGCAAATGTCACGGGAAGGAATTGAGATTCACGCGGAGGACGTGTAACCTGAGCAGTCTATGCTACCCCATCTTAGCAAGCACAAAAGAGAAATACCCTCGGTTTTTGGAGAAGGCTTGTCATATGAAGAAAGGAGAGGAATCGTTGTCGTGCATATGAATCCACCTAGTGAGCAACCCCTAATGCTTAGCTTTCCAAATCTAGAGATAATTATTACTAACCCAATTGGTATTGGTGAAAGTAACCGATCAACACCTAGGAGGTATAATTTTTCATTTGGCACATTTATGGCTGCACAATCATTCCCTGTGTTCAGAGGTATATTGTGTGGAACGACATTTGGGCAAATTATGGGTACACAAAGTTTGGGTATCACATCTAGAAGCAACATGGGAGGCACATCTGGTAGCGGTGCATATCACAGATTGTTGGTGCGCAGTTTAACATGACATTAGGGACATAGGGAGCGACCACTTCAGGACCCTTACCAGCTACAGGAGGTGGAATAGGAACTAGTGGACCTGGTAGACCTAACGGATTTGGAGAATCTGGTGGGTCAGGAGGAATAGGCATTGGTGGAACTAGTGGGTTTGGTGGTGGAGGTAATACTAGAGGGAATTAAGGTTCCGTATCAGGCGGACAAGGGCCTAACCACCTCAATAAGTAATTTTTGAAGTGTCTTTGCATCTGCCATATTACAAAGGTGTTGAGGATGTTACAAAGCATGTACACAAATGTGAGCTGCTATGGAATGCGAAGGGGATCACTACCCCAAAATAGAAGGCAAGTCAGTTTGCAACAACATTGCAAGGACACATGCATAGTTGGTATTGGAAGTATGACCCCCACTAGATAGTAGTAGATTATACCATGCTGCATAATGCCTTCTTAGCTAAATTCCATCTTCCTAAGTTTAAACATAAGAAAATTAACACACTGAAGGAGATTCAATAAGCTATGGTAGAGAGTGTGCGAGAGTATGATGTGCATTTTAAAACTCTCTTATGATATTCATCCTTCTCAACATGTTCAATGGTTTGTTGGAGGATTAATAACACTTTCAAGAGAGCATTGTCACACAAGACTTTCACAGACCTGTGTGAGGCCTTGGAGGCTTGCTTACGCGTTGAGGCTGTAGGAAACATGGATACCAATGTTAGTCCTTTTATTGAAGCTCAAATTGCTACAATGACCAAACAACTGGAGAAGCTATCTGTGAACTTGACCCATGAGACTCGCAGTGGCCTATGGTACACAGATTGTGAGGTAGAGGGGCATACAAAGGACAATTTTCCTCGGAGATTGGTACACACCATGATGTTAGACTATGAAATTTTCCACAGAGATCATGATGCAAGTAGGTTTCCGCTATTGTAGCGTGTGATCTGTAAGAATGTATATTTTTATTATAAGATTTGCACCTCCACTACTCATGACACCAATGATTGTAGATTGATTGACCAGATACATGATGTCATTGATATTGGTGTGCACCAGACCAACATTGCAAACAATTCCAAGGACAATGGCTATCACTATGAAAGGCGCACGTATGGAGTAGCCTGTGGAAGGAGATTTCATGTAGGATTTCAAGGTTGAGGCAACTATGGAGGTGGAATAAGTGAGTTCCCGCATTAAACTTGTTATAACTGTGGGTCTTTGGAGCACTATAAGTGTGAATGACTTGATCAGTTACAATGCTCTTAGTGAGGAAAGAGGCACAAGTATGAGGAGAGCCTAGATTTATTTGAAAACATGAGCCAATAATAACAAAAGGATAAAGACGCATGGATGGTAAGCGTGAAGAAGGCTGACTCACAGTGGATGCCAAGGGTGGTGCACGAGTCAGAGTTGGAACCTGTCCTGATAATGAAGTGAGTTGAGGCTGCGTGCATAAGAGAAATACTTAAGCAAAGGCCATTGGTTATTAAAGAGGAGGTGGTACATGGAAAGTACCTGAACCCTACTCATCAAAAAGAAGTTTATCAGGTGACCATGGATATAATTTGAATCCTACAAGGAGAGATCCAGTGCCTAAAGGAGCAGACACATTAGTTGGAGCAAAGGAAGAGAGCTGAGGCTCCACAGAAGGATCTAGATGAAGTCAGGGAAGTATGCAAAATACTAAGGCAAGAGAATATCATCCCTTTTCTAGGGGAATAGTTACGAGAAAAAGTGTCACGTGCCAGTAGGGAGTGCAAACGATTGGTCTTGCACATTAACCTCCCCCCTCACACCATTGAATATGATAAGGAGATTACCTTGAATGCAATAGTTGACAGATGGCTCCTGAGCAATATTCTGATAGACATGGGTGCAGAGGTTAATGTTCTCACTTTAGATGCATGTAATCAAATGGGAAGGCCCCCCTTTATGTCATCCTAAAATGTGATGTATATGGCTAACAAGACAAAGGTGATGCCTATTAGTGTCTTGAAGGATGTCGCTATCACTATCCAAGAGGCAAAATTTACTAGAGACTTCGAAGTCTTGGTGCTAGCTAAGGTGGACAACTTTCCATCATTACTTAGGCACCCCTGGTTTATAAGAATAATGTTGACCTACGGTTCAATAAGGGATGCATAAGTTTTGAGAACAAGGATGAATGACTTATCATCCCCTTGAATGATGGGAAGTCAACACCCTATATTGAGCCCTAGGGAGAAGAATCCCTTGATAGAATCTATGTGCGCACTATCAAGGACCCTGAGGCAATTAATCCTACAAAGGAGTTATTCAATTTGAAGTCATTTAATCAACTTCTTGTTGATGTCATATCAAACCAGGGGTGTGTCTAAAGCTATATGCAACAAGAGTAATCCTATTGATCTAGTAGTTGACTGTAGTTGTTTTTGTATTTTCTGGGGGATCTTTTCAATGTCTTAAGGACTTCTTGGTAAAACCTTATTTAAATCATACTATGAAAACTTTGCTGAAAGGAAACACACTGAAAGCTTTGCTGAAAAGGAAACACACTTTGCAGAATGGAAATAAAACACTTGCTTTGGAAATAAACACACTTGCACACTTGCTTTTGGAAATAAACACACTTAAACACACTTGCTTTTGGAAATAAACACACACAACTTAGAATGCTTAAAAATGATTGCAAGAAAATAAGAATCTATCTAGACACCTGTAGGAACAAGTATACAACAGAGTTTAACTAGAAGAATTAAAAGCAATACAAAATTAACAGATCTAAACTATTTTCTTAAGAAATATAAATACCAAATAAATGAATATCCTGGTCCTTGGGGGAGTGGGCCCTTGCTCCTCCTTGAATCAGGATTTAACAACTCAGAATTCTCTCAAACAGGAATGGCTATTTTATTGATAAAACATTCGGTATTACAAAACGTATTGGATCTGTGTACTTAGTCTATATCTCTCTTCTCTGTTCTATCTCTATTTTTCTATATATCTATCTACTACAGGTCTACTTATATATACATTTACAATCATAGTTGTCTCTATGATTCTGATGAAATCAAATCGTGCCCATAATAGATGTTGAGTCAGATTGTGGCTGATCAGACAACTGTAAGATAACTATCCCTGGATCTGCGTTCAGAGATCTTCTCATCCTTTCCTGATTGAAAGGGTCATTGATGTAGAATCTCTAGATGTGGTTAAAATAGATAAACTTCCATCAGTTCTGGAACTTCAGAGAAGTTCCAGAACCATAGGAAATCGTTAAGGATCAAAACCATGAGAGTTCCAGAGCTATACCCAGGATTTTCGGAACTAAGTCCAAAAATTCTGGAACTAAATACTGGAGTTCTCAGAACTAATTCCAAAAGTTCTGGAACTAGATGATGACTATTTGATGGAGTTCCAGAACTAGCTTGGAAGTTTCGGAACTAAGCTATGTCAGAACAGATGCTACCAAAAACATACTGAATGCTACATACTTCATTTCTTTGACTGATTAGACCTGCTTTATTACAAAACTAAATTTCAAACACACACTTCATCAGGAATTTCAGAGCTTTTAACATTAGAATCACAATCAATCAAAAGACAGACAATTACATCCTAACTCATATCAGATCAAATAAAAGTCACAAAATGCAATCAAACTTAATAAAAAGGAGAGTAAGATGAGATCATATATTATACATTAATCGGGCATATTCTGGCCTCATCATTTCCCCCAAACTTACTTGTTTGTAAGTCCCTTTACAAACTTCATTCTTCAAAAGTGGGGTTATATGTTCTGCATTCCATTTGATTGCTCAGATCAAATGGCTGAAACTGGATTTTCCAATGCTTAAACTTAGAGGTATTGTACCCAGCTCCTGCTTCTATTTTCCTCTCCCACTCTTCAAATTCAGTAGGATCTTGAGGTTCTCTATTTTTCCAAGGAGACATGGGGGTGAGAAGTAGAGGGGGCCTTGTTCACATTCCCATCCATATTTTCCCATAGGTCTCATTGATCTGAGGAATTATTGTGCATAATGCTTTTTCCCTTTCTAAACTCCAGATCAGATTTGTAGGGGATATTACTTCCCTTCTTCTCAAGGAAACAATAAGGAGTTCCCACCTCTTCAAGCATCCTTCATAAATATCTTCAAACTTCTCCTCCTCATAGGAGGTAAAGGCATCAATACTCTTTTGTAGAATGGAAAAATAATGTGTCTTGAATCGCTCATCAAAGGCATGAGTTCTAAAATGTATGAGGAAGGCAGAAGGTTTACCATAGTGAGCTCTCATACAGAGACCAGTTGAGCTAGCTTTCAATAAAAACTCAGATTCCCTTTCCTTCCATGCAATTTGGTTTTGTAGAATAGAGAAAAATGCATTGAGTTGGCTCTCCCCCACATACAAATTGATCATAAATCCTGTGTTTTTCTCTAGCATAAAATTACAAAGATAAAATTCACATAGAAGATTTTTCTGCTCAGGACTGGATAAAGAGTAAGTTGTCATGAATTCAGATTCATCCTTTAGTTCATGTGGAAGTCCACATGCAATCCTTGACAGCTGCCAGTGAATGAACTACTCTTCTAAAAACACACTATATGTAGGAGAGGGCCTCCTGCAGGCAAGCAATTTTTCACTCATAATGCAGACCATATGAATTTTTGCAAGACATTTATATTTGTTTCCTTCTTCCTTATAAAACTTTTCTTCCCACTCTTTTCTTGCCTTCTTCTCTTCTTCCATCTTGGTCTTCAAATCTTCATTTGATGTTTTAGCTTCTCTGAGTTCCCTGCAGGTGTCATTCCATAGTTGTTTGAGTGGAAAATAGGTTAACTCAGTCTGTGCAGAGACTGTGGACACAACATTCTATTTTCTGGAAGTCTGACATTCTTCCTCTTTTTCTATCAGTTGTTTCTTAATTACTGATAACTCCTCAGTCCTGGCTGCAAGCTGAGTTGTTAGCTCTCCAATGAGCATTTCCCTTTGTTCTAATTTGAGTTTGAGGAAATCCAATTCCTCATCCTTTTCTCTGATAATGAGCTCTGCTCTAGATAAGAACAGAGCCTATTTAACCTGATGTCTTTCTTCTTCCTCTGAAATTACTTGAGGAGTTGAGCATTCTTCCTCTATCAAAGGAAATTTTCCTTTTCTTCTCCAGGATGCCAACTCTTCTTCTTCATGTGGCAATGTTGATGGTTCAGCCAATTCTTGAAACTCCTACTCTTCAAGTCTCTCATCTCCTCTGTCCATCTCAACTTGGCTTGGTTCAGGAGGAGTCATGGCCATGCTGCCCAAAATATCAGCAACTTCCTTTTCCATCTTTTCCTGTTCACTCCTTCCCTCTGGGGTTTCCCTTGTCCTTTTATGAATTTTCCTTCTCTGGGGAATTTCAACATGCCCAGCGGTGGATTTGTTTCTAGAGCTTCTTCTTACTCTTGTTTCTTTCTCTTGCACATGTGAGCTATCACTGTTAGAGACAAATATTGGCTCCCCTAAAGTTGCTGCAGAAGAAGGAATTTCCTTCAAAGGCACATAAGGCTCTGATGTTTTGATTTTTCTCACAGACCTTCTTCTTTTTGGTATATTCTCTCTTTCCACTTCCTTTTGTTCTTCTGCAGGGGCATCAATTTCCAAATTAGTTGAAGGAGAAAATGGAGCTGGTATTGTCCTTCTGATAATATTAGGGTTTTTCTTGAACTTGCCAAGAAACTTTTCCCAAATTTCTTCTCCATTTTTCTTTGACAGAAAATGGTGCTGGCATACTAAATGAATTATCCCATGATGCCTGATTGTCCCAACACCCCAGGAATACCTCTGGGCCATGGTCTGGATAGAATAAAAAAGAAACCCTGGAAGGTTTATTATGTACTCAGGTTTTGTGGATCCATACTTCAGATATATGAGCATTTTTAGGACTTCTTTTCCTACGGACCCAAATTGACCATCACAGGTTAAATATTTCACTATCCAAAATGCTACCCTGTCAAAGGGTTTGGGAAAACTGGCCCTTCTGACCCCTTTTATGATTTTCTTTGTATTGTAGATGTACTGGGGTTCAGTTTCTCCTCCTTGTAGTAGGATTTCAACCAGTTCTTTCAATGTCCCTTTGGCAGGATGTGGGACATGCACAATTGGCACTCCAGACACATTACTTATTGTATTTACAGAAAAAGGAATAAATATATTTCTCACCTTTGTCCTGGATTGCTCTAGGTTTATGATGAATTCTCTTACTAATTCATCATTATACTTTGAAAACTTCTTCAGGAACTCTAGCCATCTTGCATGCTCAAAGATAGATGCCACTTCTTCATCTGCGAGCAGCTGGGAATCATCCTCTGGTTTTGATTTCTTTTTAATCCCCATATCAACTTGAGTTCTGTTTCCTTTGATTCTGTGTAAATCGGTTGCAAGCCTTCTTGCTTAGATGTGGAACTGACGAATTTGGCTGCGGAACCTCTGTTCTTAGCTATGTGGAATTCTCTGCTCTGTTCTTTGCTGCCTCTGTTCTTTGAAAACACAAGCTTAATTCACTGCTTCTCAAAATCTCTCTGCAACTTATTTCACTTGATTTTGCACTTAATGATTACCAATAATAACCATGCCACCACTTATTCCATCCATATCATCTTCATGATTACTCACTTGTAATCATAATGTATAAATAGATGACTCATCATACCAACTTTTAAATCAAGTCAAATCACACATGCAAACATTTAATTTAACCCTAAATAAGTTAAAAGATATAATTACCATCCTTGATGATGTAATCCTTTTGTTATGATGACTCGTCATTCCTACAAGTGGAACAAAACATGGTTAGATAAGACAGCTGGAATTCAAAAGAATTCCCTTTTATTTGAATTAGCCAAAAGAAGAGGTCAACCGCCATTGCTGGTTTTCAATTGACCTTTGAGAGAAATTTTTTTTTTTTTTTTATATTTTTTTTATTTTTTTTTTTGGGGAAGAAAACACCATTTACTAGTTATCATATTCTTCCCTTTATTCTGGATCTAACATCTGGTTATTTGATCATTTTGGAAGAACTGGGTTCTTCCATATGATCAAATTCTTTTTTTGCTTCAATTTTCCTTAAGAATTCATCCTTGTTGGGAGGCTTCCTATAGAGTTTCAGCCTATGTCCATTGACCAAGAGTGTTCTTCTACTGCCATCAATGGGAAGTAACTGAATAGAACCATTGTCAAATATCAGCTCAATCTGATAGGGTCCCAACCATCTGGTTCTCAATTTTCCCTTGAATTGTTGGTACTTAGAATCAAACAACAATGCCCAGTCTCCTACTTTGAATTTCCTTCTCTTGATATGTGTGTCATGCCATTGCTTCCTTTGATCTTGGATTATCTCTGTCTACTGAAGTGCTTCCATCCTCAATTCATCCAACTCATTGAGTTGAAGGATTCTTTCTTTTTGAGCTGCATCCAACTCAATTCCCACCTTAACTGTTGTCCTCAATGTCTGAAGTTCAAACTCAATGGGAAACAAGGGATTTTTCCCATAGACTAACTCATATGGTGAAAACCCTGTTGTAGTTTTCCAAGTTGTATTATAAGCCCAAACAGCTTCAGGTAGTCTCTTTACCCAATCTTTTCTCCCAACTTCAACTGTTTTGGTAAGGATGTTCTCCAATTCTCTGTTTGTTACTTCAGCTTGTCCATTTGACTGTGGGTGATAAGGAGATGATTTCCTATGATTGATTTGGTAATACATTTTGAAATCTTGGATCATATTAGACATAAATTGTGGTCCCTGATCTGAAACTATGCTCCTCGGTGCTCCAAACTTTACCATAATTTTGTTCCAAAGGAAATCAACAACTACTTCTTCAGTGGCATTTGTCAATGCCTGCACTTCTGCCCACTTTGTCACATAGTCAGTACACACAAGAATATATTCCTTTCCTTGTGAAGGAGGATTAAAGGGACCAACAAAATCCAATCCCCATCTCTCAAATGGTTCAATTACTACTTGAGGTTGAAGAGGAATTTCATTGGTGAAAGTTGGTTGTCCCATCCTTTGACAAGGATCACACCGCTTGATATATCTCTTTACATCCTTGTATAGAGATGGCCAATAATAACCAGTGCCAAGTATCTTATGAGCTGTTCTTTTCACTGAATAGTGTCCTCCACTTGGTTCATCATGACATGCTCTGAGGATGTCAAAGATTTCATCTTCTCTTACACACCTGTGCAAAACAAAATCAGGCCCACATTTAAATAGCATTCCATTTAACCATGTGAATTGTGCACTAGTTTTGATTAACTTCTTTATTTGTTTCTTAGTGAAAGAAGGAGGAAACTTCCCTGTTGCAAGATAATTTTCCATATCAGCAAACCATGGTGTACTTGCTGAGATAGCAAACAATTGTTCATCTGGAAAGCTATCCTTGACTGGATCCTACTCCCCTGTAGTGGTTAGTCTTGACAAAAAATCAGCTACCACATTAGATTTACCTGGATTGTCCACAATGGTAATATCAAATTCTTGCAAAAGTAATAACCATCTAATTATTCTTCCTCCAACCACTGGTTTGTTCATTAAATATTTAATTGTTGAATGATCTGTGTGTACAAATATCTTGTAACCTGTAATGTAATGTCTGAATTTATTGATTGCATAAATCACAACAAGAAATTATTTTTCAGTGGTGGTGTAATTCTTTTCAGTGGGAGTAAGATTCTTACTAAGATAATAAATAGCATACATTTTTCCTTCTTCATCTTTCTGTCCCAAAACTGCACCAATGGAATTATTTGAAGCATCTGTTTGGATATGAAATGGATTTTCCCAATTAGGTCCTCTCAATATTGGAGCAGTGATTAACTTTTCTTTAATTTCTTCAAAAGCATGCTGACACTTTTCATCCCAAAGAAATTCACAGTCCTTGGTTAGCAAATTAAACATGGGGGCAACAATTTTACTGAAATATTTTATAAAGCACCTATAGTACCCAACATGTCCTAGAAATGACTTGATATCTGTGGGGGTCTGAGGAATAGGTAAATCTGAAATGATCCTAATTTTGTTTTGATCAACCTGAATTCCTCTTTTTGAAATATGGTGTCCTAATACAATCCCCTCATCAACCATCATTAAACACTTTTCATCACTAAGAGACAGATTGTGTTGTTCACATCTTGTTAACACTCTGTCTAGATTTCTCAAAGCATCATCAAATGTATCTCCGTGTACAGTGAAGTCATCCATATATACCTCAACACAATCATTTGTTAGATCAACAAAGATTGCAAGTACAACTCTCTGGAAAGTTGCAGGAGCATTGCATAAGCCAAATGGTAACACCCTATAGGAAAAGGTACCCCATGGACATGTAAATGTAGTTTTGTCCTAATCTTCAGCAGCAACTCTGATTTGATTGTATCCACTAAAGCCATCCAAGAAGGAAAAGTATTGTTTACCTGAAAGGTTGTCTAGGACTTGATCTATGAATGGTAAGGGAAAATAATCTCTCAGTGTGGCTTTGTTCAGTTCCCTATAGTCAACACATATTCTCCATTTTCCATTCTTTTTAGGAACAATTACAAGAGGAGATACCCACTGACTATCTGAGATAGGGTAGATAAAACCTACTTGTAATAGTTTTTCAATTTCTTGTTTGACTATATCCCTTAAGGCTGGGTTAATCCTTCTCTGAGGCTGCCTAACTGGTTTAACATTTTCAGTATAGATGTGATGAGTGTAGATACTTGGGTGAATTCCCTTCATGTCTTTGTAATCCCAAGAAAAATTTAGTATGATTTTTTAAAACATCAAACAATTTAGCTTCTTCATCATCCTTCAACTAGCTGTTAATGTTCAAAGTTTTACCCAGTTGAATCTCAACATGCTTGGTTCCAATGTGTGATGAACTGATTTGTTGAAAGGGTTCCATTAAAGTATTTAGTGGACATGCATGTGGTAACAACATATGGTATGTAGCAACATCTCCAAAAGTTCCTTGAGACAGAATACTGGAAAAAGGACAGTAATGAGAATTATGATACTTATCTCTTTGTAGGCCAAACTCTTCATCACTGCTACTTTCCAGAAATTCTTCACCACTCCCTGATGTATTTGAAACTGAAGCTACTGATTCTTCCTCTCCCCATGAGAAATCTCATTCCTCCAGAGTGAAATTATTTCCAATCACAGAGAACTACTGTTGTCGTGGTTCTAGAACTTCATGTGGTTCCGTGGTTCCAGAACTAAATTTGGTGGTTCCAGAACTAAATTTGTAGGTTCCAGAACTAAGTTCGCAGGTTCCAGAACTATATCTGATTGCTTCAAGGATAGCTGGTGCTCATCCAATGGTGGATTAATCATCTCTTCTACTTCTCTTACATGATCCTGCAATGTGATCATAGCCAAAGAAGACAAATTTTTCTTATTAGTATCAGGAGAATCAACCCACAATTGTTCATGATTGTCAATAAAAGGTCATGCAGAAGGATATAAGGAAATTTTCTTAGAGTTCTTACCATTCGATATTGTCATATCACCTGACCTGCAATCAATTAAGGCAACAACTGTAGCTAACCATGGTCTACCCAAAATAATGGGATAACCCAATGTTTTACCTTTTGGCTGCAGTATAAGGAAGTCAACTGGATATTCCCATGACTCCACCATAACTGCCACGTCTTCAATAATCCCTTCTAGTTTTGCAACAAACTGGTCTGCCATCTGCAATATGGTATTAGTAGGTTGTATACCCATTAATGGTAATGTTTTCAGAGTATCCACTGTCATTACATTGATAGCCACTCCCAAATCTACCAAAACATTATGTATATCCTTATTCCCTATAGAGACAGAAATAACAGGACTTCCAGGATCTCCATATTTGGGAAGTAAAAGTTTTCCTGCTAATAAATCAGCAAGTTTCCCATCTACTTTGATAGTCTTGGGGTACTGTTTCTTCCTTCCAGGATTTTTCAAACATAACATTTTGATTAATTTGTTCAATTCGGGAATGTCCTTAATTACTTGTAACAGTGGTATTTCAATATTCAATTTCCTTAGTTCCTGTACCAATTCAGACTCCTTGGTTTCTATAGCTTCTTTAAATCTCTCTGGAAATGGAGTCTCAGTAGTGTTGCTATCTGGCTCCTTTTCTTTTCTTTCTATATCCTCTTTTGGAACAACAGTACTAGGGATTTCATTTTCTTCTGTCATTTCAGTGATTATAACAGGTGGACTGCTAATGATTTTTCCAGATCTAGTTTGAATATCCTTACAATCCATGGCATGTAAATCAACTGATTTTTTTGGTTCTGTTCCATAAACATGAGTTGTTTGTTTGTTTCTTGGGTTTGCTACTGGTTGTGCTGGTATTTGCGTTTGGACTACATTCTCAGTTTGTGAATTCTGTGCAGGGGATCCCATGATGGCCTGTTGATTCTGATTTGGATATGTTCTTCCTTGAGCATAATTACTAGGGTTCCATCTAGGTTGTGACCAAGCATAAGGATTTCCTTGACCAGCCCATGGTTGTTGATGTCCCTGAGCATACCAAGCTTGATTTTCCCAATCTTGAGGGTTCCATGTTGGTTGAGGTACCCAAGGTGGTTGTCCCCAATTTTGTGGTACTGTTTGAGCAGCCCATGGCATCATCCAGGGATTAGGAACTGATCTTGGCATAAACTTCCCTTGGTTAGGTTGTCTCTGAACAAAATTCAATTCTTCTGTTGTGGATGATGTACTGGTTTGTTTAAGCTTGATTCTTTATGACTGGAAGTAGAGAACAAGCATCAGTATCATGTTCTTTAGATTCACAGATAAGACACATTTCTATTTTATCCAAAGGACAGTCTCTTATTGCATGCTTCTTCCTGCATCTAGGACAATACATAGCCAATGGTTCAGTTTTGGCATTTTCTTTAGCTTGTAATCCATCCATAGTAGAGGTTAATTGAACTAAAATGTCTATTTTAAAATTTTCTAACTCATCCATTAGTTTGTTCATATCTGGATTCAGACTTTTCACTGATTTTCCTTTTCTAGGTCCACCCCTTGTTCTGGAATAGCTTCTACAAATCTCCTTAATTTCATTCATCCTTAACTGATCAATGTCTCCACCTCCTATCAAGTTAAGGGATTCCCTAGATTCATCATCCAAAAATTTAAGAAAAATGGTTTTACTTAACTCCTCTTGAAGTACAAATCCACACCTTTTTCTCACAAAGAGGAATCTGTCTAAATAGTCTTCTATATTTTCATCTTCCTCCTGCTTGATTTTGAAGAATTCTTCCTTCCTATTTCTCCCTCTACAATAATCTTGGTATTTGTCTAGGAAGGTAGTCTCCATTTGTGCCCAAGTGGTAATAGAGTTGGATGGTAATCCCATGAACCACCTCATTGTTGCATCCTTCAGAGTGGATGGAAACAACTTGAGTTTTTGATTATCTATTTTATAGTCATAGGTCTGACATAGTACCTTGAACTCAAATAGAAATTGGTCAGGATCTTCAGATGACATCCCTCTAAATGTGGGTAAATGTGTAGGTGAGATATTTTTCATTGATGTATCATCATCTCCCAATTGGATTGGATAAGTAAAGGTCCTATCAGGTACTCTTTCAGCTTCTCGTGCCATTTTAAAAATATTTTCTAAATTTTCCTCCCAATCAATGTGGTATGTGGTATGCCTTGGGGAAGGTGAAAAATCAAGAGTAGGAGGTTGAATACTCAATTGAGAATCAAAAATCACCCTAAATGGATCTTGAGTAATAAGCCTTTTCCTAAAAGTTCCACTTCCTTCAGGTGACTGATCTAAGAATTCCAAAGGTGGAAATTTTGTTTCTTGTATGACAGGGGATGATGGTGCCTCCAATTCTTGATCAATTTCCTTATTTGGACTAGAGGATGTTGTGAATTCTTGTGAAGATGTTCTTGGGAGGAATCTACCCTTTGAGTCTCTTGGTCTACTCATATATTTTATGATATAGTAGGGAAGATCCTTCAACTACTAGATGTATGATTGTTGCTCTTGCTAACACTTAATTAGAAAATTCCAACTAGTGTATCCCCAGAAAACGGTGCCAAAAATGATGGGTGTCATTATTCCCTTCATTTAATCAACTTCTTGTTGATGTCATATCAAACCAGGGGTGTGTCTAAAGCTATATGCAACAAGAGTAATCCTATTGATCTAGTAGTTGACTGTAGTTGTTTTTGTATTTTCTGGGGGATCTTTTCAATGTCTTAAGGACTTCTTGGTAAAACCTTATTTAAATCATACTATGAAAACTTTTCTGAAAGGAAACACACTGAAAGCTTTGCTGAAAAGAAACACACTTTGCAGAATGGAAATAAACACACTTTTTTGGAAATAAACACACTTACTTTTGGAAATAAACACACTTGCTTTTGGAAATAAACACACTCAACTTAGAATGCTTGAAAATGATTGCAAGAAAAATAAGAATCTATCTAAACACCTGTAAGAACAAGTATACAAAAAAGTTTAACTAGAAGAATTAAAAATGATACAGAATTGATAGATCTAAACTATTTTCTTAGAAAATATAAATACCAAATAAATGAATATCCTGGTCCTTGGGGGAGTGGGCCCTTGCTCCTCCTTGAATCAGGATTTAACAACTCAGAATTCTCTCAAATAGGAATGGCTATTTTATTGATAAAACATTCGGTATTACAAAACGTACTGGATCTGTGTACTTAGTCTATATCTCTCTTCTCTGTTCTATATCTCTTTTTCTATATTATATATCTATATATCTATCTACTACAGGTCTACTTATATATACATTTACAATCATAGTTGTCTCTATGATTCTGATGAAATCAAATCATGCCCAGAATAGATGTTGAGTCAGATTGTGGCTGATCAGACAGTTGTAAGATAACTATCCCTGGATCTGCATTCAGAGATCTTCTCATCCTTTCCTGATTGAAAGGGTCATTGATGTAGAATCTCTAGATGTGGTTAAAATAGATAAACTTCCATCAGTTCCAGAACTTCAGAGAAGTTCCAGAACCATAGGAAATTGTTAAGGATCAAAACCGTGAGAGTTCTGGAGCTATACCCAGGAGTTCCAGAACTAAGTCCAAAAATTCCAGAACTAAATACTGGAGTTCTGGAACTAAGTTCGAAAGTTCTAGAACTAGATGATGACTGTGTGATGGAGGTCTAAAAATAGCTTGGAAGTTCTGGAACTAAGCTGTGTTGGAATAGATGCTACCGAAAACATACTTGAATGCTACATACTTCATTTCTTCGACTGATTAGACCTACTTTATTACAAAACTGAAATTTCAAACACACACTTCGTCAGGAATTTTGGAGCTTTTAAACATTAGAATCACAATCAATCAAAAGACAGAAAATTACATCCTGACTCATATCAAATCAAATAAAAGTCACAAAATGCAATCAAACTTAATAAAAAGGAGAGTAAGATGAGATCCTATTAGATTCTTTAGGAGCACGCTCCAACTAAACTTTGTGTTTATGATGGGAAAGGATCCACATTAGATCATGTCCAGGAGTGCGAGAGGATTTAGATTGAAGGTGCAAAGGCTTTACCTCCTTCCCTATGGGTGAAAAAGTTCTATTCCACACTACTAATATGTGCACGCGCATGGTACAT
Source organism: Taxus chinensis (assembly GCA_019776745.2). Classification (NCBI taxonomy): domain Eukaryota; kingdom Viridiplantae; phylum Streptophyta; class Pinopsida; order Cupressales; family Taxaceae; genus Taxus; species Taxus chinensis. Next base: position 444,461,892 of record CM034152.1, on the reverse strand, counting down.
TCATTCATAATTATGTCATCATACATGGAACTAGTGGGAGTTAATAGATGAATTGATTCAAACATTTGAATATCAAAGTTCCAAGCCATTGGTGAATGAGGTGTTACAGGTTATTAAACGCCTAACTATGGGAGACAGTGCCATGGCTGAGGATAGGATTTTGGAATTATTGGGAGAACCTGATTTGGAAGCACGTTTTGATGCAGAGGAACCGGAGGAACTACTTCTTGAGCGTGCCTGCATGGAAAAAGAGAAGGGAAAGTTGGTCTATGTGATAGATGGTAAGGAAGTGGAGGACTTGGATGTTAACCATACTATGGGTACGCGCAAGGTAATAGATAGTGTTGATGAGAAAGTGCATGCCTACCATGAACCTCTCAAAACAAATAAGGTTAACATTGGCTTAGAAATGGAACCTAAGAAGGATACTATTGGGGATTATTGGTTAGAAAATGAGGTTTCAAAGATCATTGATCTATTATGTGAGTTTTAGGATTTATGTCCACATGGGTACCATGAGCTTAAGGGAGTTCACCACTCTTTAGGAGAGATGCAGATCAAACTAAAGGAGGGAGCATGCTCGATTCAGAAGAGACCTTACCAAATGAATCCAAATCTATGAATCTCAGTTAAGGAAGAGATAGATAAAATGATCGCATCAAGCATCATTGAAGTTGTAGAGGAATCAAAATGGATAAGCCCAATTTTTATAAGCATTAAAAAGGATGGGAGGATAAGGATCTATGTTGATTACAGGGATTTGAATGCGTTATGTGTAATTGATCCCTTCCCAACCCCTTTTACCAAGGATATCCTAGAGGGAGTAGCTGGGCACAAAATCTATTCCTTCACGGATGGCTTCTCAGGATATCATCAAGTTAGAATTACAGATGAACAAGAAAAGAAAACTTTTTCCATTGAGTGAGGAAGCTTTTCCTACACAGTCATGCCTTTTGGACTAAAGAATGCACCGATTTTGTTTTCATGCATAGTGGTCCAGGCATTTCAAGATTTCATCCATAAGTTCCTTCAGGTCTACCTTGATGACTGGACAATGTATGGACTAGTGAGAGACCATTGTGACAATTTGTGGTTGATGTTCGAGAGATGTTGACAGTTGCAGATATCCCTTAACATTAAGAAATGCATATTTGTTACTCCATTTGGAACCCTTTTGGGGCATATCATATGTAAGGAAGGCTTGCTGGTGGATCTTGCCAAATTTGTCATTATTTTGGGATTGGGGGAACCTACCAGCTAGAGCGTAGTACATAGATTCCTTGGGCATACGGGGTATTACCATAAATTTATTAAGGGGTATGCCAAGATCACTGAAAGAGTTGCTAAAACAAAAAAGTGCATTTCAACAGGGAGAGGCAGAGTAGATGGCATTTAACACATTAAAGAATAAACTTATCATTGCACCTATATTACACTTTCCTTCCTGGGATAAGCCCTTCCATGTGCATGTTGATGCATCAGGGACGACCATTGGAGTAATATTAACATAACCTAGTGAGGGGACTATTGATCACCCTATTTGTTTTTCAAGTAGGAAGTTGACACCAGTAGAACATAACTATACTACTACCGAGCATGAAGTGTTGTCAATGATTATGTGCTGCACAAACTCAAGCAATATCTGCTGGTAACACCCTTTATATTCTACACAGACCAAATGGAACTGAAGTACTTGAAAAATAAGCCTATTTTACAAGGGTGCATATGCCGATGGGTCTTGTTGTTGCAATAATTTGAGTTTACAGTTGTTGTGAAACTGGGTAAGAGTAATTTAGGACCAAACCATTTATCTAGGATTGACTCAGGGGAGGACACACAAAGCATTAAGGATACAATTCTAGTTGTGCATTATTTATATTGTGGCCCATGCCCTATGAATTGGAAGATATTGATGCGTTTCTCAAAATGAGTGTGACATCAGAGGGAATGAAGACTTTGGAAAGGAAGTAGTTATCCATACGCATCGCACCCTACATGTTAATTAGTGGAGACTTATACAAGCTAGGCTATGATGAGGTTTTGTGTTAGTGTGTGTTAGAACATGAGTGTGTTGAAATCATGGAGGAAGCACACGGTGGGATTGTAGGAGGCCAATATGTAGGGAATGCCACTACGCGTAAGATTTTATTGGCAGGGCTTTGGTGGGAAAACATCTACCAGGATTGTATTGAATTTTTCAAGGCCTGTGACCATTGCCAATGCCTTGGAAAACTAGGAAGAAGAGATGAGATACCCTCAAGATTGATAGCTGGTGCAGAACCATTTGAGAAGTGGGTGATTGATTTTATAGAATTGATTTCACCTATCGTGCGAAGGAATGGTTCGTGTTATATCATTACTTATACTGATTACTTAACAAGGTGGGTAGAGGCAATTCCGATGTTGGACCCTAAAATATTGGTTAAGTATTAAAGGGCACACACACGTGGGACTAGTGAGAAGAAGGGTGCTCAGAGGAAAGCGTGCTGGAAAAAGGGGATTAAGAAGGGTGCAAGTGAAACTAGGGCACACACAAGAGGTAGAACATGGGTTTATAGGACTTAGCCATATTTGGCATTCTAGAGACACTTGAGGAAAATCATGAGGACCTGACTAGGCATGATGAGCAGATAAGGTTCCATCCTGGAACCTAGGAGGTCAAGAAAAAGATATTCCCCATAGGGAATATTACCAGAAGATATCATTATAGAGAGTGAAGGGTTTGCAAAGGGATAAACATTCACTAATGGAGGACCAAATCAACACTTGGCACATGATCTACGCTTAGAGAAGGCATGGAGGTGGGTGCCGATCTTATATAAAGTAATGCTTAGGCCAGAGATAGATATATGGGAGATGAGAGAAGATAGAGATAGACACACAGAGAGAATGCATAGAGAATGCAGAGAAAGAGAAGGAGAGTAACAAAGTGCTACAAAAATGCTAAGGGTTTAGAATAATTAGTGAAAAGGGTTGTAAGGGATGCCATAAGAATATGTATAGGCACTGGGATATGTAACAAGGGTTAGAGTACAAAAAAGTATAATTAGGGTCTCATATTATTAAGATTTATAGGAGACAAGTCTCAGTCATTTAATATATATGCTATGAGATGAACCTTTTGACTGTAATGTGGCTACGAGAACTATTTTAAATCAATATATATATGGATTTGTTATGTATAAATTCTTTATGGGTGTAAACCCTCATGTTATATGACTTATCATGGCCTAGATCTAGTTTATTATGCTTCTTACAAATGTAATTTAGCTTCTGTAATGCATTAATGTGTGGATCTATTAGTTGCACCTTCTACCTTTTAAAATAAGTGAATGTAATTCTACTTCTACAAATCATCCTCCATTAATGGTGGAACCTTCTCATAAAGATCACATAAAGGAGGGGCTCGACGCCCGCACATGCCTTGGGTGAGGGCCTAGTGCCCATTGGGTGATAGGCTGACGCATCTGGGGTTAGAAAGAAGTATTAAGGGTAAATAAATGACTACATTACCTACAAAGGATTAGACATCAACCAAAGTAGCAAGATTCCTATGGGAAAACATAATCAATAGGTATGGGTGTCCTATAAGCTTGACTAGTGATAGAGGCACACAATTTTTGAATGAGATGATCAGTATTTTGTTAGTAGAGTTCATGGTAGCCCATCACAAGACCACCCCTTATCACCCCCAAGCTAATGGAACCACTGAGGCATTTAACAATATATTGAGTCACACTCTCACCAAAATTTGTGATGTGGGGAGACATGATTGGGATGACAAAATCTTTGCCATACTATGGCTGTATAGGAAAACCTACAAGAGATTGAAAAATTCCACACCATTTCAATTTGTTTTTGGTGCGAAATTTGTTTTACCATAGAGTTTATGCTACCATCTCTATGTAGTGCACACGTAGGTGGATTAGCTGACGAGTAAGCAATAAAAGAGCACATGGAGAAGTTAATGCAGTTGGATGAAAGGAAATCACTTGCTAGGTAGAGTTAGAAGACTAAGAAGGTGTGACAAAAATCATGACATGATCATCATATCAAAAACAAACAATTTGAGGTTGGGCAGATGGTGTTGCTTTATGACTCTAAATTTCTGTGCCATCCTGAGAAACTGAAAGTCCATTGGTTAGGACCATACATCATCATGTACATCCTTGATTTAGGCTTGTGCCAGTTACAAGCACTAGATGGGATGAGGTTACCAGGTTATTTCAATGGGAGTAAGTTGAAGCCTTACTATAAATAAGGTTTATGTGTAGTAAAAAATAAGGCAATATTACCAATTAGATTAGATTTCCTTCTGGTACTTTTTCTTTCGGTTATTTCCTTTGTCGTCATTTTTAGTTTGGTTTTATGCGTTGGTGCACCGGTAGCTAATTTCATTGTAAGAGGTTCTATGCAAAGGGACCACACATACATTTTTATGTGGGGTGAAGTAGCTACTATATTGAACATGGATGCGAAAATTCTTCGAGAGTGGATTGTTGGAAAAATTAACATGAAGAAAGAAAAGTGAGCAACGTAATGGCTAAGGTGCGTAAATTCGCACAGTTATGAAGGTGGGTTGAAAGAATCTGAAGACCACAAGAAGGGAAGGATCGCGCAGTGTGACATAAGGTAGGCAGCATTATAGGGAACTACTTAGTAGACAACACAAAGGTTATGTACTTCGAAACGATGATGTGCATGAAGGAGGTATTTGGTAGTTTAAATGGTATTGGAGTGCCTAAAGGTTATAGCTGAAAAGTGCAAGGGGAAGTAGTAGAAGTTGACTTAAGTGAAATAAATCAATTATCAAAAAGTGACATTAGGACATGTGGTCAAAGGAACTCTAAGGCATCGATAAAGTATAAATAAGAGATAAGAATAATCATTTCGACTACTTTACTTGTAGAGAATTTCTTTTATTGTTAATAAATTTAGTCAAGATTATTAGAAATAATCTAACATAATATACCATAAAAACATAAAATATAAAATACTATATAAAATTAATCCAGGATCATAATACATGATAATGATTTACATATAAATAACTCAATGAGATCCTTAAATTAAGGAGTCATGGCTCACCCAATCCCGACTATCTCTCAAGCATTACTCTCTCCTAGAGAATCTCTCACACCCCTATCGATGAGTTGTGCATTACAACTATTTACATACTCATGTATTATTTAAATACTAAATAATAATAATATTCAAACCATATGTTCACATTATGAACACGTATTTCCTAACATTCACCCCCTAAGTGTGAACATGGGTGAGTTCTGTCTAGTACCTGCTCATGTTCTATAATCTGATGGTTTTCAAAGAGTACCATCAACCCCAACAGGTTTTCTAGTGGAACCATTAACCACTCTATATGTGATTTTCTAAGAGATTCACAAACTCTCAAATTGGTTTTCTAGTGGACCACCATCCACTTTCATAGCAGCGTACACGTTTCCCCATCCATAATTTATAAAAGAGAGAAACATATAGGAAAATATGTTCCTGACTATGAACATGAATTATCCATCTATTCTTTATTTACTACCACACATGCTAAAATTAAACACATTGAACACAACTGAAAAAACATGGCCACCAAAGAAATATTGCAGCCTCATTGATGGTGCCTGATGAGAGGTTGCTAAAATGCCTCCTTGCTCCGTTGCCTCTAGCCTCCATGAGTGATGCTACTTAGTTAGAAAATGTAGCTTTTAAGCTCATTACACAATTTTTCTAGGTGTCAGATTCAATTGATAATGCACCCCCTCACTATGGACATCGCGTATAAGCGAAAAATGCGTCCAATTTTTAAAAGTGAGGCAATTTTTTTTAATATATATATATCTTTTTTTAATTTTTTAAAAAAAAAGATGGAAAAAATAATTTTTTAGTCCGACAATAGAAAACACAGGATCAATGCATACAACTTGAAAAAACACACATTACCAGTTGAAGGTTATAACACTTACAAGTTCTAACTCCAACATCTTTCCGGACCCTTTCCAAAAATGGAAATTTATTTTTCCATGCTTGTGTTTTTTTTTTCTGATATGTCCAAAAATGGCAAAAAATGGATAAGAAGAGTTGTAACTCATGGTTTGTCGTTCATGCATACAAACACCTTCACTGCTTAAGGAACTCACTTTTCACGATTGGATGATTTTTCAAGGAACTCGCATCACAAATCTAGGCACATCCATGTGTAAATTCAGGTGTAAATGAGTGAAGTCCAGAATAGAAAATGTGGATAAATGGAAATGCACAAGTCCACACTTCAAAAAACTCAATTGCACAATGATCAATGGAAAAATATAGTTGTAAGCTTTATAGTAGAGACTTCCACATAGAAAGGAGTATCTAATGCAATCCTGTGAGTGACATTGCCAGCTATGAATGCAAATTTTTTAGCAACATACAAAAGTACAGAATAGAACACGAGCTTACATGTAAAGATAACCTCCTAGTCATGCATGTAGTAACAAAGAATTGGATCCTTCACAAATACGTATGGAATGCTTGAATCTCATTGCTAGTCACAAGAACCCTGGTGCTCTAATACCACATAATAAATTTGGTCCAGATTATTAGAAATATTCTAACACAATAATATAATAAAAACACAGAATATAAAATACTATATAAAATTCATCCGAGATCTGAGAATGATTTACATATAAATAGCTCAATGAGCTTTTTAAATCAAGGATTCATGGCTCACCCAATCCTTACTATCTCTCAAGCATTATTCTCTCCTACAGAATCTCTCACACCCCTATCTATGAGTTGTGCATTACAACTATTTACACACTCATGTATTATTAAAATATTAAATAATACTAATATTCAAACCATATGTTCAAACTATGAACACTTATTTCCTAACAGTGCTCCTGAGCTCGAAGTGTGATGAAGGTTTCTCAAAAAAGAGCAACGTGAAGTACATCATGAACCAGTGGACTTGTGTAAAGTTGTAGTAGAATCTTGTGACATAGCATGAAGGGAAGAAGACAACATCACAAGAAGGAGGTGGCGTGAAAGAGACGTGGGAAGTTTTCAAGTTAGGGCAGTCGAAAGAAAGGAACATAACACCTAGGGGATGAATGAAAAAGGAGAGGGAGATGACACCAAAGAAGGATAGAACAAAGAAACCAGTGGTGGAAAAGGAGGATCCCGTGGAGATCTACTTGGAGATGCAGTACCCTCTTGGAGTTATTAAGGCCGAAAAGTGGATCTCGAAGCTATACAAATGTAAGATCAATGAATACAAGCACATAACATCCAAAAATGAAAATTTGATGTAGGCATACCTAGTATTAGACACTCCAAAGAGGGTGAGATCGGAAACCCTAAGGTTGATGACTCAGTGCAACAAGTGCTACAAAAGACTGGGGTTTTGCAACTATGGGAGTTGCCATTCTTTGCTAAAGCCACCCCACTTTTGAGGTGGTTAATGTTGCAGGTACACGAAGATTTCTTCTACTTTGCGGGAAGAAGAATGAGGATCATAGGCCATTTGATTAAGATGGTTACGGGCTTGCGGAACACTAGAGAGGATATGACACTTGATTTATGTGCCACTACCAAGATTAAGGAGATGGTGAAAAAGCTGAACTACGAGAAGGGGGAGGGAACATGTAATTGGAGATCTCCTAGAACAAGTGTTTAGAGTCACCTCCCAGCTCATTAGCTACAAATTGGGTACATCAAAAAGGTGGACAGACATTAACTAGAGGTTATTGTATCCTACAGGGTATCCAAGAGGAGACACTACTATTTTTCGCAATTCATTGGGAATGACATTATTGAAGAGGCGTGGGTACAGAACAAGGTAGGAGTGAAGATCACTTGGGGCTCTATCCTATTATTGATTGTGTTCTAGGAGATTGGTGTCCCAAATAGACCAGACGGGAACATTACTGGGTTCATCCACGCACCATGCATGTGTCCCCTGGAGTCTAATTCATGAATTTCACTTACAGTGATGGCACCATCTTGAGTGCTTACAAGGCTCAAATGAATATTTGGTTCAAGTGATTACATAGATAGCTTTTGACAATGTGTGGTGCATTACCCATGACTTACCGGAGGTTGTTGCAGGACTAGGTAAAATTATTTGTTCACACATCATTGTCTGTCTAGAAAAGTTTATGATGGCCAAGAGAGAGATGGGGCCATGGTATGCAAGCTGCCCTTTTCTTTCATGATGAAATATATGAATTGCATTCCATCAAATAGATGAAGGATGTACAAAAATTAATTTTTGATACAGAAAAGGTTGATGTTGATGTTCACACGTTGCACGCTACATACAAGTATAACACTCAACCTTGCTTATTTCAAAGTTTTGGAGACCATAACTTTTGGATTTGCATCCACTAGGTCAGCATTACCATCAATTGATACATCCATCAGGTTTTTGTATAGTTGTGCCCCAAAACACAATGGGGGGAATGGAGGCGGAGGTTATGGAATCTCCACTTTCCAAAACCATTGGGAGACACCAATCTTGCACCATTGAAAGTAGTAAATGAAGAACAAGAAAAGGATGAAGAGCATGGATGAAACGAAGGTTAGATACTTCCAGAAAGATAAAGTACTACACACGACTGGAATGATAGGAATGATGAACTAACACTTCCGTATAGGGTGGTGCTGAGGACTTCATTGTCCAGGGTATGAGAGGAGAGAAGGAAGAGTCCTAAACAAAATATATAGAAGACACACGGATGCATCAAGTCCCATATTAGAAGCTTAGAGGAAGGAGAGGATGAAGACCTCACCACTTTCAAGGAAAAATTGGAAGTGGATATGGAGGGGTCAGGAAACTGAGGCGGAGGCCATAGATGCAGGTGAGGCATGTGAGAAAAAGGGGAGGAATATTCTACAGGGGATGAATAAGAGTCTAATGCGCATGAGGCCTACTACACCACATAGACCCCTAGCCCAAGGGGAGATAAAGGGGACTCCTTTACCATAAAGGTGGATAAGGGATTCACCACTGGGTTGAAGAAGATAAGGGACAAAGTTCAAAGATATAAGGAAGAGGTGGACACCCATGTGTCCCCACATATGGAATTTGTGGATGACCCCACGAAGGTCTTGCTATGTAGAGATTCCAAGCCACCCTCCCACAAGGGAAACTTACATGGATGGGTTTTGATGGGTTAAGAAGGGGATATGCCTAGAACTAGAAAGACACTTAGTTGAATCTTGCAATGCCACATCTTAAGGAGCCTGAGTTATGAGGTAAATTATCATACGATTAAGACCGTTCATTTAAAGAAGAAGGGAGGAGATAGTATACAAAGTGATGGATCCTAACCACCTAACAAGACGAGCAGGCATGTAATGCACTATAGATAATATTTCTTCAAACGTGATCTGAGTGTAGTTTAGATGCAGGGGCCACTACTCGGACCCTGATCACAAAGAATAAAAACAAGGAGAAAGAAATAGATAGATTGCACTCAATGGTTAAGGGGAGAAGAAGTGCGGATGAACAAAAGAGGCGTATGACTGAGATGACACCCTTATGAAAGAGCATCCTAGGATAACGTCTAACATTAGTGAGCTAGGCTACGACCAATTATAGGAATGAAATGGAGTATCTTTAGGAGCTCGTAGGGATGTTACTTTTTAACATCAAGGATAGCACAGGCCACACAACTACAGAGTTCGTAAAGGAAAAATTAGAGATCAAGTTTGCCATTAAATCCCAGATCACTTAGTTGGAAGACTTGCTCTCCCAACTCAAGGAGCCAAATATATTGGTAGATAGGGGATTCAATAGCTGTAGAAAATGTGATCTAATCATTTTCACATAGGTAATAGAGGAAGAGGCAACCCTGAAAGTCTTATTAGGATACCATCCCCACCAATAAGATGCAACAGTGCACATAGTTGGTCCTTATCACCATGAATTAGAAGGATAAAATCAAGAAAAAGCATGAGAGAAGCTCGACTTCAAAATTAGTGCAAGCTCCGAGACTCCATCACTAAACATGGATGGATAAGTTCGACTCGTGTCTGCATCGGAGTTAGGGGTTACTATCAACACACTCAAAGGGTAGTTGGGAAGAAATCATCTTAGACCAGGTGCCAAGTGTCGTAACTGAAGTGTTAAGGAAAAGCCTTATCAAAATTGAAGGGTTGGGATAAATTGAAGGACAAGATAGATGTGGAATTACCCTGAACTCATTCTCCAATTGTTCGTATAGCATTCCCCCTTCCAATTCCTTCAATTATTTATTCAGATTCTCTCTCAACCACTATTATTTATTATTTGGAGAATTATTCGGGTTCGACAAGATTTTTTGTTCAAGAAGTGCGGAGGATTGTTAGGGAAGACAACCATAGTTTAATGTGGGGGTAATGTTGAGGCCCATAAAGTAACTAAGTACCTAAGGCACGGATCCTTTTAGCATGTGGAAGTCAAGGGCACGAAGGCATGCAAAAAAGTAATTCTTGCAAAGAGGTGCAAAGGCTCGTGCCCGAGGGCATAGGATGGATTCACGACTTATTGAGGTTTTGGACAATAGGAAAAGATGCACGTAGTAGGAGCGAAGAAAAAAAAGCTACCAGACACAGATGTGGATAAGCCATAGAGACTTGTGGCTCAAGGAAAGGATATTCTAGGGTATCAATACATGGTTATCATGAATGGATAAGGAGTTGAGGTGGTTAAGGATTAGATTGGCACATGCATGCTAAAGGAACTAGATTGAGGGAAGCACATGATGACATATGGCATATTCCTAGGTAGTGGTAAAGCAATCATAAAACGGATTCCTTTAGGATTTTGTAGGTAGATAATGATGAGCATTTAAGAGGGAAGGTTGATGATTATTCTATAAGAATGGAAGGTTTTCACATAGGAGAAGGGGAGATAAGTAAGAATGGATATAGAAGTGAGAAAATATAGGGAGTGAGAGATATAGTGATATTATGTAATTTTTAATTTTGCAAGCTATGTGATGTAAAGAAAGATCTGTTAGTATGAAAATTTCCATGAATGGGACTCTGTCTTGATGTAATCTTGGCTACCATATTTTGGCTTATAAATATAATGAATTTATTCTGAAACACTCATATGATGGATCTTGAGTTTTGCATTTTCCTTATGTTCATATGCGTGTTACGGGATTCCTTGATGTTATCTCATGGTTGATTCTACTTACATTAAGTTGATCATGTTGTTCTATGCTTAGGTGCATTAAGTTAGGAGTTAATACATATATGTTAAATTCCATGAATGAATGTAATTATTTTATGGTTATATTACATCCTCATGTTAAGAATGAGCATTCTCATGAAGCTCACATAAAGGAGGGACTTGGCACCTGCGCACACCTCAGGTGAGCTTCTAGGCTAGCTAGATGATATTCTGACGTGTTTGGGATCGGTTTCTAAAAAAAGTAGTGATAATAGAGACTACAATCATCAAGAGATGTGGAATATACCTCAAGTTCAAGGCATTCTGGAGCAAGTTCTAAACAAAGATCCATAGAATTGGAGATTTATTCTCATAGAAAGTCACCAAAGAAAGCTAGGGTGGAATAAGGCTCAATTGCAACAATGCAAGAAGAAGATCTAGTGATATAAACATAAGCAGAAGAAGAACACGTAGTTCAAGACCCAGTCTTCAAACCACCACAGGAGGCCTCACCTCTCATTAACACCAATGTCTCTCCCATCCAATATGTTTAAATTATTCCATAGCAAGGAATGGTTGATGTCCCTATCATAGAACTTGAGTCCGATGAGATGTTCCCTTGGATGCAAGAAATAATTTCCCATGACACCCGCACTATTCAACAAGTAATGCAGCCCCTGACTTATGAGACAATTGCCTCACTGGTTAAAGGAAAGAAAATTAAGTTTCACACACATGGCCTAATGGTTCTACAATGGTGAAATAGGTAAAAAATACATTAAGGTATCCTGAGCTGAAGGTTATCAAGCTAATGGATGAGATGACACCAATCTGACTATGAGATGAGCATGATCCAATTGGGACCAGATAACTCATGAAGGGGATTTGTACATATGTATCAGACAATATTATTACTTGCATGGTGGTAAGGAATAAGGAATATAATAAGAAAATTAATGAACTAAAGGAACATGTGTGAACTCTGTCATCCTACATGCAACATCTAGTTTATCCAAATGTCATGACATTCCCCATTGAAGAAGTTACACCCATCAGAAACTTCAATCCATAATCTATCAAGAGGATGCATGAACTCAAAATACAGGGATAAACGAATAATGAATGGATTGATTCAATTTATGAAAAAGGGAAGTCAGTGCTCCAAGAAGTGGTCAAAATCTTCACTTACATGTGTCTGACAACAAACAAGATGCATGCAATCAAGGAAGACATGGAGAAAGAAAGGGACTACTAGGATCCTCTGGGTCTAGTAGTGAATGAAATGAGTAACACTTATCGTCAGGAGTTGATCAACAGGAATATTTTTGAAAAACCTTCAAAATAATTTTCACATGTATGGGTGAGGTATTTGGAAATCAGATTTGAAGAATTTAATTGAACCATCGCTGAACTAGAAAAAAATGAGGGACAATTTTACAAGTTGTAGGATAGTATGAATCGTCAAATTAAAAAAATTGGAGTACCTGCAATGGGAGAAGACACAATTGTTGATGAGATAATTGGTATATTTAAGGAACATGTCAATAAAAGGGAAAGCAACCCATTTTCCTTCACTAAGGACACCCTAGATTTCATTTTAGAGATTTGAGCTATCATTGCACTTATCGCAGAGAAACATCCATCATGGTTCGGGAAGCGTAAAGATATCAACAATGTGTCTGATGGATGGATAGAGAACCTAAGAAATATTTGTATTCCTTAGGCTGAAAAAGTGGAACATGCAGTAGCTCATTTCAATAAGGAATTTTTAGCAACACATATCTTCTCAGGAGCACGCGATGGAAACTAGTCAGGGAACGAGATCAAATCCACCGCAGTGGCTCATTTTTCTGCATAATATTCTTCTTTATTCTCTTTCTCTCTCTTATCTTCTCTCCCAATGATCTCTCTCTTCAATTTTATAATCTTACATTGGGTTTTGCACTTTTTTATATATCTTAAGTGAATTTAGAAACATAATGTAACATTTAAGTCACCTTGTTTTTATAAAAGGGACTTAAATATTTGGTAGGAATATGAACAGTCTAAAGTCAAAATATGGTATTTTAAAATACATCAAGAAGATGAAGAGTTTCCTTTTGTTCTATAAATTGTAGCAAGCTCCTAATTTGAGGGTCTTCTTGGATCTTCTTAGACTTATGGGTTGTTTTTTGTGAATTCATGAGAGAGACATCCTTATGAAGATAATAAGGAGATAACCAAATTTTCTTCCAATTTTCCTTATTTTTTTTCCATTTCTATGCTATGTACACTTTCTACTTGAGTATCAATACAATAAGGAGTTTAGTGATACTTTGTGCTCATTAAATGCTATTATTTCTTGTTGTTGTTGTGCATATTTGTTTTCTTCTAAATTTTAGTGCAAGTGATGAACTTCTAATTTGTGTATGTAAGTCTCTTATTTTCTACTTGCAACATTAGTTTCCTTTGTCTAACATTCTCACTTTCTTTCCCGCTCTCTTAGAAAATTATTCCCTTGCATATCTCTTTAAGGTTTTGTTGTAGGGTTAGTGGAGTCACCTTGTTGGATCCTTGGTGGAAAGGCCAACCCATAAATCCACCTTTTACTCATGCATGCATATATGGAAGATCCACTAGTTAAGTAGAGGGTCTTATATTCCCATAGCTTTGGAAAGAAGTCCATCAATTTTTTTGTGAAAAAATGTTCTCTCCAATAGTTTTTGACAGCCATAGTGGGGAAGATTTAGCAGCATCTGCACCTAAAAAAATGACCTTGAAAAATAAAAAAAAAATAAAAAATTTAAAAATTCAAAAATAAAATTTCTACAATTTGAATAGCTATCCAAGCCTCATGTATGCAAAACATTGTTATTCTAGGAAATACTCTTGTTAAGAGACCTGAATTACTCTTCCACATTCAAGAGGATATTGCTTCATATTTGAGAGAGGCAATTTGGCATAATCAACAAAGTGTCAACCACTACTTCATTTCCACAAGGATTCTTGACCTCAAAGAAGAACAAATGCTACTGAATTGGAAAGGTGAAGACAAATTCAAGAACCATAAAGAAGAGGATAAATCTCCAAGCTGGAAGATAGAAGATACATCTGACAACAGAGACAAGGAGGAAAAACCAACCCCATTTTTGAAGAGCTCCAAAGAAGACAAGATCTGCTACGAATTAAGAGATCTCCTTTTCATCACATAGCTGGTTCTACCTAAAGTATGAGTGTAGCCAATCCATTGAACGTTGAGTTTCCATACATCAATGAGAACCTTGAAGATTTCACTAATGTAGAGACCAAAGAAGAATATAGAGAAAGAGAAGCAAGAGTGGAAGTATAATTAAGAGCTCAAATTGAAGAGATTAAAAGACTTCAAGTTGAAGTGGAAGAAAGAGAAGAAGCCAAAGCTGAAGCCTTAGAAAGGTTGGAATCTCGAGTTAGAAACATAATGGTGGATTGTGAATGTGAAGCAAGTAGGCCTAATGTACCATGGGGTGGAAATACTATCCCACTTGCCCTTTCTCAACCCCTCCATGACCTACCAATAGGCTCAAGAAATTTCTTTCCAAAGTTCAGAGGGGATGGTTCTCAACTTTTCAAGGAGCATACAATAACATTCATCAGCGATTGGGGTGTGTTGGGCATTGAGCACTAAGATGTATCAGTCTGGCTCTTTGTGTAATCATTTCAAGAAAAGGCTGTAAAATGGTTCTACATGTTGCCTCCAAGGTTTGTCACCTGCTAGGAGGATATACAATGTACATTTGAACATAGGTTTAAATCCACATAAGATTGCCAAAATCTTTTGGTTCAATTGGCACAAATGAAAAACTATGCTTTTGAATCAATGTAGGATTTCATTGCTAAATATAATAGAATAATAAGAAGAATTTTGGAAGATGTTATAGCTCTTGAGAATAATTTGAAAATATTCTTCATTAGTTCCTTACCACTGGAAGTTGGTTTCTTCCTCAAAATATCCCAAACTAGAGATTTGAAGGACGCACAAGACTTCATGATTGAGATGGAAGATGATCTGATCTTGTCTAGAAAGGTAAAAGATCTGAATGGAAAAAAAAATGGTAAAGTTCAAGATTAGATACCACAAACCCAATGTTCTAAAACAACACCAATGACTTGATTGTTGTGAAGAAAAAAATGTCTTAGATTACTATGTAGAATAATCCAAGGAAGCCAAATCATCCTAATAGACCAAGAATTTCTCCACATCCTCATCGGATCACTCTTGAAGAACCACTAGTCAATGTCTCCTATGATGCTGAGGATCTAGAGGAAGAAGTAGAAATAAAAAAACAAAGGAAGATGATGTAGGTGATGATGATAACTATCTCGAGGTTGAGAAATTCGATGGTGATGCACACAATGGTCTAATTGTGTACGTTGATGGAGATGAAGATGATGATGTTGATGATGATGAAGATTCCCTAAGCTTCTTGTGTGTGGTATTCACTCATGAAAAATACCAAAAATGAACCTCATCCTCAACATCCGCAGTGAAAGAAAAGAAGAAGAAAGAAGATCCTCCTACAGAAATTCCTCAAAAAAAATTTATTAGGAGAGGATCACTACTACTATCTTCAATGGAGTCAGCTAAATAAAAATCGTACCCACTGTTTAGCAATTACCATGCTACCATACAAATTAATTCATCTAGTCCTTCTCCTAGTCATAAAATTACTAAAAATAATTCTTCATCAAATGCAATTCCTACAAAACCATCTGAGTTTCAATAAAAATATGCATCCCCATCTCCTTTGAATCTAAAAGCTACATGTAATGCCTGCTTCAAACTACCACTTGAGACCAAGAAACAAACTAGGATTAGCTTAGGAAAAATTATGGAATAATTTTTTTTTATTAGAGTGTTTGCAAGGAGGGTTACAAGATCACAGTTACCATAACCCAGGTAAGGATTAACAAGAAAGAATGACTTACAAATATTACCTCAAGTAACTAATATCAATAAGGCACAAGGTCAAAACAAGAGGTTAAATTCATCACTTAGGTTAGGAGAGTGAAATCCCACTCATCTCTATCCTAACAGGCCTATAGGGTTCACTTGATTTTTCACACACTTAGAGTCATCAAATGTTTCCTAAATCATGCCCATTGGATAGGAAACTTCTCTCACCTTTCCAACCATATAAAGAAGTCCCTGTAACTCCTTATAAATCTCAAGTTATGTCCCGGTGGAGTTTTGGGGAGAAATTTTCCCTTGAGCGGGTCGGCAGAGCGGGGAGGAAAATTAAGAAATTTCCCTCTTGAGCGCAAAAGCGAAAAAACACCCTCCATGCACCCGCAGGTATGATGGGGGAGACATGTGGCACTTCTCAATTAGTGAGGGGAAAAGTGGAGTGGCGGGGCACTTTAGGTTTTGGAGATTTTAGGCCAAAAGCCCAAAGGTGGAAATGTTACTAAAGCGCCTCCGCCAAGGAGAAACCCATTTCTCCTGCATGTTTTGAGTGGAGGGATGCCGGTAAATTCGGGGAAAAATCTCGCTAGCATTTATGGAAAAACTAAATGCAAGAAGGGTAATTTTCCTTATATTTATCATTTATAGATGGATTTTGTTGGGAATTAAGATGCGGATAAAGAGTGATATACCAGATTCTTGGGAACTTTTAACAAATTTTGGAAAATCTTGCTAAGCAAGATGATAACACGCACTTCAAACAATTAACAATGAGCCTTCAAGTAGAAGGTGTGCACCCATGGAAGTGAAATTTTTCCAAAAGATGTCAAAATGGTTTCATACATTCTTTGAGAATTTAACATAAATGCCATCATGTAAAAGACTTAACTAATTGCATCAAAAATGGGATCCCAAGGTCCATCACAAAGTTAAGTAAGATACACTCATAAAGTGCCATGTGGTAACAATGATTGGTTGAATGTATGCGGGGTCGCGAAAAAATGGAAGTAAGGTGAATTTAACTTGTTTATTACAAAATGAAATGAAATATCTTCTCATAACATAATTGCAAATGCCACAATACTACCACAAGGACAAGATCTTGTGTGATTCAGATGAATTTCTAACATAAGATTGCAATAGGAACATGAATAAATATTTGAAATATCTTCGAATTGAAAATATTAACAACAATGCTCACGATTAACACAATTAACTCAGGGCTTGTCAAATTCATCAGCAAGGGAAATTTTCATTTAGAGTCTCAATACTTGTCAATGGCTATACACTTGCAACCATCTTGACATGATTTATTTTGAAAGCTCCAAAAATTAACAGGTTTCTCAGACAAGTCTTTTGGAAAAATTGTTTGTTTCAGTTTCTTCTCTCTTTTTTCTTCTTAATTTCACAGAAATCTTAACCCCGATCTTTGATGAGAGTGTTCTCATCATGTCTTTATACAAGTACATTCCCATTTCATTTTTAATTTCCCCCCCAAAATTGTATGTGGATATTTCACAAGTATATTCTATTTTCCCAAAATGTACAGGTGTATCTAATGACACTAGATTTATGAAAATACATCATCTACTCTGCAAGGTGTGAAGAATTTGGCCTCTTCATTTTAAAACTTATCATATATGACTAAGAATACCATGTCGTTGTCTTGTGATTAATGGATTTCATGATTCCCTCCACAAACAACATTGGATAGTTTCTTTTGATATCCTTTGAGCACTTTGAGGTGACATATGCTTTTTCATCTACTATATGAAAATACACCTTGGGTATCGTGCATTCCTTCTCACATCTACTTAGTTCAACTATCCGATGTGGTTCTTGTCAAATCTAGTTAATTCATCCACCATGCTTATTTCAGATTCACTTTAACCTCTAAATTATCCTCGTGTGAACTGATTAGGAATCTTCCCTCATCAGGTGAAAATGATTTCTTTCAATTCAATCAATTTTTGCATTACAAGTAGCTACTATTTAAAACCCATACTTTATCCCATAACGAGGATGCATTACAATTTCTTATCTAAGGAAGTGAGGAATTTTTTTCCTACCTTATACCAACGACATGGCTGAGAGTATCCATTGATCAAATAGTTTGAAGGAAATTTCCATCAGAAGACATTGAATCAAAGCCATTCTTACCTGTGTGGTCCCTGATGAAACTTTTTTTAGGGCCATATTTGACATAGAATGTGTAGCATCAGACACATGGCAATAAGGCCCTTGACTTATCAAACAAGTTTAGATCACACTTCTCAACAAGGCTAACCAAATAGGACATCAGTCATGTCAATAACAACCTTCCAAGCAC
This sequence comes from Taxus chinensis, assembly GCA_019776745.2. Classification (NCBI taxonomy): domain Eukaryota; kingdom Viridiplantae; phylum Streptophyta; class Pinopsida; order Cupressales; family Taxaceae; genus Taxus; species Taxus chinensis. The sequence goes on along the minus strand of CM034152.1, from coordinate 444,443,481 downwards.
ATGTATTTTCATCTCTTTCAATGGGAAGATATGAAGACTCTTGAAAACCTAAGGAAATTATAGATTAAGAGGATCCCCAAGTGTTTACCGAAAACTAACTTATCAGTGTCCATTCCTTATATGATCCCAACCCCTCCTTATGCCCCCCCAAGAGTAAGAAATTTCCAAGCAATTTCTGTGTTCCTAGGTGGATGCCAATCCATTGACACTCCCATTTCTCACAAGGTAGAATGAATTGCCATTGGAGGATTTCCTTTCTGCCCCCCAAGATAAGACCCCATAGTATTCTCCTACACATTTCCCTAAGAAATCTACCCAACTAGCCATGGATACACAACACATTCAACCATTTCATTCATGGTAAGAATCAAGCTGAAAAAAACCAATCATTATAAAAGAGGACAAGATCATACCTCTCCATAGTGGAGATTGTTTCCAAGAACAACAATATCCTTCAATGCTCAAATATAGTAGTCCAAAAAAACAACACCAATCATGCAAATCAATTTCCAAACTCCCTCCACAAGAAATGACTCCTTTATCAGCAATAAAATTTGACTCTCAAGAGTCAAAGAGCAAAGTTTCAACAACCTTCAACAAGAGAAGAATTCAAATTTTTAAAGGAGAGGGAGAGGAGAGGATGATGTGGTTTCCAAGTGGGATGCCACATCATTCTTACTCAACCCCAAAAGATGAAAGTCAACTTGGTCAACTAATCACAATAAATGGAGATGACAATCAACTTACAGTCATTCTCAACAAGTCTACCCATCACTTTAACAAGGACTAGGGGATTAGAAAACATTGTAAGAAAAGTGCAATCAAAACTTCTACACATGGTGTCATCCTATCAAAATACAATTAAGCTGGAGAAGATTATGCATTTTAACTCTAAATGACCATGAGTCATTAATGGATATGGTGGATGTCATTTTAAGAGGTGTGGGATCAAGTTTAACTTGTCCCACAAGCCTTTTAAATTTGGCACTCCAGGAAGAATAAACTTCTAAACAAAATGCCTCTTCTGGGAGGGAGAGCTTGCGAAGGAGTGAGAGGTCTCTAAGTAGTATGTATGTCTCTTATGCCTTTGTTTTTAGTTATGTAAAAAGACTCTTTTACCATGGGATGAGCTCCCTATAAAATCCCCATTTTTAATTATGTGTGAGATAAATTTCAAATGATGTCACATTTATATTTTTTCCTTCTGAGATGCAATTCTTTTCTATTTCCACATTAATAACTCCTTAAGGGGTAACTTAAAATAAAATAGCACTACAAAAATAATGAAAAGAAACTAGTACTGTGCACATTCAATGGTTCACAATTATGTACTTTGCCTCATGGGAAATCTTAATGTATTACATCATCTCAAACATGCTGTAACTCATCTGGAATAGACGATTTATCTCATGGTGATTTGTAATCCTCCTCTCACTGTCTTGTTATTTCAAAACACTATGAGTTGCGTGCCTCCAAACACCACTTTGTGGGGATTTCCTTTCCTCCAACAAGCCTTTAAACAACTTCAAATTAAATGCCAATGACATATGGCAACATCCAGCATTCTACCCCTTTCTTTAAATTTTTAACTTGCAACTGCCTATGCCTATCATCCAATGGTGAATGCTCTACACTAGGGGGAGTTACCATTAATATTCAAATGTGCACATGTCTAGGAAATCAACATGGACATACTTCTATCCATGTCAACAATATATCATTCATCCATATATAATGATGTCTCTAATAATCATCATGCCAATGCTAATTGAATCAAGGTTCATAATAATCCAGTGTCTAACCCTCTACACATCAAAATAGGGAATTTACAAACATAGATACTATCCAAAATGAGATCAATAGTCATCAATTTTCAATATCTAAACATATGTCAAAGGGAAGTGGGCACTACACTGGACACCTGCAAAAATTAGAGGCATCCAATCCCCAAAGTAGCAAAACCTTTTCCATGTAAATATTCTATTATTCCTAGAACTGCTACCTTACCAACAATAACCCCATTTAAATTTGTGGAACATGCAAGAAAAACTAATGTGCAGATCATAGAACTAGAGTATTTACAAACTCATTCTGCTCAACTTGATAGATTCATTGACGTAGTACATAGTGGTAACCTTGTAGTATCAAATGTAAATTAAAAAGGTCTACTTCCCACACTATCCACCCCATCTTCTTAAAACATGCTAGCCCTTAGTGCTTCCAAAGCCAATAAGGTTGAACCTTTTTATCTGTCACTTCTCATCAAAATATTCCAACTCAATAATGGCTCATGTTATTTAGTGGAATCCAAACAAGTGCCATTGGTGGGAAGAATAAAATATGCACATGTAGCACTAACTGATTTTCTAGAGAAGAAGTTAGTTCTCACCATCCTAGTGGCAAACATTCCAACATCCTTTGGAATCCATTTGAGCTGAAGCTTCTGTAGAGATTTTGGTGGAGAAATAAAAATGGATTGGTCATTTACAACTATCCTAATGAAAGGAAAAATGAAGAAATCGTTACTAGTAAGAAAAATGTAGTACACAGTGTTAAAGTATAATGATCCAAAAGCAAACATTTTTTTTCAAGACAACAAGCTAGACAACTACTTCCTCACATCAGATAAAGATGAGAACTTGCCACTTCTTATGGAGGAAGAAGAAGACAAAATCTAGACAATGGGATTTTATGGTGGTCACTCTAGTGTAGGTTCAGAAGCAGGTGTGGTGTTGTGCTCTCCTTCTAGCAAATTGTACCATTTTCCTACAAGCTGAAATTTGATAATACATATAACACGGAGGAGTAAAAAGATCTCCATTTGGGCATTGACATAACAGATGATATGGGAATCAAGAAGATAAAATTTCAAGGTGATGTGGAGCTGATAGTAAAGAAAGTTTTGAAGCAATATCAGGTGAAAAATCTATACTCTGACATTATAGAAACAGAGTATGGGATTGCATTGAATCTTTTGATGCATTCTCCATTGATATTGTTCCATGAGAGAAGAATGAAAAGGCTGATTCACTTGCAGTTTCAGCTTCCTTAGTGACACCTCATCCTTCTTTTGGAAAGGAAAAAGTGACCATAGAGATGGTGATCAAGCCTAGTGTACTAGATAATGTAAACCATTGACAAGTATTCAACGATGATAGTCAAATCCTAGAATTCTTGGAGCAAAAAGAAAACTTCAATAATCTCTTCTTTGATGGAAGTGAGTATCCACACTGAGAAGTAGTATCCAAAGAGGAGAAATAAGGAATTGAAGGAGTTGATGAAGGAGTGATAAAATTGAAGGGAAACAAGATTCCCAAAGGCCTAGTTTCTCTAGAGGACCTCTTTGATAAGCACAATAGATTCATTCAAGAGAAAGCAAAGTAATCCTCAAAGTGCCCAAATGATTTTGAAAAAGAGAATATTGGCACTACAAAACAACTAAGGATGGTCAATATTGAAAAGTGCAACTCACCCACAGAAAAAAGAAGGTGTGATTCTTTGTTGAATTTTTTTTGAAAGTATTGGCCTACTCTTATGATGATCTCAAATCCTTCCAATTGAAGGAAATTCATCACTCAATCCCCTTGAAGCCAGAGGCCAAGCCATTCAGGAAAAAAAAAGGCCATAAAACTAGAAGATAGTGGACACTATCAAGGAGGAAGTGATGAAGATGCTCAACACAAGAATCATCTTTCCCATCCATCATTCCATGTGGGTGGCAAACATTGTGCCAATGTGGAAGAAGAATGGAATAATAATAATATGTGTGGACTTCCACAACTTGAACTAGGCATCATTGAAAGACAACTACCCCCTCCCCATCATGGATCTTATTTTGCAAACAATCACCATATCTTAAATTCTCTCATTGCTTGATGAATTCTTGGGATATAACCTAATCAAGGTGGTAAAGGAAGATCATACCAAGACATCCTTCACAAAACCTTGAGGCACTTTTTCATACAATATAATTCCTTTTGGTTCCTGATCCATGCAGGAGCTACATTCCAATTGGTGATGGACCTGGCATTCAAATATTTGAAGCATTGCATTGTCATATATTTGAATGATCTCATAGTCTTCTGAAAAAATATGGGAGACCATATTCACCATTTGGAATGGGTACTTGAAAAATTTAGAAATCATGGCATATCTTTGAACCCAAAAAAGTTCATTTTTTGAGTTATGGAAGGCAAGTTGCGAGGGAAAATTGTGAATAAGCATGGAGCACATATTGACACAGAAAGAGTGAAGGACATTCAAATATTATCTTTGCCCACAAGAAAGAAATGAGTCCACTCCTTCTTTAGCAAGGTAAATTTTCTATGTTGGTCCATTCCAAATTTTGTAAAATTCATGAATCACATCACCACCATGATGAAAACACAATTAGGTTTCAAGTGGAATAATGAAGGAGAGGCATCTTTTGAAGAAATCAAGAAAGATATTTCCAAGTCTCTGACTCTCATATCTTTGGATTTCAAAAAAGAATTCATCATGTATTGTTATGCATCAAAACATACAATATTTGTTGTTCTTTTCCAAAAGAATGATGAAGATGTGGAGGTGCCAATTCCTTTCATGAGCTTCCCATTGAAAAATCATGAAATAAAATACAACTAGTTGGAGAAACATGCCTAAGCAGTGGTCAAGGCCGTAAAAAATATCAGATTTACATACTTAATTCTCATTTGGTGGTAATGGTCCCTTGTAGTGCAATAAAGTCTATCATGACACAAAAAGATCCTAGAGCTAAAAGAGGAAATTGGGTTGTAAATATTCAAGAGTATGATTTGGAGATCCAACCCTCCAATTTGGTACAAGGAAATGGCCTATGTATATTTATCACTGAAGATGAGGCTCTCAGAGATCAACATGGCAAAGCTAATTGTGCTTTCTCAACTTACTTTAAAGATAATCCACATGTTCTCTTTGCAATCACTACTGATGAATGGTATGCCGATATTTCCTTTTATCTAACCTATGGAGTATGCCATCCTCATCTTGATTACAAAGGATAACACTCAAGCTTAAGGAAACAAAGTTTTTGATTTGGAACCATGTGCTAAAAAAAATGTCTTGATGGGTGCTTTCTCAAATGTGTAGACAAAGAGCAACAAGAAAAATTGCTTAAAGCATATCACAACCAAACGTGTGGCAGGAAATTTTCACCAATTTTCACTGCACATAAGATCCTCAGATTAAGGTATTATTGGCCCACCCTCTTTGTATAATCTCAAGAATGGGTTTCCAAATGTGAAGCGTGTCAAAAATTCGTTGGGAGACCACATCTTACAACACTATCACTCAGGCCAATTGTCATTGAAGAACCATTTTAGCAGTGGGATATAGGCATCATCAGTGTTCTAAATCCCCACTTAAGCATGGGGCACACCTACATGCTCACAATAATAGATTAATTCACAAAGTGGGTAGAGGCCATTCCATTCAAGTAAGATAACACTAAAATGACATGTAATTTCATCAAAGAGAATATCATAGTACATTTCGGAGTTCCACAGAAGATTATAGAAAACAATGCTACCTATTTTGTTTAAGGGAGTTGACTGAGTTTTGTTACAGTTATGGAATATCCCTATCCCACTCATCAGACTACTATCCATAGGGAAATGGTAAGGATGAATCAAGCAATAAGAACATTGTGACCATTGTCTGTAATCTTGTAGATGCAAACAAAAGGAATTGGCAAAAAAAATTGTATGATACATTATGGGCAGACATGATCACTCCCAAGAAGGCAATAGGTATGTCACCATTCCAGCTGTTGTATGGATTCGAAGTAGAAATTCCCTTTACGGTTGAAATTCCAGCTCTCAAGCTTCTCCAAGGAATAAAAGATGGAAATTATAAGGATTCCATTGAAAAGAGGATCATTTTTCATGAGAAGCTAGAAGAGAATAGACTCTGAGTGGTGGACCACATCAGAGAGTACCAAATGAAGGTGAAAAATATTTTTCACAAAAATTCCAATGCAAGAGAGTTCAAAGTTGGAGACCTCATTCTGCTCTGGGATAATAGGATAGAACCAAAAGGAAGCCATGGAAAGTTTGATTCATTATGGCTCGACCCATTCCAAATTTTTTAAGCTTGTGGCAAAAAACTTTTTTTTACTCTCATATCTAGATGGAAAGCCACAAGCATGGCCTCGTAGTGGGTAATACATGAAACAATATCAACATTGAAAGTGAGTTGTCCCCTGCCTTTTACCATAGGTGATTTTTAGGTGTGTTTCCCCTTTTCTATTGTGTGTGTTTCCCTTACTTGTCCATGTGTGTTGTGTGTTTTCTTTTTGTCGTTTTTGGTGTGTGTTTCCTTCTTCTCTCTCTCTCTCTTGTAGATTGTACATGACTCTGTAGGGCCCAATGGATAAGGCACCAACCTTTGTATTATAAAGTTGAGATTATGGGATTCTCCATGTTATGTCTACGCTGCGCTCAGTCCATGCTATGTCCCTAAGCTAGAGATAACTATTGTCATGTAAATGTGCAACAAGGAAAAATTTACTATTTTCCAAGCATGACAACTATAACATGGTGTCTAAACTTTCAAAATTAATCTATTCCAAGGAACTCCTAGGTCTTCCCAATCAGTCCCAGTGATCCTCCCAAGATGATGTTTAACTCACTCCCTCTAGGTGTTTTAGGAAATTCAACTCAACCCCCTAGGTGATTTTAGGAGTTCACTGAAAAATGCAAATGTCAGGTAGGTGTGGGAAGGGCTATCACTAGCCTTCTTAGGACTGGAGCAACCCCCTGGAGTGGAACATAAGATCCAAACAAGACACAAAGGTGAATTGAATGCCTAGGAACATCATGGAGGTGTTTCAAGAATATTTAGAAAGGATTTGGAAGAGTTGGGACAATTTCACCAAAATTAGGGTTCGCAGTCCTAGGCAATGCACAAGATCAAAAGAGCTGCTAAACTTTGGGAAGTGATTCTGGGAGCTCTAGATTAAGTCAAGAGCCAAAAAATACATCTTCAGAAAGGGAATTAAAATCCCTAAAATATGGTGAAATCATATTTTTCACAACACCTTGGCACAATAGGTTTACAGTCAACTTTTCTCATGCACAAGTAAGGAAATTGATCAAAAATCCAATTTTTCAGGAATCAAATGAATAAACAAGACCTAAGACCCCCACCATTGGATAAAAAAGTCCATTTTTTGTCAATATAATATAACATGTCTTCAAAAAAGTCCATCAGGATCTCAAATTATCACCATTTCAAGTTGCCCTCTAGGTGCGAGTTTAGGAGTTAGTCAAATTTCAGGGTGGACATGTGTCAGCTCCAAGAGATTGGTGTAATTTCATGTCCCTTATGTCCCCCAAGAAAAGGGACTTTAGGGACATAAAAATGTGCCTAGCCCCTATTAGCCCCTTGGATCCTCATACAACCTCTTAGACCACCAGTTTAGCTCCCAGGTGATTGTCAAGCTCATTCCCTCACTCGCTCAGAACGTGAAAAGTGGTGGCTACTGGCGTGCAGTGAAAATTGATTTCCCTATGTCCCTTTGTGAAAAGGGACATCAGGGACATGAAAATGTTCCCATCCCTAAGGGAGTCTTTTGGTCACTCATATGACCCTCTCCAATGCTTTTTCTCAGCCCCTGGGAGCTAATGGAGTGTAGACACTTAAAATTGGTTACTCAATTTAGTGTCCCTCACATTCGTTTCCCTGCTCAGGTAGCCTGGGGCACGTTTACGTCACCACTATCCCCTTGGGATATTATCCGATTTGTGATTTAAACACCTATCCTAAGTTTAATTCACCCCATTGTATCTTACCCGTGAGTAATTAAATATTAAATATTTAATTACACCTCTTCCCATGTATCTTAACCACTTATCTACCCCAAATTTATTCTATCTATGTATCACCCCTATTTTTTCCTCTTCCCCAAGCGGGATATTTCCCGTATTTGGGGTAACTCTTACCTTTCTAGAAATCATTCATTTTGGCCATCTCGGGAGTCTGTCCCGCGATCGGCACCGACCTATACGGTCGGCGCCGATTTTTTAGGAGCGGCGCCGATTATAAATACAAACCCAGAACTCAGTTCTAGGGACGAAAAAAAAAAGACGAAAAAAGGAGGAAGAACACGCGCACGAACAGGTTGTAAGAAAGAGAGATCTTTTAGCATCAAGTGTATCAAATGAGATCGGATCCTGTCCGAATCAATCCCTGAGAGGAGCACCGTTACTCTGCTCCTATCACATCAACATCACACGTATCCATCGATCTTCTGGTGACTCTGTTCCAGTATCTCATCAACTTCGGCACATCCAGTAGACGTTGACGATCCGTCCTTCACTTTCCAATTTCCGAATCTTCTCGCACTGTCCCCGATTGACCGATCTACTTTCAGTTGACGCCGATCTGTTTTAGTCGACGCCGATCACATCAGTCGACACCGATCACATAAATCGACGCCGATTCTACATAATCGACGCCGATCATCCTGCAGACAGGTAAAAGGACACAGGTAACACAAATCCAGCTTTATTTCATAGTTTCCTATTTTCTGTAGCTTTCTGTCTGCTGTTTAAATTCAGTTTCATTACTGTAATCAGAAAATCTAGTCTTATATGTACATCTTTTATCATGTATGCTTCTCTACTTAATTGAAAACGTGGACTGACATCCGCTGAGGAAGCTTATCGCTTCCCGGACCCGCTTCTCAGGCAGTCCACCTAAATACCTTTTAACGTGGTCTTTTTCTGTCAAGCATCGGTGTCTTGCAGGTTACTCAGATCTATTGTGCGAATTACTCATGTGCGCCCGTCTTATCTACATCGACCTCCTTATCCGTCTACATCTTCAGATCTTGTCCATCAGGTATCAATTTTATTGGAGTTTTTCAGGGTTTTTGTGTTTAGTTTGGTGCATTAACTTGGACAGGTAACAAGCGCGAAATCCTTGATCTACATTCTGGCACGCCCGGTGGGACCCAACCAAAGTCCCTTATTGGCAAGTTCATTTCTTTTTTTAGTTTTGAGCTTTGTTCTTTTTCTTCACTGATTTCTATCAGTTCTGCTTGAGCATTTCCTTTCATCGTTTTAATCTTGCTCTTTTTGTGAAATTTTTATTTCCTTGGAATTTTCCTAGTTCCTTGAAATAGAAATTTCCGTTTCACCATTATCCAGATATATCTTTCTGGGTTTTGTTTGGTGTTTGCTTAACCTCTTCTTGCGGAGCACTTTGCTTGTTCGTGGGATTGTTCTAGGGGAAAATCTCAACAACGCGCTTTTTGAAGTCCACACACCTTGGAGAGCTAAATCTACAGGTATTCCTCTTTTACGGTGTTTTCTCCTTTTTAGGAACCAAAAAAAATAAAAATAAAAATAAAATAAAAAATTCTTTGTTTGTTGTCTATCACATTCGAACATTTCAATTTTTTGGTGCTTAAAAAGAATTTAATCGCATTTGGGAAAGAATCTGTTTGACTTGTCTTCATCGAAATCAAACACTTCGTTTTTAAGTGCTTAAAAAGAACCTTTTCTTTGTCATTGCTGCTGCATGTTTTTCATCTAGTTTTAATTAGGCTGGAAAATTGATCAAAATCGGTAGTGACACTATTTGATTTTTATTTTTCACCCTTGCACACAAAGGCAAAATCACTAGGTATAAAGCATTTAAACAAAAATTCCTTCCCTGGCCTCGCCTACTTGGAAGTGACATCCAAGAGGAAGAGCCTACGCGGTACTCAGGCCGCGCTATAAATTCACGGAAGTTCTGGTATATATTGGCAAAGCACCCGACTCCCTTATCGCAGCGGTGTGTGAAGTGCGGGGGTAGGCCCCTATATCAAGCCACGTACCGGTCTTTTACTGAAGTGCCTTCGGGACTCCTCACCAAAAATTCCCCAAACCATCCTTAGTTTGGCTATCTGAGTAGTTCTTGTTCTAAAAAGCCTTCCCTAATATTTTCTTTCTTAAAAGCATCAAAACTTAAAGGAGATAATCACCTACGCTGCTTGAATTGTCTGTGCATTAGTTAGGTCAATCTTCTTTTCTGTGTGTTTATGACGGTCATCACTCGGTTACAATCTAGAAGAATGGCTCAATTGGCCCCTTCCTCTTCCGAGATTACCACTAGCGTGGATGTTTCGGCACCCCCCAAATCTTCCTCGGGACCGCTGTTAGTTGGTTCCCCATCCTGGTCATATAATCCTTTCTATCAAGCCAAAGTAACCCCATCACGTCCAGCTTCCCCTAGTCCTTCAGAAATATCATCTACGTCTGACTCAGAGTATGTTCCTCGCGGGGATCCTAAATTTCAGGCGCTCCTCGATCACAATCTGGTAGCCCTTATGGACTACCTAGTACACAAGTCTATCCAGATATCCGATCAAGGACCACCAATCCAGCAAGTGTACGATTATTCTCATGAACCATCCCAGGCCTTGGTAGAACAGTTTGCATCATCTCTCTTGCCTCGAGTCACAGAGAAGGGCGAGGCCCCTGTGCCTCCCTTTTCTCTTCCACCGACCATATTGACTAGTTCTCAAATAGCCTTACCTATTCCTAACACCGCAGTTACCTCGAATATTCCACAACCTACTTCTGAGAGGTCCTCTGCCCTGGCTATAATGAATGCGTCTGCACACCCGCATATTGCTGTTAATTCATCTATGCCCTCCATCGTGTCCCAAGGTCAGTACCTCTTTATGAGCCAACCCCCTCCGAATAGTCAGTTGGCTCCTGCTTCTCGTCCTCCAGTGGGTCTTTCTTCCAATGTTCCAGCAACAGTGACCTTCGCCCATCCTCTAGCATCGGCACCCTTAATGCCTAATCCGGCAGTAGAAGGCCCCTTTCAGGTTTTGTTCCCCAATATGTCCAATCAAGTCGGCACTCATGTTCCTCAATCTGTCCCGATTCAATCAACAAGCATAGGAGTCCACCAATCACAGGCTCCACCCGTCATCCAACCTTCATTTTCTCAACCACTTATTATCTCACAGCCCGCCTATACACAAGCTACTTCACAGCAAATACCCCACCAGGTGTCACCCAGAACCCCTGGTTACTCCTCTTATCATCCTACCAATCAACAGATGAATCCCCCGTTGACACCTCAACAACATCCACCATTTGCTTCTTATGTAGGACATGCCAGTGTGCCTCCTCCTCAATCTGACGTGGTTCAAATTCTTTTCAAGAAAATCGCAGACTTGGAAGCCTCCACAAAAGGGGCTCGACCTTCAGACTCCTTTGAAGAAGTGTGTAATGAACCCATTCACCCCTCAGTGGCTTTTAAGCCTTATCCTCCCCAATGGGAACTTCCTAAATTTTCAAAATTTCATAGTCGAGAGGACCCTCAACAACATTTGCGAGCATTCAAACATGCTTGCTACCTCATAGTCCAGGATCAGGAGCTTATGCTCCGTAATTTCCCTATGTCTCTAGCAGGTCCTGCTTTAGACTGGTACAATAACATTCCTCAACATTCCTTATTTTCTTTCTCTCAATTGGCCCAGATGTTTGTTGAAAACTTTTCAATAAATATCGCGCATAAGATCTCGATTACAAATCTTTATAACATTCATCAATTCGATGATGAGTCTATTGCAAACTTTGTCGCTCGTTGGAGAGGGATAATCAACCAATTGTCTTTCTCCCTTCCTCAATCCCAAAAAATCGAGTTGTTTACTCGATCTTGTGCTAATCACATTTCTTCCACTTTAAGGATCCAAACTTTTCATACCTTTGAAGAAGCCTTTACGATGGCACGCAAACTTGAATCTCGTGCCATTGAACAAGGGAAGCTAAAACTTCGCTCTAAATCTAAACCTGATTTTTCTCGGTTTACCAAACCAAATTCTTCCCCTTCTAAAGACAAGAATCAGGGATCCACCAACGCTATCGTATTAAAAACATCACGAGTCGATAATACTTTTAATCAAACACCACGAAGAGACCCCTCATCTTCTCGAAAAGGGACTTCATCATCTCGATCCTTCGCTCCATTGGGGGAATCATATGCCTCTATCTTAGAGAAAATGTTGGAAGTTCGCATGATCGAACTTCCCCCCATTAGGAATATTGATGAAAGCCAAGAACGTCCATTCTGGTATAGGGAAAATGATTTCTGTCATTATCATAGAACCAAAGGTCATGACATCGAACGATGTCAGACCTTTAAAAATCTTGTCCAGAAATTCATTGATAAAGGCGAGCTCATTCTGGATAACCCAAATGCTCCCCCAAATCAGGCACTGGATGTTTTTAAACAACCTTTTCCCAATCATTCCCCAAACCATAATGCTTCAGAGTCTCAAAAACCAAACACTCATACTATCAACTTCATCTCTACTAAAGAATCTTCTTCTGAAACCAAGCCATCTGCGAACACATCAACCGGATTAGAACCTCCTTCCACTTCGTCAATCACTGGAATTCCACCATCTTCAGGTAGCCCATCTTTGAATATTCCTACATCGCTAGATACGGGTTCATCTCTCTCCACTCCTTTGTCTGACCTTCCATCCATATCCGAGACAGTTTCATCCTCATCTGTCTCATCGTCAAACATTCTTTCAATGCTCGAGGCAATTACATCCCTTCGAGTTTCCACTGCAGATACATTTACTTCTGTTGCTCCCATTCTCGCTGCAACTATGCCCCTGGTGAATGTACCTATAATTGTGCCGACTTCGACGGAAGCGTCTTCGATTTTGACTCTTCCTGTCTCTTTTCCTACAGTAGTTCCACCCATAATTACTGCACCAGAAGTAGTCCCTTCGCAAGGAACTGCTTCTTCATCACTCACTTCTTCCATCACTAATGCTGCTTCGCCCATTAAAGGAAAATCAAAAGAAGTAGCACTGACACCTATACACTCGGTTCCCGAACTTAAACCGAGACAACCAAAATCTAATGTTGCGCCATCAGTACCTCCCCATTTGCTTCCTCCGAAAAGGTTACAATCACCTTATGCCGTTGAAGTTGTCACCATCCCTGAAAAAGGAAAGCCCATATTTCGAACCATCAAGACCCTTGGTGCTTTCCCACAAAAATCTCTCTCTACACCCCATAAAAGATTGGATTTGTTCGCTGAGAAGGCGTCTTCTTCTACACACTTATCAAAACCATCATCTTCTTCTACAACACATCCTTCACCAACACCCCGAAAAGCTGACTTACCTACTAAAAGGACGTCACCTCTTCTATCAGGATCATCATCTTCATTACCAAAAGCTAGGACACCCTATGTCCCTCCGATTACACCTACTTTGGGAGCTTCTTCCTCATCTAAATCGACATTATCTAAATCATCAGTAAATTCGACCAAGCAACCTCCTTTATCTTTGAAGACCACAACACTTGTCACATCTCCATCATCTTCAAAATCTATTTTAGGGGCTCCCCCTCCACCAAAATCAATCATGTCTCACTTACGTCCATCTCAAGTACCCAAGACTGCTCCTCCAAGTGTCCAAAAAAATAAGATGATCCCTAAAAAGACTGTCAAACTTGACATGCAGGTTCTTTTGCCTCGGCATTCTGTTAAAGTAAAAGAGGCACCTTCATCACCTCTGTCCTCATCTTCGTCTACCGGGTTCTACACCGAAATCCTTCGCCAACTTATCCAATCTTCATCCATATCCCTTCCTCCGATTAAACCCTATAACCCTAAAGGAGTTAAACCTACCTGGTTTAACTCTGATCTAATTTGTGCTTACCACCGTACCCCGGGTCATGATACTGAGGGATGTAAAGCTCTTCAAGCTGTTGTCAACAACCTTTTGGAAGAAAGTGATCTTTTGCTGGAGGAGGAGAAACAAGTATCTCCTGTCATCTTAGCCCCATCTGAGCCCCAACGATCCACTCAGACCTCTAGTGATTCCACTCCAACTGATCTTCCACCTTCTCAAATTGACACAATCCATATCGCCACTAGAACCCAACACTATGATAATCCATCTTCATCTACAACATCTCGACCACGCGTTGTCATTTCTGCAGCCCCTGAAGGAGTTCCTCCTTCCTCATTAGCCCCATGACCTAAGGTCTCTATTCGTGCTGCACCTCGGGCTCAAATTCCCGTGTCAGTTGAGGAGAGTGTTATGAAACAACTCACCCAGGCTCCGGTCAAAATGTCTCTTTTTGACCTCATCCAATCCTCTCCACAACATCGCCAGGCTCTGATTGATAATCTGCGTCGCATCGCAGTAAATTCAGATGAGCCCCAACCCTTTGAGTTGGTTGTTGGATTGAATAGACCATCAACCGCCATTTCTTTTGAAGATTCGGAAATTCCTCCTCTTTCTTCAGAGGATTTGGAGACTCCCCTCTTTATCACAGTCCAAATCGACAACACTACATTAAAACGCGTTATGATCGACAGTGGAGCTGCACTCAACGTCATCTCCTCGCACACATTCGAGCAACTTAAGTTACCAAAGAACGTAGTGTCACCCCCGCCCTTCGCCCTTCGATCATTTAACGATCAGCTAGCAGTTACTTTAGGAACTGTGGTCTTACCCATTCGAGTAGGTAAGAAGCTGCTTCACGAACTCTTCTACATTGTCGAAGGAAAATTCCACTATAATATGATCCTCAGACGCTCCTGGATTCGCGCAATGCATTGTGTCCCATCCACCCTCCATCGATGCTTAAAATATCAATATGAGGGTAAAATATATACTCATCCAGGAGATCCTTTTCCTTCCGCACAATGCGACATGACCACAAGGTCTGCCCCTCTAAAGGAAAATACTTGTTCTCCTGACGGGGCCTCATCTTCTTCCATACCTGCAACCAAACTACCGGATTTACAAAATCTAGAAGAGACATTGCAGCGTTTCTCACTGGGAGAGCTTCCTCTCTTTTCTTTCGACGCTCATCTCAAACCTAGTGAGTATGGTAGACCAGACAAACAACCTGAATATCAACCAGGTCTCGGTCGCATCGTCACCATTGGTCTGCCCAATCAACAGACTAATTTCATCTACGGTGGTCTTGATACACCTCACTATCACCCGGATTCTCCTCCTAGGACCAAACCTTACTTAACAGGGTTCGATTATCTACAGAATCCCACGTTTGCAAAAACTTATTTATATCGATGCGCGTGGAAGGGTTTTGGCCTAGGAAAATATGAACAAGGTGTGCATGACCTCACATCCATTCCTACTCTCATGCCACATCAAAAATTTGGTTTAGGATTTAAACCTCTTTCAAAAGCCACTATCACTATTCTCGATGAGCCTCTTCCTATTGAGGAACCATCTTCTCCCGCTAAGTCAGAAGCATCACTCGATGTGGACGATGACATTTCCATCCCACCTAACTTTTTTTTTTTTTTTGATCAATACCATTTCCTTAGGGCCGCTAGCCTATAAGACTAACAACTGGTCCGCTTCCATACCGTTAATCTTCCTTGAAATAGTTGGAGATGACTCTCCTACTATCAACACTATCCACTGTGCGGATGATGATTCTGTCCTCACCTATCTGGGGGCAGAGGATTCATATCTCCCCAAGACTATTCCTTCTGACACGTCTACGCTTCTCAACGAAGCCACTGTCGACCTTAATATAGGGACTTCTGAAGACCCTCGCATCATTAAGGTCGGCCAATCCCTTAATCCACAGGAGTTAGGAGATTTTACCACTTTTCTTTCCAACCATCGTCAAGCCTTTGCTTGGTCATATGAGGATATGCCAGGACTCAATCCCGATATTGTGGTCCACAATATCGTTACTCTTCCCAACATCAAACCAGTTAAACAAAAATTACGTAAAATGCACCCTAGAGTAGCCCTTCTTGTTAAAGAAGAGTTACAATGCTTGCTCTCGGCTAACTTCATCCAACCCATCGATTATCCACAATGGGTTTCCAATGTGAGTACCAGTAACTAAGGCTACTGGGAAAATTTGAATTTGTACCGACTTCTGGGATCTTAATCTTGCTTGTCCAAAAGATGATTTTCCTTTACCTAATATCGACCAACTCGTGGATTTAACTGCGGGTCATGAGATGCTTTCTCTTATGGATGGTTTCTCTGGATATAATCAAATTCTCATCGCACCAGAAGACCAACATAAGACTTCTTTCATTACTCCTTGGGGGACCTTTTGTTATCGTGTCATGCCTTTCGGTCTTAAGAACGCAGGAGCAACCTATCAGCGAGCAATGACCTACATCTTCCATGATCTCTTACACAAAACTGTGGAAGATTACGTTGACGATCTCCTCGGTAAATCCAAATGTCGTCAGGATCATCTTTTCATCCTTGCACCTCTCTTTGAGAGGCTTATCCGCTTTTGTCTTCATCTAAATCCATCTAAATGTGTGTTTGGCATTCTCACTGGTAAAATTTTAGGTTTTATTATTTCCATCAGGGGTATTGAAGTGGACCCCACAAAAATAAAAGCTATCCTTGAGATGCCTCCCCCTTCTAACTTAAAGTAACTCCGCAGTCTCCAAGGACGTCTTCAATCAGTGCATCGTTTTATCTCACAATTTTCGGACCGTTGTCAACATTTTCACCATATCCTCCGTAAGAATGTTCATTTTGAATGGGATGAACATTGCCAAAGGGCCTTTGATGATCTCAAAGCTTATCTTCTTTCTCCACCTGTGCTTACACCTCCATGTGAGGGGGAGCCTTTCTATCTTTATATCTCTATGACTGACCATGCTCTGGGAGCCATGATTTGACATCGGGACACTTGTGGTAAAGAACAAGATGTCTATTATATCAGTCGCACCCTCCATGAGTACGAAACACGTTATTCCGAAGCTGAAAAGTTGTGTTGTGCTCTCTTCTTCGCGACTTCTAAGCTTCGTCATTACCTCCTTAATCACAAAACTTACATTGTCACAAGTGTCAATCCACTCAAGACAATTCATGCAAAGCCTTATCACAATGATCGTATCACTCGTTGGCTCATGCTTATGACAGAATTTGACCTCAAGTTTATCCCGCAAAAGTCTATCAAGGGTCAGGTTATTGCAGATCAATTAACTGATGCTCCTCTTCTGGACACTTAAGACCCCCTTGCTCAATTCCCCGATGAATATATCCAACAAATTGATTTTGGTCTATCTCCATTTAAAGTAAAGCTCCTCTTTGATGGATCTAAATGTCAGCAAGGGGGAGGTGCGGGTTTCGTGATGATTCCTCCTTGGGGTACGCCTATCTTAGTCGCACACAAATTGAACTTTGAGTGCACCAATAATATGGCTGATTACGAAGCTCTTGTCTTAGGTCTTCAAAATTCCATTAATCTCGGCGCTCGTCATATTGACATCTTTGGTGATTCTGAGCTCATCGTTAATCAAGTCACGGGTGTCTATCAATGTAAGAATGATATCCTTAAAAAATATCGTGACATTGTTCTTGCTCAACTCCAATCTTTCGATAAATTCACTATCCAAGCTATTCCTCGCACTGCAAATCGATTCGCAGATACAATGGCTTCGTTAGCCTCACTTATCCCACCTTTTACTGAGGACTCGCGACTTTATGTGGCTGTACAATGATTAGATCAACCATCTCATCTTAGGCAACTAACTTCAATCCATGCTGTCACAACCCATACTCAGGATGAGTGGTATTAACAGATTGTTGATTATCTATCTCATTCGGTGCTTCCTCCAGATCTAACTTCCAATGGTAGAAGATCTTTTATCCAATGCGCTAATCACTATACTATTCTAGGCAGGATTCTTTACAAACGTGGCTTTGATGGTATTTTGCTTCGGTGCCTCAAAACCCATGAATCATCTAAAGCTATCCAGGAGGTCCATGACGGTATCTGTGGTGGACATTTTAGTGGCTTAGCTATAGCTAAACGCATCTTATGTTTGGGATATTATTGGCCCTCTCTTAATCGAGATTGTTGTGAATACACTAAGAAATGCGTCAAGTGTCAACAACATTCCAATCTCACACACATCCCTAGTCAAGCTTTACAACCCACGGCAGATTTCTGGCCTTTTTCGCAATGGGGTCTTGATCTTATTGGTCTCATCAATCCCCGTTCTTCACAGTGTCATCATTCTATCATTACTGCCACTGAGTACTTTACTAAGTGGGTGGAGGTTATCCCTCTTTCTTCAATAAAGGCTAAACCCATAGTTGATTTCGTCTATCAACACATCATTTGTCGTTTTGGCGTTCCACACAAACTCATCACAGATAATGGTAAGTCTTTCAAGAACGTTGATTTGCAGAACCTCTGCAAAGCTTTCAATATCAAACTCAGTTTTTCTTCTCCATACTATCCTCAAGCTAATGGTCAGGCCGAAGCTTCCAATAAAACTTTGCGTAATATCCTCGCAAAGGTAACTAGTCGAGCTGGTAGGGATTGGCATTTACATATCCCTTTTTCTCTCTGGGCTTATCGGACTAGCATTCGTACTCCTACTAGTGCTACTCCCTTTTCCCTCGTATATGGGTCTGAGGCTGTTCTTCCTTTGGAAGTCCAAATCCCATCTCTCCGGGTTTCTCTTAGAGAATTTGTCTCCGATGAGGACTATCGTCAAAATCGTCTAGCACAACTTGAATTATTAGATGAGCGGCGTCTCAACACTCTTAGACATCATCAGGTCTATCTTGAGCATGTCAAACGTGCTTATAACAAGCACTTGCAGCACTGTGACTTCAAAATTGGGGATCTTGTTCTTAAAGAAAATCAAAATGTCACTACACTCGAAAGAAGTCAACGTGGTAAGTTTGCTCCCAACTGGATGGGCCCATACGTTATCACTCATAAATATGGGTCTGGGGCTTATCGTCTATCTTCCATGGATGGTATACCTGAAGCGGAACCTCTTAATGCCTTGCATCTATGGCCCTTTTACTGTTAAAATCTATCTTACACAAGTCTAGTCGCAACACAGATCTTTCATCCGTCTAAAACAACCAGTCATATACTTTCATGGTGATTCGAAACTATGTGGTTCTCCACCTATTGCCTCTTTTACCTTAAAATATGAGTAGCGCGGCTCTACTCATTACGTGTTTCTTTTGGATATGTTCCTCCTCATGGTAGGAATACCTTAATCACCACTTCATCTGTCCCAAGTGCTTATCTTAGTCGGATCTACTCGGGGCACGAGTGCATGTTCCTTTATGTTCTCTTCCCCTCCATCTAATCTATCTAGGTCTAAACTCAGCTTCTTCCAAAAAGATTTTCGAACCAAAAAAAAAAAAAAAGATGCTATCCAAAAAGATAGACTGATCCCTTGAAGGACAGCTATCCATACATTATCAAAAAAGATCGAAAAGAAAAAATATAGACCATACCCTCGAAGGATGGCTATCATTAAAATTCAAAATACAGACTGCTCCCTAGAAGGACGGCTGTTTTTCAAAGACATATTCAAGGATTCTTGCAATTAATCAGCCTTTCAGTCAGTTTATCCACTTTTTAGCATCACTGAAAGACTTCCCGTATTGATCAGTCTTTCCATATCAAGCAAACTTCTCGCATTGATCAGTTTGCTCTTCTACCAAAATCATGAAGCTGAGATTTAAGACCTTTTGTCGATCATATGGAGAATCCTATTTTCCCACTATGGACATGTATTCTGTCCCTTGTAAATTCCGATAAGATACTTACTGTTCCTTTCGTTTCCCTCCTAGATCTGTTTTGTGGCTAGTTAGTGTCAGGTTTATTTTAACCTCATGTAGGGCCTTACATGCATGATATTGTGATTTCCTATCCGGATTCTATCTATGGTCGGTTGGGAGTCCAACTTATCATTTTCTTTCTTATCCAGGCATATTTTCTTTATTTCTAGTCAAGGTCGTTTTCATTACTTCCTTGGCTCTCGCAAAGAGTATTCCCCATTATTCTTTGTTTTTCATCCAATCAAATTCACATTTCAATCAAAATTTATCCTCTGTCTAATATCATCTTACCTATCAAAGCATCTATTATCAACACATGTGGATCTGGCCATCTATTTTCATCAAAATTAAATTAACATCTCAAACATGCCGAGTACATCAATCACATCTATCTATCTACCCATCAAAATATCTAAAAAATGGTGCATCCAAGTTACACTACATCTATCTATATCCATTTTTCATCAAAATAAAATCCATACATCAATCACATCTATCTATTTATCCATCAAAATATTTAAAAACTTGCACATCCAAGTTACATTACATCTATCTATCTCTATTTTTCATCAAAATTATATCCACATATCAATCACATCAAATCAAATCACATCTATTTCTATCCTCTATCAATCTATATTTATCCAATCACATCTATTCATCATCTATCAGTCTATATCTATATCCATCACAATTACGCTACATTTATCCATGTATATCAAAATCAAAAGCATGAGAACAATTATATGACAAATGAAATGATGAATCTATATATACATGTGTATCTGTACAACAAAAATGGGAGGCTTTCAATCAAGCCATCTATACAATGCCTTCTAATTGAGGCTACATCACTACATGGATACAAAATCTATCAATCCCTATATAGTAAAATCCGATGCATGGAGGACACTATCTCCTCCACCCTCCTCTGGACCAAGCTGTCTCTCCTGGCCGCCGCCTATCGAGCTAGACGCACCTGCTGCTGGAGGTCTCTGCACACCTCGGTCTCTCCCGGTGCTCCCTCCACCTGAGGCCCCGCTCGCTGTGGCCATCGCTGATCTCCTCCTCGCCCCGTACCGAGGCACATGTGGGGCATGCTGCGCTAAGGCATCCTCATAGTATCTCACCTCAGCAAGGAGAGCCTGATATGTGCTCAAGCTCATGGTACCCAGTGCTCGTAATGGTGCTGTTGGGGCTACTGGCGCTGCTAGTGGTGCTCCTCCTAGGGTCATACCTTATGTACCAGACTCTGACGTGGTACCTGTCTCCCCATATTTGGCCCTGAGGGCCTCCCTATGTCGATAATAGCGATCCCTCTACTGGATCGCTGTATCTCGCTCCTGGCGAGCGGTGTCTCTCTCCAAAATTAGGGCATCCCTCTCCTCTGTCAGAGCCCTGATCTCCTCAAGAGCTACTTGATGTGTTTGTGTCAGGGTGGCATGCTCTCCCTCCAGTCTATCCAGCATCGCAGCTATGTCCTCCTCGTCGGCATCTATAGATGCCGGGAGATGTCGTGGTAACTCTGTATCATACCATGCTGCATAACCCTCATCCACCCCTACGTCATCATCGCTGTCTGTGGAGGGTGGGGCCTCTCTTAATGGATCTGCCGGGATCAAAATCGGCAGATCAGTCTCCCTGCTATCTCGCCTATAAGGTGAGTACGTGGTCGGCACTGTCTGCACTAGGCCGAACTGTCTCAATACTCTCACAAACGGGACTCGCTCCCACATATCCGGCCTGCGGCCCCTAACCATCCTGCTCCGTCTCAGTGCCACCAAGTGAGCATCCTGACCCGCCCATGTCAGAAATACCCGATATGGCCTCTAGATGACCTGATCCGGTGTCAGCGTCCTGAAACGCTCGGTGTACCAATCGGCCGATCTCCCTGTATCCCCAGCGGCCATGTCAGCCCGCCATCGCCTGAATCCATAATCGATACCTCCCACTGCTACTGGCATCCAAGGAAGCCCGGATGGCCTGATCACCGCTATATGCTCATATGCCCAACAATGGAGCACAAAGCTGACATCGATACCTGTCCTCCAGCCTGTGGTGTACATCCATAGCTCGTAATATATCTGAGCTATCAAGGCATCAACAAAGGCAAATACCTGCCTGAACTGCAGAATGTCGCAAACGCAGTCTAATAATAATAGTGGGAATCTCCCACCTCCTAAATCTGGCAGAGCAAAATAGGATATCGCCATCTGAATCAGAACTATCCATCTGCTCCGGGGGCTATCCTGTCTATACTGTGAGGCTATCCACACTGCCCCAGACACTATCTCTGAATCATCTTCCCTATCTCTGTATAATCGAACTAGGGCCCTCTGTTGCGGCGCTCGCGGTGTAATTTCGATCGGGTCCCCAGTGATCGGCAGTCTCAAAATCCTATATATGTCCTCATGGGTGATGGTCATCTCACCCGTCCTGAACCAAAAAGTACACGTATGGCTGTCCCACTGTCGCACTAGTGCCCGCATCAGCTCTACATCTCGCGGCACTCGTCTGTAGTATCTAAAGCCCCCGATCCCGGCTAACTCTAAATGCCGCCAATCTGCATCAGTCACATCAGGGAGAATAGTCTCCAGTAACTCGGGAATAACATCCCTCATGTGTAGAGCCTCTCGTGCCTGCACCCACGACATCAAGAGCAATATTAGTCTCGTATTTACCCAAATCACAACATCCAAAACAACAACAAAAATCTCATCTCTTCTAATCGGCATTGATTTAATAAAATCGGCGTCGTTTATTTCTAGTCGACGCCGATTAATACCAATCGACGCCGCTCAAACAACAATCGACGCCGATTATACCAATCGACGCCGATTGACTATCCGGACATAAATCGGACCCTGGCCTCCTACAAACAAAAAAAATCAAACAAAAAAAATATGAAATACAACGGGTTCAAGAAGAACCACTTACCCCAGGTCGTGTCCTCCTGTGCTTTTGACCACTCCCAGAGTCTTCCATGGTGCTCAAATCCAAATTCTGACTCTCTCTGAATCAATCGTCACGATGAAAATAAATCGTTTACGTTTTCCGTTCGCATATTTATATGCGCTACGTTTGGTCGGCACCGATTTTTTTGATCGACGCCGTTTATCTTGGTCATCGCCGATTACTGTGATCGCCGTCGATTTTCCATATCTATTTTCCATAGTGTTGATGCTTGGCTTATTTATCCATCTGATCATTATTGTGCACTGAATATTGCCTTTCAGTGCATATTTTCGATATCATTGTCTATTTCAGGTTTTGTTCCCTTTGCGTGGGATACTCGTACTTTTTGGCAACTTAGAGTTAAGCGGGTCTGTAGGCACTAACGTTGTCTCATGAGGAGACCGTCTAGTTTGCCCTACCAATGTGAGTTCCTTAGGTTGCTACCTTTTTATATGATCAGATCTACTCCAGACATCCAACTGGGGCATCCTGCGTTTTCATCTACCTCTTTCAAACTTGGGATCGTCTGTTCTATCATCCATCCCATCCCTAGTTTGAGGGGGATCACATCATCACTTTTTCTTCCATTCTTCCATCTCCTTGTTTTTGTCTCATAACCTTGCTCATCACAAGTTACTTGACAAAAAGGGGCAAAATATAGACACTTAAAATTGGTTACTCAATTTAGTGTCCCTCACATTCGTTTCCCTGCTCAGGTAGCCTGGGGCACGTTTACATCACCACTATCCCCTTGGGATATTATCCGATTTGTGATTTAAACACCTATCCTAAGTTTAATTCACCCCATTGTATCTTACCCGTGAGTAATTAAATATTAAATATTTAATTACACCTCTTCCCATGTATCTTAACCACTTATCTACCCCAAATTTATTCTATCTATGTATCACCCCTATTTTTTCCTCTTCCCCAAGCGGGATATTTCCCGTATTTGGGGTAACTCTTACCTTTCTAGAAATCGTTCATTTTGGCCATCTCGGGAGTCTGTCCCGCGATCGGCGCCGACCTATACGGTCGGCGCCGATTTTTTAGGAGCGGCACCGATTATAAATACAAACCCAGAACTCAGTTCTAGGGACGAAAAAAAAAAGACGAAAAAAGGAGGAAGAACACGCACACGAACAGGTTGTAAGAAAGAGAGATCTTTTAGCATCAAGTGTATCAAATGAGATCGGATCCTGTCTGAATCAATCCCTGAGAGGAGCACTGTTACTCTGCTCCTATCACATCAACATCGCACGTATCCATCGATCTTCTGGTGACTCTGTTCCAGTATCTCACCAACTTCGGCACATCCAGCAGACGTTGACGATCCGTCCTTCACTTTCCAATTTCTGAATCTTTTAGCACTGTCCCCGATTGATCGATCTGCTTTCAGTCGACGCTGATCTGTTTTAGTCGACGCCGATCACATCAGTCGACGCCGATCACATAAATCGACGCCGATTCTACATAATCGACGCCGATCATCCTGCAGACAGGTAAAAGGACACAGGTAGCACAAATCCAACTTTATTTCATAGTTTCCTGTTTTCTGTAGCTTTCTGTCTGCTGTTTAAATTCAGTTTCATTACTGTAATCAGAAAATCTAGTCTTATATGTACATCTTTTATCATGTATGCTTCTCTACTTAATTGAAAACGTGGACTGACATCCGCCGAGGAAGCTTATCGCTTCCCGGACCCGCTTCTCAGGCAGTCCACCTAAATACCTTTTAACATGGTCTTTTTCTGTCAAGCATCGGTGTCTTGCAGGTTACTCAGATCTATTGTGCGAATTACTCGTGTGCGCCCGTCTTATCTACATCGACCTCCTTATCCATCTACATCTTCAGATCTTGTCCATCAGGTATCAATTTTATTGGAGTTTTTCAGGATTTTTGTGTTTAGTTTGGTGCATTAACTTGGATAGGTAACAAGCACGAAATCCTTGATCTACATGGAGCTTGAATTTTCAACCGTCAGATCGCTGCCACATGTCATTACCTAGCTTGTCATGTAATTTTATGTCCCTCATGTCCCTTTTTTTTGAGGGACATAAAGGACACAAATTTTTTCCCAACTTCCAGGATGCATCATGGTTCCTCATATGGCCAGTTTTTCAGCCCCCAGATGCTTTAAAGCTATTTTTTTCTCAAATCCCCAATCGTTAGATCTCCGCCATGTATCATAACTAGGATATGCATGCAAATTAATGTCCCTCTCATCCCTTAATTCTTAAGTGAAATGAGGAACATAAAATGTGCCTCACTCCCTACTTTGAAATTTTTGAAATATTTCAAATCCTTCTTGCTTCCCGCTTCTAACTTCTAATTTCTTACTCTCTATACTCTGCAACTTGCTCTACAACTTACTCACACTAGCACTTTTCACTATTGCTAAACCTCAAACTAGATCCACTACAACAACCAAACCTCTGAATGCATTAGGATGCAAAGATTTTGAAGGAGAGATTGACTAAAAGATCTAGAGGAATGAGGAACAAAGAAGAAGAAGCCCGAATATCCTCCATTGCCATGAAACAGAAATTCAAAAAGATATTGCAAACCAATGCATAGAATGACCAACCATTTTTTTATGTTATTCATTCTTAGAGGCCATAAAAAACCCCACCTTTAGATCTCTAATTCACAATAAGAAGTGTTTGCAGTGAAGAAATCCATTTCTTTGCACAACAGAGAAAAACGATCGTTTTCCTGTCAAACTGGTAGTTGGATCGAAGAGAGATTTCATTGGAAGCACAAGAAGAAAAAACCCATAACAAAAAGGTGATTCTCATCGCAAATAGAGAATAAAACTAGACCTGTAATTTTAGAGGTCCATTAAGGGCTGCTGTGTTTAGAGGTGCCACCAGGTTGAAAATTTAAAACTTTAAAAGCTCCCAAACCGTTGATCGGGTAGGTCCAAGATTTCAGAGGGGCGATATTGGGAAAAAAAACCCATATCAAAAAACTTAGTTCTATAGTAACCTGACCACCAAAAGCCCACTTTTTAAAAATAATAGGTCTTTTACATAGGGGATTACTATTTTGGGAAAGTCATCAACTGAATATCCTGTGGAGGAGATGGTGAACAAAAAGGATGTACTGCAGTGGAAAATTCATTGAAACATCATCTTGGTCCAAAATTGACACTTACTTAAAATAGTAAGTGGTCTCAAGAGCAGCTACCCAAAATAGAAAATTGATCTAGAAGGTGAGAGAAACACAGGGAGAAAGGGAAATCTGAAGTGCAACATCCAGTTGAGGTTCAAGGAAGCTGATTTTTCATACTTACAAAAAATAGTAAGTTAATTTTTCTGAAGAAACCATGAAGTATAAGTGGATAGGAAAAAAGCTGAAATAACCTTTTTCCTATGAGCATGAGATAGAAGACAATGATGTATCATACATGGACTTGAATGACCTAAGAGATCACATGACAGCCAAGGAGTGAGGGAAGATCAAGGATCAGGTATTCACAAGTGGATTGTTCACAGCTGCAGGACACCTTGTGTGTGTACAAAGCCTTGAGTTGGTATTGGCTTGTTCGCATCACTATGAGATAGAAACATGAAAAATTTGATTCGATAATGGAATTTCAATCACGGTCATTAGTCCTAGAACTATCTCACTTTCTCTATAAAACCTAACATCATGAGAATGGTTGTCATCTCAAAGGACAATGCCTTGCAAGAATGGGAAATGATGGATGCATATATGCAAGGGGTTGTACTTGGTTCATGGATGAAGATAAGGAGAAAGCCCTCAAAAATTCCCAATAACCTTTTGAGGTGTGAGTTTTGTGAGGGATATTAAGATACAATGACCCTCCCCAACAAGGTGATGGGAGAAGCGAACATAAGAGACTTCTAAGAGTGGATGGGTCTTTTCATCAAATGGAACCATCCCCAAGTTGTGGGACCTTGCGAGCTTGGGACGGATCTCCAGAGAAGGCCAGTTCCTCTATCTATCTCTACTGCTACTGCTACTCCTAGTGCTGAAAAGGGGAAACTAAGCTATGAATGCCAAGGGACCAGGGAAAGAAGGATAACATGAAGTAAACTACACTAAAAGGTGATAGCACTAGAAAAGAGGGATGAACACTATCTGTTCTGAGCAAGAATGATAGGGAATGTGTGAGAGGAGGCTAGGCATGAGTAGCACAACAAAACACACATTCACCAAATCATCCTTATGGAACACAACCAAATATGGAACTGCAAGGGACCTGAAGTAGCACAACAATACACAATGCAAGAGAAAAGGAAAGAAGAAGGAACACAAACATGCTAGGACAAAGAATAGTCACAAAATGATGCTTCTATTACTTCCAAAATGCACAGAACTATTACAATGATAAGGAGGCCGATATCCACATGCAAGAGCCAAACATGGAGGTCTGCAACTCAGAATATAGAAAATATGGAGTCCTTAGCAACATGCGTAAGGATCCAGAGTATCCAACATAACAAATGAGCCTTGCTCTTACATTTATAGATGAATCCATGGAGGAAGAAAGGAAAAGGAGGGAAAACCCGAATTTGAAACACAACCACCAACAAGAAGCATTCAATGTCTGTAAATCCACTTGGAAATATGTGAAATACACTTCCCCATGCCTGTTTGACGTGTTGAAGACAAAAGAGAGTGGATCATACTAAATTGGGTGGTTGGAGCAATCAGATCTACTCATCAATGTTCAGAGAGATGTTTTCCCAATTCTCACCTACCAGATCCACCAAATTTGAAATTTGAATTTTTGGCACTGTAGCTGATGTCAGTAGCTTTCTGACAAGTCCAGGTGCATGCCGATCTAAGCTCTGTAGCTGATGATATGGCTATCAAAAGATGTCAGAGTCATTAGTGTATACAAGACATGTGGCACACACTGATTGGCTGAGATGGTGGCCAAATGTACAACTATTTGTCATTTCTACCACGTGTTAATCATTCATTTGTTGTAAGGATTCAACGCCTGGTGGCCTTGACAGGTTGCATGCTGCACACTTAAGTGTGTCAAAAGATGATCTGGCACAGAAGGGCACATGGAGAAAATAGAGGAAAGTGCAGAGGGAGTGTGCATGATGCATGTGGGGAGATGAATCAAACTGGTGAGTAGAGAACGTATGGTTAAGGTGTAACTATTACAAAGTAATGGGTACGGCACGCGAAGGGTCAAAGACTTAGGCACATGGGGTGAAATAAATTGACTCGGAAGAAGGTGAACGCGCGAAAGGCGGGTGCGAGGGGAAGTGGAAGGAGGAAAAGGAAAGGGGCACGCAAGAAAACTACGACCAAGGGAATGTGCCAAATGATTTTGAGCACGCACAATTCTTCAATAGATAACTTAGGGCCAGAATGTGTATGTAAGTTATCCAAATCACTAGGGGAGCTATTTGGATAACAGTTTTGGTGACTTTCGGGGCCATCTACCTGCTAGATGCAAGAGACCAGTAGCCTGAAGCATCCATTGGGCATGGAGTCTACTTGTTCAATCATGAAAATGCCCCTGTTGTCACTTTGAGCATCATTTCTACACTTTGTCCTGAATCTCACAACTACTGAGAGAAGCTCTACACACTGGAAGCAACAAAAGAGCACGTGCAGGAAGCACACGAGAGGAAAGAACTATGTACAAACAAACAATGTGCATGCAGAGCACACTTGGAGGAATTGAAACTACTTTAATATATACAATATGATGCAACAAACCTAATGGAAGGGTTTGAGATAGATCCCATTTACTGGGATTTGCAGCACGCTTCCATCCAGATGAGTTAACTCAAAAGAGTTAGCTTCTTTGCAGGACTTGATGATGTATGGGCCACTCCAAAGTGCATCAAACTTTGAATGGCACCCTGGTTTAGCTCTATCAGCATCCCATTTTAGAACCAGGTCCCCAACTTTGAAAGCTTGAGGCCTAGCCTTTCTGTCAAACCATTTCTTTGTTGCTTGTTGATGTTGTTCTAGCTTGATCATGGTAGAGTTTCTGAGTTCTTCAAGATGAACCAGCTCTTCCATCCTAATTTCTCTCTGATCCATGCCCTCAAATTCCAGCTGTTGGGCAAAGCACTAATGAATTTAGTTCTAGTGTCAAAGGAAGGGTAGCCTCCTTGCCATAGACAAGCTTGTAAGGTGAAGTTCCTATTAATTTTTGACTTATGATTCTATCTTCCCAAAGCGCGCAAGACCTTTGTATGCCACTGTCTTTGGCTGGTGTTCATTGTGCACTTCATGATTCTGATCAGGTTCTTGTTTGTTGATTCTACCAGACCGTTTCCCTGAGGGTAATAGTTGGAAGAGGTTTTCAGGTAAATGCCCAAACTTAGAGCCCAATCAGTGATTTTAGCACCAAGGAAGGCCTTTGCATTATCAGAGATAATGGTTTGAGGAATGCCAAACCTTGTGACTAAACCTTCGAGAAAGTCAAGGATGACTACCTCAGTTGATTCCTTAAGTGCGACAGCTTCTGTCCATCTGGTGAAGTAATCTGTAGCTGTCAACACCCATTTGTGTCCAGCGCTTGAAGGTGGATTGATCATGCCTATGAAGTCGAGACCCCATTGTGCAAAAGGCTGATCCACTTGGATTGGTCGGAGGGGAAGCACTGCCAATATTTTCTTTCCTGCAAAGAAAGTGCATTCCTTGCATTTTGTGACCCACCTATGTGCATCTGCAAACAGGGTAGGCCAAAAGATACCTACCATTATGATCTTCATTGTTGTAGTTTTGGCAGAGAAGTGTCCACCAGAGAATCCATCATGAAATTCTGCTAACACTTGTTCAGTCTACGCACCATTGATACATCTTAACAACACGCCATCTAGATTTATTTTGAAGAGAAGTCCATCAATCAAAACATAAGGAATAGATTGCAACCTGAGATGCCTTCTCTTTGCTTTATTCAAACCGGGAGGGTATGCACCCTTGGAAAGGAATGTGATCATGTCCTTCATCCAGTCATGCACATGTGGGGTCTATGTTCTGTTCATGTTCTACACACAGGAGGTCTTCATCCAGAAATAATGAAGCCTTAGGTTCACTTTGCACATCCTCAACAATCTACCTGCAGAGTGCACTGCCTCTTACTAGCTTTGTGGCCTTAATAGTCACATCATATTCCATGATTTTGGTCACCCATCACGCTCTCTTCTCACTGATTTCTACTCCCATGATGAAGTCTCTGACAGATGAGTGAGAGACTAACACCTTGATATGATTTGTGGTGAGCATGCTCTTGAATTTCTTGAGCACGTGCATGATGGTGAAGACCTGCTTCTCCATGTGACTATATTTCAACTCATAATCCTTCAGCATCTGGCTAAAGAATGCCATTGGCTGTTCCAATCCTTGTTCATTTTCCTATGTCAGGACAACAACAATGCTTGCATCAACACCATAAGCATACATGATGAAATCCTTTACGTAATCTAGATTGATGAGTGTTGGTGCACAAGTAAATTTCTTGCTTGATCTTGTTGAAGCTTTCTCTTCCTTCTGCTGTCCATTTGAAGGCTATGTCCTTCTTGAGCATAAGGGTGATGGGCCGAACCAGTCCTGCAAAGTTAGGGATAAAACACCTAACAAAGTTAATCTTGCCAAGGAAGGACTGTAAGGCTTTTTTCTATGCCAGCAAGGAAAGGGCTAGGATGGCTGAAATGTGCTCAGGATCAATCGCGATGCCATCCTTTGAAACCACATGGCCCAAGAGCCTGCCCTGAGCCACTGCAAAATTTTACTTCTTGGGATTAAGAGATACCCCAAATTCTCTGCATCTCTCAAAGACTTTTCCAGGTGCACTATGTGATCCACTCTACTTTGAGAAGACAATTATATCATCAAGGTAAACCAAGATGAACTCATTGATGTAACCTTTGAAGGCAATATCCATGGCACACTGAAACATTGCACCCACATTTGACAGACCAAAGGGCATTTTCTGATATGCATATGTTCCCCACTTGGTTGTAAATGTTGTTTTGAATTGATCCTCTTCCTTGACCAGGATCTGGTTGAAACCCGAATACCCATCTAGCATGGAGAACCTTTGCGCGCCAGCTACAGTCTATAGAATCTGCTCCATTGAAGGCAAAGGATAGTGATCCTTTAGAGATGCCTTATTCAAATCTCTGAAATCAACACAAAGTCTGATTTCACCATTCTTCTTGCGTACTGGAACCAGATTTGTGACCCAGGTAGAGTATTTGATAGGAAAAATAATTTTTGCCTCAATGAGTTTTGATAGTTCCTTTCTCATGAGGGGCTCTATCCTTGGATTGACTGGCCATTGTTTCTGTCTGACGGGCTTTATGCTAGGATCAAGGTCAATGGAGTGTTGAGCAACACTTGGATCAAAACCTTTGAGGTCTTCATACTCCCATGAGAAAATGTCACTGTATTTTTGGTAGAGAGAGATGAAGGCCTGTTTTTCTTCATGTGCACAAGTCCTGCTGAGCAGCAGCTCCTTTCCACCCACAATAGTAATGGAGGAGCAATCCTCTTACATGGCACACATGTATCTTTCTTCACCCTTGAACTCATCATCAGGGCTGAA
The DNA here is from genome assembly GCA_019776745.2 of Taxus chinensis. Taxonomy (NCBI): domain Eukaryota; kingdom Viridiplantae; phylum Streptophyta; class Pinopsida; order Cupressales; family Taxaceae; genus Taxus; species Taxus chinensis. The sequence continues at coordinate 444,412,362 of CM034152.1, read as the reverse complement.
CATTTTCTCTAAGGTGACCAGCCCTTTAGGAAACTTATTTGTCTTTAGCTGTATTACTTGGTCACCATAGCTGTCATGCAAGTCAGCTTGCATACTTGATGAAAATTCAGCTTCATTTTGGATAAACTGGATGATCTGTGCATCACTGTCAAACACTTTCCAGCTGGTGTTATTATCTAGAATGGATGGTCTGATTACCATCTTAATGTGCTGAGTGTTCCCTTTGATAAAGTCCTCAGCAGGAGAAAATTGTGAACCAAGCACAGCCATTTGGTCAGCCTCCTTGTTCATTCTACATGGAACTACCTGCAGATTAAGAGCATCAAAGCTCTCAAGTAGGTCCCAAACTCTATGTTTATAAGCTTTAAGAAGCTTATTCTTTGTCTGGAATTTGTTGGTGACCTGGTGGATGACCAATTCTGTGTCCCCAAAGATCTACAGTGCTTTAATTTTCTTCTTTTCAGCAATAAGCAAGCCATGCACCAGTGCTTCATATTCTGCCACATTGTTAGAACATGCAAACTATAGCCTATGTGCAAAGAAGAATTTCTCATCCTTAGGGGAAATGAGAACCACTCCTGCTCCTGTGCCATTTCTACTTCTGGATCCATCAAAGTATAACTTCCATAGACCAGTTTGAACTTTGTCTCCTATGAGCACACGCGGAAGCGTAGCGTCTTCTTCTAGAATGCAATAAGTACCAAGCCCAGTTTCATAGGCTTCTAGTTCTTCAGCATAGGGATCAAATTTGTGATGCCTCTCCACCCATTCATCAAGTACTAGGTCTGGAACAGAGGGTGGAAGAGACTGCTCTTCAGGAACTGAAACTTGTTCTTCTTGGATAAGACAATTGGCTTGGAGAGGGGATGGGACATATGGCTCTACATGATAAGAAAATATAGGCTCAAGGGTACCATACCTTGTCTTGAGTAACATATGAGACCAATCAGAAGACAAGTAACCACCCACTTTAGCAGTAAATTCTCTTGATAGACATAGGGAAACAAAGGAGGCAGGTCAATAATTGACACATCTTGAGTAATTGTTAGGCTTGGACATGCATGGAGGGTTAACTCAAGATCCTTGATGACTCCCAAGGTAGTTACAACTGAGCCATCAAGTTGTAGGACTCCTTTAGACAAAGGGCTATATTTCAGACCTAAGACATCAGCTATCTTCTTAGGCATAACAGAAGTACTAGCACCTGAGTCAACTAAGTAGTTATGCACTAGGTGTTTGCCTATAATCAAGGACATATAGAAGGGTGGGGTTTTAGCAATTTTTCTTACTTGTTTCTCCTCTTCTTGGTAGATTTTGACAGAAGCGTGCAACTTCTGTATAACCAGGTCAGCACGCGGAAGTTGCACCAGAGCTTCATGCAGCAGATCCCGCTGAGATGGAATGGTCAGGGCATCCCACATTGTGACGTTTATGTTTGTTTTCTTCATCTGGTCAACAATGCTAAACGGAAGCCCCCCCACCTTGTGAATTTGGGGAACAACATCCCTTCTTGAGTGTTCAGGCATGGAAGCCTGAATTTTAGCTGGAGCAGAGGCTTGGCCTACCAAAGGATGGGCACGCACTGCTTCAGAAGGAGCTTTACGCGGGACCTCCTGCATAGGGGTTTGAACATTTTTGCTGCAAGAGGTCTTGTCTGATTCCTTTTTCTTTTGAAGATATTCTTGCATTGCTGGGACTGTGACCTGTGTGCCAGACTCTAATATTCTTTTCTTATATCTTGTGTTGTCCACAACTTGGGCGTGCGGTCTATTTGTATCTTCTACAGCTTGGTTGATTGCATAGAAGTCCTCAGTGCCAAAGAACATCAAATTGGTTTCTGGGGAAACCTCTGGTCCTTCTGGATTATCTGCTTCATGGGTGCTTGTTGAGGGCTCACAGGATGAAGCATTCTGGATCATGAAGGCTTGGGCACATGCAACATTAGCACAATGGTACTGACTATGAGGCATTTTGCAAGGGAAGCACCACTCTGATTCTTGTGCCAAGTTGTTCTGAACTGGGACGAGCACTCAGCTCGTGCTGGGTGTTGGGAGAGAAGGCACGGGAGGGACAACTTGCAAAGGTAGATGTGCATTAGGCTGCCACCTATCATTCTGCTGGTTGGGCACGTATCTTTGATTTCCGTATTGATTCCGCCACAGCTGATTTCCTTGGCCATGCACCTGATTGGAAATGCCTCTATATGCTTGCATTTTCTACTTTTCTAATGATATGACCTTGTTTGATAAATTTTTGATCAAGGCCTTCAATTCTTCATCTTCCTTTTGTTGTGATGGAGAATAGGATGTTGAGGCAACCGGTTGTACACTTTTCTTAGGAGTAGGAATAGGGGCCACAGAAGGCTGGGGTGCTTGTGACATCTCTAGGAACAAGGGCATGGGCGGTCTAGGAGCCAACTTTCCCACCTAAATAAGACTATTTTCTGCCCTTACTGCAATGTTATAAGTAGCTGGTAGAGTCCTACCCCCCATAGATTGGATCATAACTGAAATATCATTGTTGAGCACCTTCAGATAATAAAGGAAAGCATGTTGGGCTATAGGTCTTACCACAAGGGGAATTCTGTCCCAAGTCTTCTAAAATCTGATGTTGAAATCAGTCATCTACTCATTGGGCACTCTCCTTGTTGTTGTCAGTTGCTCCACCAAAGATAGGTGATCTGACTTGTCTTCAAAATAACTACACAGAGTTGTTCCTAGCTCATCCCAAGTGGTGATAGATCCAAGTCTCAAGCCTCGGTACCATTGAAGTGCTTTACCTTTGAAAGAGGCTGCAAGAAGCCTGACTGCTACATCATTATGTGTGATCAGATAGAATGAACACACATTTGCTACATCCTGGATATGCTCCTGAGGGGTGACTTGATTCTCACTAGTAAAGTAAGGAATACTTTTGAGCACGCCATTGGGCATATCATGCTGTATGGCCAGGAGTAAGGGGCTCCCTCCATCAAAGTTTGCAAAACTTCTTAATGGAGGAGGTGGTTGATGCACCATTGTAGGGCACACATGTTGTCTATTTGTAGGAGGAGTTGAATGGGCATGGCGTGTTGGAGATAGAGATGCGCGCGCGGGATTTCTGGAATGAAATTTTCTCAGGGATAGCTGGAGGTACTCAAAAGAGTCTTCAGCTGCTGCACTTCTTCTTGTGTGCACTTTTCTCATGAAAGGCACTCAGGACTGCTGAAACAAAGATTTTAAAATATTGGGAGTCACCAGATGTGTTTGAAAGGAGCCTCTTCAAAGGCTGAAACACTAAGTCCACACACCAGAACTTAGAGATATGAAATTTGAGCTTTCAATGCTAGTCCCACCGGGCGTGCCAGAAACTGTTGGTTGCTCAAATGTGCACCCACATCTCAGATCTCTGAAAAGGGACCGAGGTGTCTAAGACCACAATGGAACCATCCCCAAGTTGTGGGACCTTGCGAGCTTGGGACAGATCTCTGGAGAAGGCCGGTTCCTCTATCTATCTCTACTGCTACTGCTACTCCTAGTGCTGAAAGGGGAAACTAAGCTAAGAATGCCAAGGGACCAGGGAAAGAAGGATAACATGAAGTAAACTACACTAAAAGGTGATAGCACTAGAAAAGAGGGATGAACACTATCTGTTCTGAGAAAGAATGACAGGGAATGTGTGAGAGGAGGCTAGGCACGAGTAGCACAACAAAACATGCATTCACCAAATCATCCTTATGGAACACAACCAAACATGGAACTGCAAGGGACCTGAAGTAGCACAACAATACACAATGTAAGAGAAAAGGCAAGAAGAAGGAACAAAAACATGCTAGGACAGAGAATAGTCACAAAATGATGCTTCTATTACTTCCAAAATGCACAGAACTACTACAATGATAAGGAGGCCGATATCCACATGCAAGAGCCAAACATGGAGGTCTGTATCCCAGAATACAAGAAAATATGGAGTCCTTAGCAACATGCGTAAGGATCCAGAGTATCCAACATAACAAATGAGCCTTGCTCTTACATTTATAGATGAATCCATGGAGGAAGAAAGGAAAAGGAGGGAAAACCTGAATTTGAAACACAACCACCAACAAGAAGCATTCAATGTCTGTAAATCCACTTGGAAATATGTGAAATATGCTTCCCCATGCCTGTTTGACATGTTGAAGACAAAAGAGAGTGGATCATACTAAATTGGGTGGTTGGAGCAATCAGATCTACTCATCAATGTTCAGAGAGACATTTTCCCAATTCTCACCTACCAGATCCACCAGAATTTGAAATTTGAATTTCTGGCACTGTAGCTGATGTCAGCAGCTTTCTGACAAGTCCAGGTGCATGCCGATCTGAGCTCTATAGCTGATGATATAGCTGTCAGAAGATGTCAGAGTCGTCAGCATATACAAGACACATGTGGTGCATGCTGATTGGATGAGATGGTGGCCAAATGTACAATTATTTATCATTTATGCCACGTGTTAATCATTAATTTGTTGTAAGGATTCGGTGCTCTATTGGAGCATACTAACAGGTTGTATGTGCTGCACACTTAATCATGTCACAAGATGATCTGGCACATAAGGGCACATGAAGAAAATAGAGGAAAGCATGGAGGGAGTGCACATGATGTGCATGGGGAGAGGAATCAAACTGGTGAGCAGAGAATGTATGGTTAAGGCACAAATATTACAAAGTAATGGGTGTAGCGCATGAAGGGTCAAAGACTTAGGTGCATGCGGGGTGGAAGAAACTGACTTGGAAGAAGGTGGATGTGTGGAAGGTGGGTGCAAGAGAGAAGTGGAAGGAGGAAGGAAAGGGGTGCGCAGGTAAAACTGCAACCAAGGGAATGTGCCAAATGATTTTGAGTGCACAAATTCTTCAATAGATAACTTAGGCCAGAATGTGTATGCAAGGCATCCCTGATCAAGAAGTATGACTTTTACTTCATCCAATTTTTGACCTTCTCCTAACTACAAGTTGCTGGCTTCGACTAAGCTCTGCCAAGGTTGCCCAAGTACCTTAGTGACCAAATTGTATTATTCTAGCTCTACATGTAGATCATTCAAGTGAACAACAAGCTTAGGAGCATGAAGAAGAATTTGATCTTTCTTATCTCTCTCAGGGTATTCACGTGTACAAATCAAATGATGCATCACATCTAGAGGATTCCTTTGCTCATTTGACTTTACATTCCTACACTGCCAGACCTAATTTTGACATTTGAGATGATCCTGACTCTTTCCACATTCCAACCTGTAACATAAGCCACACATTGAGGATTGTTGGGAAGATTGTGCTTATGAATTTAAAGTATGGGAAAAGGACCATATGAGGATGAAAGTCAATGAAATGGAGAAATTCAAGTTCTCTTGGTATGAAGACATCTTACAGGATGATAAGACAAAGATGTATGATCTTGAGTACATGGCAGTCAAAATGTCTCCATTGCCTTAAGTCAACTGGTACATTCATGAATAAGGGGATATAAAGGAGTAGACTGAGAAGGTGACGAAGAGAAAAAGAAATTGGTTTTAGAGGAAGAGAACCATAATCTTCCAATCACGAGGTACTCCTATAGGTCAGAAAAAATCCTTTCATAAGTCATCATCAAGAGCCATGGAAGTTGCCTCAAGTTCAAGGCATTATGGAGAAAGTTCTAAATGAATATCCATAGAATCAGAGACTTCTTATCATGAAAGGTCACCAAAGAAAGATAGGGTGGAAGAAGGCTCAATTACAATAATACAAAAAGAAGATCCAATGATAGAAGTACAAGTGGAGGAAGAACATGTAGTTCAAGACCTAGTATTCAAACCACCATAAGAGGCATCACCTATTGTTAACACCAATTCCTCTCCCATCTAAGATGTGCCTTATCTTATAGAATAGGGAATGGTTGATGCACCTTTCATATGACTTTATTCCAATGAGGTGTTCCCTTGGATGCATGAAATAATTTCCCCTGACACCCACACTATTCAACAAGTAGCAGCCCTTGACTTATCAATAATTGCCTCACTGGCTAAAGGAAAGAAAAGGAAGTTCACACACATGGCCTCATGGTTCTACAGTGGGGAAACAAGTAATCAATACATCAAGGTAGCCAAGAAAAAGGTGATCAAGCTAGTGGATGAGATGACACCATCTGACTATGAGATGGGCACGATCCAACTAGTACCGACAACTCATAAAGGGGATTTACACATCTATCAACAATATTCTACTCGCATGATGGAAATGAATAAGGAATATAAGAAGAATATTGATTAATTAAAGGAACATGTGAAAAATTTGTCGTCCTACGTGCAACATTTAGTTGAGACAAATGCCACGACCATCCCCATTAAAGAAGTTACACCCATCAACAACTTTAATCCAGAATCTATCAAGAGGGCGCATGAGTTCATAATGTAGGGATGAGTGAATAATTAATGGATTGGTTCAATTTTTTAAAAAAGGAAGTCAGTGCTCCAAGAAGTGGTCAAAATCTTGGCTTACATGTGTGTGATAATAAATAGGATGCATGCACTCAAAGAAGACTTAGAGAAAGAAAGGGACTACTAGGATCCTCTAGGTCCAGTAGTGAATGAAATGAGAAACACTCATCATCAGGAGTTGATCAACACGAATATTTGTGAAAATCTTTCAGAAGACTTGCCACTCTTATGGGTGAGGTCTTTGGAAATCAGATTTGAAGTAGTCAATTGAGCCATCACCAAACTAGATGAAAAAGAGGGACAAGTGTACAAGTTGTAGGATAATATAAATCATCAAATTTAGAAACTTGGAGTACTTGCAATGGGAGAAGACACAAGTGTTGATGAGATAATTGGTCCATTTGAGGAACATGTCAACAAAAGGGAAAGAAACCCATGTCCTTTACTAAGAACACCCTAGAGTTCCTCTCAAAGATTCAGGATGCCATTGCACTTATTGCAGAGAAACATCCATTATGGTTTGGGAAGTGTAAAGATATCAATAATGTGTCTGATGGATGGACATAGGCCCTGATCAATATTCATATTCCTCATGCTTACAAAGTGGAACCTACAACATCTCGTTTGAGTAAGGAACTTGGAGTGATAAAGATCTTCTCTAGAGTGTGAGATGGAAACCATTCAGGGAGTGAGATCAAATCCACCGTAGCGGCTCATTCTTCTACATAATACTTCTTCCTCCTAGTTTCTTCTTCTTCGCCCTCTTTCTCTCTCTTCTCTTCTCACCCAAAACCCTCTCTCTTTAATGTTATAATTTTGCATTGGGGTGTGCACTTTTTAATATATCTTTAAGTGAATTTAGAAACATAATGTAAACTTTAAGTCACCTCGTTTTTATAAAAGGTAATTAAATATTTAATTGGAATATGAACAGTCTAAAGTCAAGATACGGTATTTGAAAATTCATAGGGAAGATGAAGAGCTTCCTTCTCTTCTATAAATTGTAGCAAACTCCTCATTTGAGGGGCTGCTTAGACTTCTTAGATAGTCATATACTTATGAGCTGTTTTTTGTGAATTCATGAGAGAGATATCCTTGTGAAGAGAACAAAGAGATAAAAATTTCTTCCATTTCCCTTATTCTAAAATTTATTTCATTTCTATTCTATGTACAATTTTTGCTTAGGCATCAATAAAAGAAGATGGAATTTTAGCCTTTTTTGACTAAGGATTTTAGTGATACTTTGTGTTCATTAAATGCTATTTGGTCTTCTTAGTGTTATGCAGATTTGTTTCTTCTTAATTCCAGTGCATGCGATGTAATTTCTAACTGGTGTATGCAAGTCTCTAATTTTCTACTTATATCATTAGTTTCTCTTTTCTAACTTTCTCACTCCCTTTTTCGCTTTCCTAGAAAATTCTTCCCTTACATAAATCTGTAAGATTTTGCCGCAGGGTCAGTTGAGTGCCACTGTTAGATCCCTGATCGAAAGGTCACCAGGAAATTCCACCTTTTTTACTCACACATGCATATACGACAGCTGCACTAGTTAAGTAGAGGGGCTTAGACTCCCAGAGCGTTGGAAAGATATCCACCGATTTGTCCTCAATAAATTTTCTCACCAACATAATAATAAGAAATGATATCATAAACCAATAAAAATTAAGGATAAACTTCCCAAAGTATCTATAAGAGATGCAAGACAAGATCAAATGGAATCCAAGAAGGTTGACACAATTACAAAGATGCTCAAACTCGAAGATAAGTTCACACATCGCAAGAAAAATCTTATTATGCCTCATTTTGAAGGGGGGGTGAAACCATCTTTATAGGGTCGACGACAACCCGGGTGAGTCACTGCCAATTGTGGGGAACCATCCCTTTGGATGGTGGATGAGTGATTTATTCAAGATATAGGGATTTCATGGATTAGGATGAGTGTTTTAAAGCATATATCTGGGTTAGGGTTTCCTAGGGAAGTGATATGGGTAGGTGGGAGATAAAGATGGATTAAATAAAAGCTAGAAAAAACATAGGGATAGGGAACTAGGTAGTTAGGGATGCTAAAAAACCTAAAGAGGAGATAAAAGCTAATTATAGGTAATTATCTAATGAGAGGAGGATTAGAAAATGATTAAATGAAGATTTATTATTAAATTTGATATGTTAATAGATAGGAAAGGTGATAATTAAAATATGAATTAGGGTTAAAATAAAGGGGGTCTAGATAGGACCACGGTGAAATAAGCGTATGCAGGAAACAAGGGTAATAATACCAAATTTTGGTGTCTACACACACTTCACACAACATACATTATACACATTTGACATCCTCTTATAGGAACATCTACTACACTTCTCCGTGCTACACTCACTACCCTATAACGCACTCTATTTCCATGGTCCATATTCGACTACTGGGGGTCTATATATAAAATGAATCTCACCACATTCATGCATTTAATCACTCACTCATTCAATCATGTGATTACACTCTACACTTTGCACTTTGAAGATCACATCTTTTTTGTATACACAATTCAAACCATTTCCCGATGACACACTCTTGTTTATGGTTCATTCTTGACTGCTAAGGGGGCATATATAAATGACCCTAATCACATGCATACACCTCCATACTCACTCGAGGGACACACGACTCCTATCACACCCACTTTGCATTCCATTCCATTTACACTCCACAACATACTACATATATTTGTCGCATTTAGTCTTTCTTACATTTACTTGTTACATGTTCACTATATTACATGTGCTAGATAAATATCTTACATTTCATTATCTTTATCATACACACATGCGCATTCACTTTCCTTTCTAGTTGTGATAGAAGATTATACATATCTATTACACACAACATGGATGTTTGGTGCAATACCTATTACCAATCCCATAGCGGCTCCTTGGGCATCCAATTTTGTACACTGCATGTGCTATTGTTTCATTCTTTATAGCACATTACTTTATCAACTTATACATGTTTTGAAATATTTTTTTATCTTTGTAACATGCTAATGGGTGCTTCACGTGCAACATTTCTTATGTAGGACTACTTGCTTCCATGGCTATCTGTTACATTACTTGTCATTGTTTGCTCTTTGTATGACATTAATTGTGGGCTTTTCCCTTTGTCTTGTGTGCACATTGTCTACTTCTGGCTTCATCCACCTTGATTATCTTGCGAGATCATGAGTGGTGTCCCATGTTTGTAACTCACTTTTCGTGGTTGATATTATATTCTTGTGTGTTTACATTTTCTTCTTGCATATTTAGCTTACACATTGTATGCTTAGCTTACATTTATTCTTCTAGATGCATGTTTGTCTTTTCTTGTACTAACACTTGTCTCCTAGCCACTTTGTTTATGTGTGCCTTGGTTTCTACCAAGCACATTCCCTTTTCCCTACAAGGCATGGTTTCGACAAAATAGTTGGTCCTCCTTTGGGTTGCATACTCCTTCAGTGACATTGCATGCACCCCAAATGAGGGGGGCAACATTTGGGTGAATCAGTAACCCCACAAAGTGTTCTACAATTATCACACAACACAAAAAAGTACCAGTACAACACAATCATCAATATGATATAGGGCTCAGAATCATACTTGGGTCCTTAGTATAACATAGAAACTAGAACCCAAATTATGACAATAACGCTTGGGTACCCCTGAATTTTCTTGGATGCCTGTAACTAGGGGGTATTTACATAACATTTGGAAGTTCAATGCAGTCTACGAAACTCCACACAATGGCTTCTACAGGGCACACAATCCTTAGCACTCAACATGCATGCACTACACAACATTTTTCACTTTCACGTTGGATCTAATTATTTAAATTTTTACACACCATCTGCAGTGGTGTTCTACATTCCAAGAAACAGTTGAAGGTTGGAGGATAACACCATAAATTTCTCCCTACACTTCTTCCACAACTTGGGGTGATATCACCCCAAAAACTCATGACTAACACAACTCACGTGATATCACCCAAAAAAATCATTCTTCTACAACATCTTCAGGATCCTTTCTACACCCTTTTTCTCATCACGGATCAGGTGCACCTATTCCTTTTTCATTTTCATATTTTACATAATTTTTACACATTTCTATCATATAAATGTGTATTCGACTACTTGTTCATTGTTCTCTTTTATAGGTCCCTCATTATGGAAAGTGGTAGTTACTTAACAACATCAACAACAACAATCACATCAACATTGACATTGACATCATGCACATTGTGACATTTACACGTGTTTTCACCCTAGGGTCATTTTCATCATCAGTTTTTGCATTTTTTCCTCCTTAGCATCCACACTTCACATTTATTTTATCACTCAATGCTTTTTCTTGTCCCTCCATGCACTCTCATCATCAATCTACATGGTTGTCAGGTATGCATATCTTATCTACTTTATGTTATCAATATTTTTATCAACAATGTAAAGTAGGGGAAAATGTAGACACAAAATCACACACTATTAGTAACTATTTAGTCTTGATTGCACACTACCATTCATATGATTCCTAAGTAAGAAAAGTACTAATTAACTCATGTCTTTGTCTGCCTTTCTTTGATTTTTGTTTCCTTGCACCATTAGTTTCTCATTCTACCTTTTTTACACATTGGCATTTATCATCCTAGACACCAATTCCCAACTAGGCCACCAGTGCCAGGTGCCCTCCTCCACTTTGGGTGCCCTTGACCTCAATATACTTTGTTCACACTTTTTAGGTCCTTTCTAGCCATTTGGGCATCTTATCTTTTTGGTAGTCAGCCTTTTTGGGGTTAATTACGAAATTCAAGCAAGGGAATCATATAAATATAAAGTTACGTGATCATAATAAAGAACCAAGCACTAAGCATTAACTATCACCACCTAAGGTTGTATCCATCCAACATCTAAGAGCTCCATTACATCCATCTAATACCATCCAAGAGACATAAGGGATAGTCATTCTGCATACACTTCATACGAGGGAAGTTCATTCTATTACATGCACACATCTCTTACATTTCTTTACATCTAGTTGCTTGCTCGCTATCAAGTGCGACACCCACAAGAGCCACCTATGGCACAATTTTACACACACACATATAGAACTACATTGGGTTTGAGATGTAGTACAACAATCAGTCGTAAGATCACCATTGTTACATATGAGGATAGTCCAACCCCTCATTCTGCATCTTTCTTTTTAGGATTTGATGCCTCTTTGAGGGTTTTGTAGGTCATTATTTCATTGCAGGTTTCCAGTGACTTTTGAGATCATTGTGTGACCTCATAGTGACCAAAGGTGAAAAATAATGAATACCTCATGACCATTTAGAGGAGGTTTTCTGAGCATTTCCACAGACATAGGTGCCCACAAATGGATCTAGGGTGCCTACAGGCTCCCCTATCCCTCTCTAGGCACCCCAGTCTAGGCAGATTGTTAGCTCACACACTTTTTCAAGGCTTTGTATGATGCTTCCCCCTCTCTGTTCATTTGGTCATCACTTCGGCACAATCTAGGAAAATTTGTGAAATGGCTAAGTCATATTAGCTCTTCTTTTCACTAGGGTTTCATATATTTTGGCTTAGTTTGCTTGGGTTAATTTGTGTAATTAATTATTTATTCATTTACTACTACAATAGTGATCAAATTAGGCATATATATCCATATTTAAATTAATAAGGAAATATGTTACATATAAAAATATTTACACTTGAGGTCTTTCCACCACCAACATTTATAAGTACATATACAAAATGTAACATGAGTTAACCTAATAAAAAATATTATCAAGTTTAATAATAATATTGGAATGCATCTATTTTAAGCTATATGGAGGGTTTGCTAAGTTAGTGATATGGAAACATATTAGTTTTTTCTACAACACTAATAATTAACCCTTACACAACTAAAAGAAATGATTTTTTTTAAGTATGGGGAAAAAGGTCTTTGGTATTTTTTATGGTGTCAATATTTTCTATTGGATGACATTCTATCTGTTAGATAATACGAACAAATAAATGGAAATTTGGAAAGAAAAAGATGGGAAACAAATACCTGCATGTCCCACACCTCTTCCACAAATCAAATTATTCTCTCCTAAATAATTTTTGATGTATATGTTATAATTTACTATATTGACCTCACTTGTATGATTCACATGACTGTAATTTGCACTTAAATAATCTAAAATAAAAAATGGGGAAAATCTAACATGTTCCATGTTTGAAACCCAACTTGGCCTTCATTGTAATAAAACCAATAAGAACCCTGAATATGAGGCATTATCTTTTAAAATAAAGTTCAATTATGTATAATGATTTTCCCCTTTTCCATTAGTTTTTATATGTTTATGAATGTTGGTGTGTCATTACGTGGAATGTTAACACTTGGAAATCTAATATTGTGGCATGCAACATACAAAATGAATGTGTTGTTCTCTAGATCATGCAATTTAATGAATATATTTTCCTCTATTTCATGTATCTTCATATTTAAACTCCCTTTTCTAGCCTTCAAAGTGTTTTATCCTCCATTTAACTTTTTTTACGAGGTATGCATTTCTCATTTGAGCCTTTCATTTGAAGACATTATGGATAGAATGAGACTCCATATAGTTTCTTATGGATCAGAGTGTAAATTTCTCTATATTTTACAAGGATGGATTTTTACTAATAAAACCATCAAAGTATACCCAATAATGTCTAGGTATGAAAGATAATCCTTGTTATCTTAATTTAAGATATGATGTACTCAAGCAATCAATGTCTTATTGATCCTAGCCATGTATTTAGTGAAGAAAAGAATCAATGGCTATAAATAAATCATTTTTCTTAACTTCAAGCATCTTAAATGTACACATGGTCAAAAAGATAACTAGGACAAAAAAATTGGTGGCTTGAATTTGATTGCATATTAAAATTACGAGTGGGAACAACTCCTTTTTATCATCTGAATCGCAAGAATTCGAATTCTTATCTCCCCTTTCTCTCATTCTTTCTATATATTGTAAGGAGGGGAATTTTTTAAGTTAGATAATTTTACTTTGTACCCTCCCTTCTTCTCTTCTCTGTAAGTGGTTTTGTGGAGTAAAAACCTCCCATCAAAATTGTAATGCAATTTTTTGCCTCTTAGCCATTGTAATGCATTGTATCAATTTTTGAAGAAGTAATAAAAGTATGTGGATGAATTTCAACCTCTCTTACATTCATTTCATCATCTTGATCTCTCATTGCAATCTTGGTTATCTGTGTATGGTGGTTGTGTTACATTTTTAATGTTTGTGTTTAATGGTTATTGGATTGTCATCATTATATTGATCTGTGATGTATTTCCATCCTTTTTTATCTGATAGTGTTTCCATCTCCTAGCAAGACAAGTTATTCAACATTCCTTTGGTGCACCACCTCTTTAGTTTAGGTTTAATTTATCGTAATCTCCTTAACCCTTTCTCCTGTGGAAAGAATAGAGTAGATACTTAGATACCTAATCCTCTAATGCACATTTGGATATGTCAAGCATTCAAAATAGAGGAATAAGAATCGGCCTTACATCTGGAGATCATGTTCCCAATTATAAAGTCCCACACTTTGGGAAAATATCCATGTTATGTGATTCATTACTGAGAACTTTCAACCCATCGATTTTACAAACACTCAGGGGTGTTGTGATTACGCGTCAACATGACCACCTAAACAAAAGGTTGAGAATCACTTTCTCTAAAGGTACAGACCTCTATGTGGGGTTATGTTTAGAGAAAGTATATCAAATGTTAAATGGTCAATAAATGCAAGGTATCTGTTTCAGAACTTGGACAGGTTAACACTTACAAGAGAAATAAGATGCTAAGTCTTAATCCTATTAGAGACATTTAAGGAAAAATCGATGGTACTGACATCCAGTACAAACAAATACCTCAAAGGGAATAAATTAAAAGGCATAGAGATCTATATGAACTTCCCATATTCATGATATGAAGGTTGATGTAAAGGAGGAAATTGAAGTCTACGTCAATAGCGAGAGTCAGATATGCATTACAAAAAAGGTGGAGAAAATAGGACATATATCGAGTTGGGAAATCAACATCAACTCATTAATTTCATGTGGAGGGCTATGGATTTACTAAATTTATTGACAGACAAAACTAATAGGATAACCATTATGTGCTTCCACAAGGATCAATTATCTATGGACCTACATTTCATTATGGAGAAGCCTAGATCATAGGAGGACATCAAAGCATTTGCTTTGTTCAGTGAGCCTAAGAAGAGAAAGACTAATCTATTGAAGGTATGTGACAAAAATGTTTTATTATAGAGGATAGATGGATATATAGTAATTCATCACTTAATTGTTGGTAAGCTTTAGTGTCCTAAAATGTCATCAACTGATGTCTTCACCATAGATTTTTAAAGTGCAAGTCATAACTCGTACAAGAATCATTCCATGTGGGGTTCTAAAGAAAAATTTGTCCTTCATCTTGAGTCTTCTATGTAATGAGTTATGTGTGTACAGGGTCTAATATGGAGTCCATGAATACTTATTCATAGATAGTACACTCTGATGTTATGCATGGTTGATTACTCAAAGTACCTATATGTGATGTTTAATCCTTAATAGTTATGTGAAAGATAAGTTGAAATCAAATTTTGAAAACAAGAAGATTAAGGGGTGTATGATCTATACAATGTGTTTGAATGCTCTATCATGTCTAGATTATGTTTGAGTCTTATTCATCCAAGTTCCATTAACACTCCATATGTATTCATTTAGTCTATCAGGTTTAGTGAAGAGGGGTTTGTGTTATTATGATGCTGTAAGTGTTAACAGTTAAATTCTCAAGAAAAATCTGTGCACTGAGTTATTGTTTCAAGTATTAAAGGTATTTTCATACCCTGTAAAAGTGTCCTAGTAAAGTCCTTTACATTACAGTCTTGATTGATCCTTTAGATCATAGTCCCATCAAAGCAGTATATTGTGGATCTTATTTGTCATGTTTCATTGTTTTGTTGGATGTTCAGAAGATAGTCTGTGTTGATGCGACTTGAATCTAAGGTGAATAGTCTCATGAAGAAAGACTTCATTTCCATCATAATTAGGCTTTGCAGTTACATGTGAATGTGAGTAAGTAGAATTATTGTAAGAATGTGAAAGGTGTATTAAGGATTTGTACATCATCTCAGTGAATCTCCCATCTATAGTTTCAAAGGCTGAGAGGATTTTGGAAAATGAGTTGTGGATCTCAAAGCTTGAAACCAATCCATAAGTCAAGACTGTAGGTTGAAATTATTTCAAGATGCCTTTTTAACCAACCCATGCATTGAATCTCATCATCCCACAATCATTAGGAGAAAGTGCATGACAAAGGAGGATTTCACTCTAGGGGACCATGGATGTTTATTCAGTATTATGATATGGTACATGTGTATTGAAGCATATTTCAGGAATATTTTCCACAGTACTGTGTTAACTTAGAAGATCTATCTAAAGAAAGTCATGATTTTGCATCTTGGTTCAGTATATGTCCA
This sequence comes from Taxus chinensis, assembly GCA_019776745.2. Taxonomy (NCBI): domain Eukaryota; kingdom Viridiplantae; phylum Streptophyta; class Pinopsida; order Cupressales; family Taxaceae; genus Taxus; species Taxus chinensis. Next base: position 444,396,390 of record CM034152.1, on the reverse strand, counting down.
TACCTTGTATCAGATATGACTGAGATTCTAAGCCATGACATGGTGCAGTGAGGTATTTTGTGGAGATTAAACTAATCATGAATTGGACAACTGTTAAGTGACATTTGAACGTTCAATAATCATCAATAACCTATGAGGTGGTGACAATGCATTTCAAGACTCCGTGACGTGACCTGTGAAGTATGCTTTGTTTAGATTCATGTTTCTATCATCTTAGAGTCCCCATTGATACTGTTCAATAGTCAAGATGGTACATATGTCGGTCCTCTGATGAAAGAGGGAGATAGGCCTACAACTAGTAAGGGGTAAAGAAGGTATGTTTACATCTTACGATTGATATCATGTCATAAAAAAAGATATGTGTTCTGAGTTGAGTCTACAGATCTATCATGAATGTGACCCAAGTAAGAAGTTGTCCTTGTTATCCTTGGAAAATCGAATGGTCTTGTGAGTTGACATCATCTAGCAAGGAATCATGCTAAGGGTGCTAACCTGTTCTTCACATGAAATATTGTTTATAGTTTACTTCAAGTAAGTAGATAATTCTACGTTTGAGGTTCTAAGGATTAGGTCTAAAATACTTTGTGCCGTGAGTTTATTCAAAGAATGTAGAATTGAGTTCTTCATGACTATGACTGCAATGGTATTGTTGTAAATAGTGATTCAAAAAAAAATCTTTACATATGTTCTAAAGATATTACTCTATGGAGGAATGATTTTTAACATATTATTTTTGCCTTATAAGAATTATATATTCTTTGATTAGGCGGTTAATCCTAGATTCTCCAACATGTTCCTCTCTCAAGACACAAACTTATCCTACTACAATATGTGAAAACACAATGGTTTTCAATTTAAACTCTATTTGATAGCGATAATAGATAGTTGTGTAAAGTTGGACTATGTATTTCTCATAGGTTTTTCCACATGGTGTTGCTCTCAAGGTATGTTTTTCAATGTAAACTCGGGTCATTGCATGTATCAAAATAGGAGTCGTTGGATGTTACGTTGATACAACTTGTCACATTTGTGTCATTATTTGTAACTCTCAAGCCCCTTATTCTGAGACTGGTATCAAGAACTTCAATGTAAGTATAGTGAAGGGTGTTCTCAGTTGACTGTACACCAGGTTTAAATATTGTTTGATGATGTATACTATGAGTCTTCTCCATATATTTGGTTTGTATCACCCTTATTGTGCGATGAGCATCAAATCATTATATACATAGGTCCTTCACAGATATAAGGATAGGTGATCGATAGAGACACTGACAGTTGCAAAGTAGTGATCACTGAGAAATTTGCTTCAGGATGCATGTTGATTTCATGTGTTGACTCAGTAAGGTCATCGGCGATGCATTCAAGTGTATGATTTATTAATTTTACATAGTCACAGTTAGTAGTTTTATGAATTCATGAATTACCAGGGGAGCACTCATAAGGAGTGGTTTCATTCTTGTATGAGCTTGATATTTCATGAGAAGTTTGACATTTTTGGACTGTAGGTATGTTTTAGGGCTCATGGATTCCATTAAATGGTGATACTAATAGAGAATGGAGGAAAAACTTGTGATTATATCACGATACAGACCTAGGTGGTGATGTATAGTAGGTATAGAGTTTCAAAATATGGAGAATATACTCTTCAGGGGGAGCTATTTTAGGGATCCTATTAATAGGAAACATGGATATTTTTATAGCTAGTTAACAGACAACCATCAATTAGAGGCATAAAACCTAAAGGGGGTAGTCAATGAGATGCAAGTTGATTATTGTTCATTTTTGTTATCATGGTCTTAAATCACCCTTTTTCAGTAATCATCGAAGGTGTTCATTTATCTTCCCGAGCACAATACACATGTTAGAGTTCAGTAGGGGGGGATCTAGTGCTCATTTTAACATGGATAAACAGGTCTAAGTATGAGTGTGTTTACATTCATAAGTTGTATCATTCCCAATTTATAGTTGTCGAAGTCTGGTTTTCCATCAGATGACAAAGGGGAAGATGTGTTGACCATTACAAAGTGTCTTGAGGTTGTCATTGAATATCCAAAGTAGGGGTAATTTTTATGGAAAATGGTGGCATGTGTCATATGAGTCCTCCATGAGAGTAGTGAAGGGAACACCAGAGTTGATAAGAGGTTTATTAGTAGTGTCTTGATTCGGTGAGTGGATTTAATTCAAATTAAGTGAATATAGTAATATGTCAAATTACTAATCTAAAATATGTAACAACGTGCAGTAGATAGATATGTAATAAAGTAGAGAATTTGATCCAAGTAAGTAAGCTAGATAAATATGAAAACCCTAAGTTGCAAGAAATAGGGATAAGATACTTATCTAATTCAAAATAATGTTGAATTTGTGTTAAGCTGGAAAACTGATGAAATGGGGACTTGGCAGCATTTTCACAAATGAACCCAAAAAATTGTGTGAGTGATTGAGAACTAAAAAGGATACTAGGGCACCTATGTAATGGTCAGGGGTGTCTAGAAGGCACTATAGACCTCCTTCTGAAACACTTGGGACTGTTGAAAACATACATAAACCTAAATTTTGTACAGGTTCCATGAGATGTTCACTTGGATGTCACCTTTGAGTCACGTGTATGTTGTTTCACTGACTCGCCACTGTTTTTCACCGAAAACCTACAATAGAGAAAGAATCACCTACAAAACCCCAAAACACATCAAATCCTAAAAAGAAAAAGATGTAACTGGGGAATGGGACTAACCCCAATGGTCACCAAACTAAATGAAGCTAACGATCCAAGAATTGCACTACATTTGTAGACTCCATGTAGTTCTGCATGTGTGTGTGTGTGTAGAATCATGCCCTACGTAACTCTTGTGTCGAGATCACACTTGAATGGAATGAGCAATAACTGGATGTAGAAAATGTAAATAGATGTATGCATGGAAAAATGAACTTCCCCTCTTATGAAGTGTATGCAGAAGAATGCTAGTCCCTTGTCCCTTGAATGGATGCTAGATGGATGTTTTGAATGCTCTTGTAATGGCCTTTAAATGCAACCTTAGGTGATGATGATAGATGTTTAGTGTTTGTTCCTTTATTATTGATCACATAACTTTATATTTATATGATTCCCTTGTTTGAATTTCATAATTAACCACTAAAAGGCTTAGTAGTGAGAAATAAGATGCCCAAACAACTAGAAAAGACCCAAAATATGTGAGCAAGATACAAAGAGGTCAGGGGCACCCAGAGGGGATGGAGGCACCTTGGCTGGCGTCCTTGTTGGGCGTTGGTGTCTAGAGATTAGAAATGATCTAAGGTATGTCGAAAGACATACTTGAGCAAGAAGATGTGTGCAAGACCAAAAAGGAAAATAGAAAGCAAGTAAAGGTGGCCAAAGACAATGGTCAATTAGTACTTTTCTTGTCTTAGGAATCATATGAATAGTAGTATGTGATTAGGACTAGAAATATAGTCAAAAGTGTGTGATTTAGTGTCTACATTTTCCCCCACTTTATGTTGTTAAGAGAATGCTTGATAACATAAAGTATATAAGAGACATGTACCTGGATAACTTTATGTAGATCGATGGTGAGAAAGCATGTTCAAGAGACAAAGAAAAAGTGATGGAGTGATAAAAACTTAAGCATGGGATGCTAGAGAAGAGGATGTGAAAATGATCAATCACCCCAGGGGTGAAATCATATGTGAATATGTCGACATTGTAGACTTATTATTTGATGTTACTAGATGATTGGTGTGACATGATGTGACTACTGCTTTCCATAAGAAGATGGATTTATAGGTAAGAGAAGATCAAACAAGTAGTCAATACATATCAGATTCAAAACATGCGATTCAAAATGTGCCATAAATTAAAGTATGTAAATAAGATGTGAAAAGGAACATGTATACCTGACCCATTTGTGTGAGTGAAAGAGTCCTACTCAAATGTGATCCTAAAGATGTTGTAGAAGAACATTTTTTTGGGTGATCTCACAGCCAGTCCCGCCGAGTTTTTTGGGAGATCTCAAGTTGTGCACAAGTATGGAAGAAGTGTAGGGATAAAGGTCTAATGTTATTCTCCAACCTTTGAATACTTAACCCTGAAAGCTATAAACTACCACTATACAGATGGTGTGTGAAAATCAGATCCATTTCGATTGAATGTAAAAGTAGAAAAGTTGGTGTAATGCATGCATGCCAAGTGTTGAAGGATTACGTGTCCTATAAAAGTCTCTGTGAAAAATGTTGTGAATAGTGCCAAATTGAGAAAAAATGTGTAACTGGCCCTTGGTCATAGGTTCCCATGAAGGGTCAGGGGAACCCAGGTGCTACTGTCTAGTGTTGGGTACTGGTGTTTGTGTTGTACTAGAGACCCAAGTCATATTTTGGGTCATTTCCGTGACTAAATGATGTGTTGTACCAGTACTGAACTATGACTATAAAATTCTGTATGGGGTGACTGATTCACCTAATTATGCCCCCCTCATTTGGGGTGCATGTGACATCACAAGGAGTATGCGTCCCAAAGGAGGACCAAATGCTGCATTAATACTAAAGCCCTGTATGGGGAGGAGGGAATGTGTTTGGTACAAACCAAGGAACATGTAAACAAAGTGGCTAGAAAATAAGTGTTAGTGTAAACAATATAAAAAATCATATAGAAGACAATATGTAAGCTAAGTAAGAAGATTGTGTAATCTAGTAAGAAAAAAGACAGTGTAGGCCACGAAAAGTGGGTTGCAAACATGGGACATCACTCGTAATGTCGCAGAAAATCAAGGCCAAAGTGGCCAAAAGCATATAGTGTTCACACAAGATAAGGGGCGAAGACCAGAAACAATGGTATATAATGGAAGACAAAAGAAACCAATATAAAGTAATGTAACAAATAACCATGGTGGCAAATAGACTTGTAAAACAAATTTTGCACATGAAGTACCCATTATCAGGTTAGAAAGATATAAAGTATGTCAAAGCGTCTATGATCCAATATGATGTAGTGTGCTAATATAAATAGGAAGTAGAATAAATCGAAACAATAATAAATGCGATGTGTATGAAAGTGTAGACACTAAATCACACACTTTGGGTATTTATCTCATCTTCACCACATACTACTGTTGATATGGTTCTTAAAAAAGAAAAGTACTAATTGATCAATGTCTTTGGCCATCTTTGTTTGCTTTCCATTTCCTCTTTTGGTCTTACACTACTTTCCTAGTATTTCTTTTCATACATTGACATTTATCAAATTAGAAACCAACACCCAACTAAGACACCAACACCTAGGCATCCTCATCCCCTCTGGGCACCCCTAACCTCTTTGTACTTAGCTTGCATCTTTTGGGTATTTTTTAGCCATTTGGGCATTTTGCTTTTTACTAGCCATACTTTTAGTTGTTAATTATGAAATTAAAATAAGGGAATCATATAAATATAAAGTTATATGACCATAATAAAATACCAAACATTAAACATTATCCATCACCACCTAAGGTTGCATCCAAAGGACATTACAAGAGCATTCAAGCATCCATATAGCACTCACACAAGGGAAAAGGGACTACATTCTTATGCATATATGCACAGAAGGGGAAGTTTATTTTTCCATGCACGCATTTATTTACATTTTCTGCATCTAGCTACTTGTTCGCTATCAAGTGCGAAATGCACAATAGCCACATAGCGCATGATTTTGACACACACACACACATAGAACTACATTGAGTTCGAGATTTAGTGCAACGCTCAGTTGAAAGTTCACCTTGTTGACAACTGAGGACAATCCAACACATCATTTTACATCTTTTTCTTTTTAGGATTTGATTTATTTTAGGGTTTTGTACGCGCTCTTTCTTCTTACAGATTTCAGTTGAATAACAATGAAGTGTAGCAAAACATAGGTGATTAAAGGTAAATATTACCGAATATCTTGTAACCCTGCAAAACTATGTTTCGTAGCTTCTGAGAAGTCACATGTACCCAAAATAGGTCTCTAATGCCCCGGGTGCCCCTGACCCTGCGTAAGCACCCTAGTTTGGGAATTTTTGAAACTCCTACAATTGTTTGGGTCTGTTTTTGACAACTTTCCCCTCTTTTTCAGCAATATTCCAACTCTACACACCTTCGCCATCAATGTGAATCAGCTAAGTCTTTTTTATCTCTTCATTTGCAATTAGGGTTTCTAATTTAAATTGGTTATTTTCTTGGGTCAAATATGTACTTAATTATTCATATAATTATTTTGTTACATATTTAGATTTAACATCTATTTATTCAATATTTTCTTAATCATTTGGTGAACCCCACTCATGATCGGTCATTCAGATCCCTCTTTGGCACATCATCTTTTCTATGATGGCTCCTAAAGTTCCCCAAATTTCTTTATATGATTTAATTCAAATGCATCCTAATTTTCAAGTTGTTATGAAAAATAAATAAAACCCATGTATCTCCCTAGAGATATGCCGCCACATCAAGTGAGTGTTATTATCAATTATCTATCTAACGACCCTAGCCTTCGCGATCCTCAGTCTAATCAACCTATGTTGGTTTCAATTCAAACTTTACATTCTTTATTTCAAGAAAATTTTCTTGCTATGGAATCCATGATTACATCTCTTAAATATGAATCCAACATTTTAAGGATGCTTCTCGAGATCAAGCTAGTTCTTCTTTGCATCCTCATTCTATGTATGCAACATGTTCTCATATCAGTGAACCCAAAGTTTTACCACTCCCCACACCTTTAAAGTTTGATTTAAATTTTAAGCAACAAGATATTCTTCTGCAGCTCATCTCTCATCAATTGATTAGTTTGCTAACTACTCATTGCTATCCTACTTATCAGCTGGTCAAATATGAAGGTCTCCCATTTTTTGCTTATCATCAAATCAATGGACATAATGAAAATGATTGTTATGCTTTATAATTAAGAATCAAGCATCTTGAGCATCAAGGTTTTATCTCATTCACTACTAAATGTCATGTTACATGGTTCTCTCTAATTGTTAAATCTCAATGGGTTCTTAACTCTAATTTAGATATGTCTAATGAGAATCATGCCAACGTTTCTAAGGTTCCTTCTACGGAAATTCAAGAGCTGCATAAGTAACCACCTCTCAAAATCAATATAACACATCCTCTTCTCAAGTCATCTACGACATCACCATGTCAAAGTATGCAACCACCTCTCAAAACCAATCCACCATATTCTCTTATCAAGTCTTCTTCAACATCATCAATCCCACCTAAGATACCACCATTCAAGATTCCTCCCCATCCTACTCCACTTCTATTTCCAATTCACTTTGTCAAAGAAATTACTCCTTCTACTGATGGCTAGGACACATCTCAAATTCCACCACCATTGCATGGTCCTACTGTTGCTTCTACCTAATATTGTGTTGTACCTCTCTCTTATCACGTCATAGACAATGCTCTACCAAAATGATAAGGTACCTCTCACATTATCACATAGATATCCATCATTGTCACACTTGGGGGGCATCACACTTATTCTCCCCCTTATAACATTGTCACTTGTTTCTAGCATTTACTATCATACTTAATGCTCCACACTTCATGACTCATATTTCTTAGGACTTTCAAACCCTTTGATATAATTGTATCATCATTACCTAATGACGCACTATTGTACTATGGTTCACACTTGATTGTTAAGGGCATACTACATTCATGAACCTCACATACTCACATTGCACACTACACACTCAATGCATTCATGACACATATTTCTATCATAACACTCTCACACGATGCACTACCCTATGACACATGCAAATTCCATGGTTTATACTTGATTGCTAAGGGTCTACATTTGAAATATACACTCTATGATTTGTTGATCATATCTTTCTAGCACACAATTCAAACCATTTCCCGATGATGCACTCTTGTTATATGGTTCATTCTTGAATGCTAAGGGGGCATGTATAAATGAACCTCATCTCATGCATACATATTCACTCAAGGGGCACATTACGCACATTACCTCTATCTCATCCACAACATACTACATATCTTGGTTGCACATTGTTCTTGTTTTCTTATACTTGCATGATACATCTTTATTAATATGTTAGATATATTATATGTCATTATATTTTCTACATACACACGTGTGTTCACTTTCCTTCTAGTTGTGATAGCAAACTATACATAGATTGATACAGGCAGGATGGATGCTTGTTGCAGTACCTATTAACAGTCCCACAACTGCTCCTAGGGGCATCTAATTTCGTACACATCATATGTGTTATTTTTAAAATTTATACTACTTCATATTCTCACTAGCACATTACTATATCAGATTGTACATGTTTTGAAATATATTTTATCTTCCTAAAATGCTAATGGGTGCTTCATGTGCAACATTTATCTTGCAGTAAATATTCGTTACGATGGTTGTCTGTTACTTGTTATTGTCAGCCATTATTTTTAGGTTTTTCCCTATTTCTTGATTGTTATATGATTGCACCATGTATGATTTTGGATAGTTTGGCCTCAATTGTCTTGCAAAATCATGAGTGATGTCCCATTTTTGTAACCCACTTTTCGCAATCTACATTATCTTTTTATGTATTGTCTTCTTGCGTGATAGCTTACAAATTGTCTTCTTGTTTATTAGCTTACATCTTGTCTTCTTACATTCATGTTTATCTTTTTTGTACTAACACTTGTTTCTACCCACTTTCTTTGTATGTGCCTTGGTTTCTACAAAGCACATTCCCTCTCCCCTATAGGGTATCAGTTTTAGTTCAGTGGTTGATCTTTCTTTGGGCCGCATACTCCTAGTGACGTCGCATGCACCCAAAACAAGGGGGGAATCCATTTGGGTGAATCAATCACCTCATACAATGTTCTATAGTCACAACACAACACAAATTAGTTCACAATCAACACAGTCTTTAGTTTCAGTAATGGCCCTGAACCTAACTTGGGTCTTTAGCACATCACATAAACTAGAGCCTAGGCACAAAAAATAGCACCTGGGCACCACTGACCCCTCCTAGACTCCTGTGACTAGGGGGAAATTACCCAACATTTTTCATTCAACATAGTTTTTGGCACTTTACACAAAAATTTTTATAAGACAAACAATCCTTCAACACTCAACATGCATGCACTACACTTTTTTGTCTACTTTTGTGTTGGATTGAAATGGATTGGATTTTTACACACCATCTGCAATGGAGTTTACACTTCAGGAAGAATTTAAAGGTTTGAGGATGACACAAGAATTTTATCCCTACACTCATTCCATTCTTGGTGTGAGATCACCCAAAAAACTCACACTCAACGCAGCTGACATGAGATCACCCAAAAAAAATCGTTCTTCTACAACACCTTCAGGACCCTCTCTACACTCTTTACTCATCATAGAATAGGTGCACATGTTCTATTTCACATTTTTACCTTCCTACATACTTTTTACTCATTTTGATCAAATTTTTCATATACATGTATTTGACTATTTGTCCATTCTTCTCTTTTACAGGTCCATCCTTATGGGAAGCGGTAGTCACATCAATCATACATCAATCACACACATCCAATGACATCAACAATAAGTAAAAACATTACATCTACACATATGCTCTCACCCATAGGGTCATCATCATCTCTTTTTTTTACTTCCTCTTCTCTAGCTTCCAAGCTTCACATTTTTATCATTCCACTCTTTTTCTTGTCTCTCGACATGCTTTTCACCATCAATGTGCATGGCTATCAGGTATTCATCTCTTATTTACTTTATGTTATCGAGCATCTACTCAACAACATAAAGTGTGGGAAAATGTAGAAATTAAATCACACCCTTTGGGTATCTATCTAATTCTAATCACATACTATTACTCATATGATTCCTAAGAGAGAAAAGTACTAATTAATAACTATTTGGCCATATTTGTTTGCTCTTTTTTTCCTCTTTTGGTCTTACACTCCTTGCCTAGTTTGTCTTTTTTATATTTCAACATTTCTCACTCTATACACCAACCCCCAGCCAGGATGCCAATGCGCTAGCGCCCTCATCCCCTCTGGGTTCCCCCAACCTCTTTATACTTAGCTCACATCTTTTGGGTATTTTGTAGCCATTTAGGTATTTTGATTTTTACTAGTAAGCCTTTTAGTGGTTTGTTATGAAATTCAAACAATGGAATTATATAATCACAAAGCTAGGTGACCATAATAAAGGACCGAACACGTAGAATTATCTATCATAGCCTAAGGTTGCATCCAAAGGCCATTACAAGAGCATTCAAGCATCCATCTAGCTCTCACTCAAGGAACAAGGGACTACATTCTTCTGCATACACACATAGGAGGGGAAGTTAATTTTTCTATGCACACATTTATCTACATTTTATACATCTAGCTACTTGCTCACTATCAAGTGCGACACACACAAGAGCCACATAGGGAACGATTTCAAAACACACACACACAAAACTACATTGGGTCTGAGATGTAGTACAATGATCGGTCGAAATTTCACCTTGTTTACAGTTGAGGAAAGTCTAACCCCTAATTTTGCATATTTTTCTTTTTAGTATCTGATTTATTTTTGGGTTTTGTAGGTTCTCTTTCTTCTTGTAGGTTTCAAGCAAATAACAATGAAGTGCAACAAAACATAGGTGATTAAAGGTGAACATTAGTGAACATCTTGTGACCATGTGAAACTGATTTTCAAAGATTCTGAGCATTCATAAAAACCCAAAATATGTCTTTGGTGCCCTGGTTAAGGCATTTATGACACTCCTATAATTTTTTGGGTCTATTTGCAATAGTTTTCCCTCTGTTCTAGTAGTTTTCTAACTCTTTACACCTTCAACATCACTGTGAATCAACTAAGTCTTTTGATGTCTTCATTTGCAACTAAGGTTTATAATATAAATTACTTATTTTCTTAGTTCAAATTTATACTTAATTTTTCATATCGTTACGTTGTTACATATTTAAATTTAGCATCTAGTTTTTCAATATTTGATTAATCAGGAAGTGGATGCTCCTAGGAGCCTGCTGCAAGATTGGTAAGAAGTACAATGCCAAAAATCCATGCTCCATGTAACAATATGTGTAAATTATACAATCATAACTAGAAGGAAAGTGAACGTGCATGTGTATATGATAAAGATAATGACATTCAATATATCTACCCAACATAGTAAACAAAACATAACATATGAGCATATGTAAGAAAGAATAATTTAGAACCAAGATATGTAATATTTTGTGGATGAACAAGATGGAATTGAATGAAAAATGAATGTGACAGGATCCATGTGATACCAAGTGAATGTGAATGAGTATGCATGAGATGAGGTTCATTTATAAATGTCCCCTCAGTAGTCGAGAATGAATCATAGAACAAGAGTACATCATCGGGAAATGGTTTTAATCATGCACTAGAAAGATATGATCATAAAAGTATAGAGCATAGAGAGTGAGTGAATGTGATGAGGTTCATTTTATATTTTGGACCTTGAGTAGTCAAGTATGAAGTGTGGAACTAGAGTGCATCATAGGGAAGTGAGTCGTGATGAATATGCGTGAGAAAGATTATGAATGTGCCAAGTGAAGAAGTGTGTAGTGTGTGAGGTTCATGTATGTAGTATACCCTCAATAGTCAAGTGTGAACCATAGCACAAGAGCACATCATTGGGATATGAAAATACAAGTGTATAAAGATGTGCAAGGTAAATGTGAGAGACTATATGCCAAGTGTAGAGTGAACAAGTAGAAATGCAAGACAATTGATAATGCTAGAAGGGGGGAGAATGAGCATGATGCCCCCAATTGTGTGTTAATATATATGATTAAGTAACATCATCTAGGAGGTTGTTATTGGCATGGTCAAAACTAAATGGAGATGCATCCGAGACCTGATAAATAATATAATGTGGTTGGTCAAGTAAAGAGCCATTGTAATGTAAATTATACATGCCCATTGCATATTCCTCATTAGTGAAGGGTGGTAATGGACATCCATGTGCATACCAAAAAGTAAGGTTTTTTGGATAGCCGAGAAATGATTCATTTCAAATGAAAACACGACCAAAGGGCATAGGGAATGAAATGTCGATATGATTAAGATCTAATGTACCACCAATGTAGTCGAGTTAAGACTACCTAAGTGTGAGCGGAGAAGTGCACAAATTGTGTGCAACAAAGACTTATAAATCAAATACTTAGAGGCCATAAGAAATAAGAATGTAAACGTATCCATGATATAAATGTGGTAAATGTGATGGAGGTAAGAAATCATCGAGTGTAAACCCAAGCTGAGTTAATCCATCGTGTGTGTAAATAGTGTCAGTGGAAGTGAGATCAAATGGAGTGTGTGGCCAATAAATATTATTCATGAAGAGAGTGTATGTGAAAGGAGGTAGTGAAGATGCAGATTGCTCTTGAGAACACACTGAAGGTGGTATGATGTCTGATGTATAGACATATCCTTGATAAAGTATCATAGTGTTAGTAGAAGGGGGGTGATTCTAAAGTGGATGGAACAATATCTAGTGTACAAATGGTTCCCTCGAGTGGAAGCAAGTTGTTTAGATAGTGCATGGGTTGTGGATCAACAACAAGCTATATATTAAAAGAAATCAGAATAGATAATACTATTTTTAGATCTAAGTTGTAATATTGGATTGGTGTTTTATCAACGGGAAGTGCATATTCAAAGCCCTCATGCAATAATTTGACGCATCGGTGAATTGTAGAAGATATTACGTACATTCTATTAAGCCATGGCCTACCAAGAAAATAATTATATAGAACTAGGATATCAATGATAAATAATACTATAGGAATAGTTTCTGGACCAAACATCATGGGTAAAGTTATAATACCTAGGCATGGATGCATAGTGGAATCATATGCTTACATAGAAATAGATGTTGGATTAAGATTATCAACATAAAGACCTATAGCCTCAATAAATGATAAAGGACAAAGATTGAGCTGAAATACACTATCAACTAAAGCTCACTTAACACCCAAGTTATTGATACATACTCGTATATATAGAGGAGGATCATTGTCATGAACATAAAGATCATTGACTATAGTAGATATAAAGGTAGTCTATTGAGAAAATAATTCCACAAATGTCTTATAAACAATGTCCAGATGAGTAGTAGAAGCAATGAGAGTAGTAACCAAGAGGGTAGTTATTTTAGCACGACACTTAGGATTAGCTAACAATAAATCATGGATAGAAATATCCATGATGAAAGGAGCCTAAGAAAAATGCAAGAAATGATGATCCTAAGTGTGAAAGAGTGAGGTTCACCAAAATGATTAAGAAAATATTGAAGTAAATAAATGCTAATCTAAAATATGTAACATCCTTGTAGATATAAACAATTAAGTACAAACATGACCCAAACAAGTAAGCTAGAAAATAGGAAAACCCTAGTTGTCAGAGAGGGGATAAAGCACTTAGTGGATTCACAGTGATGTTGAAGGTGTGTCAAGTTGGATAACTGATGGAACAGGGATTTAGAGCATCACAAACGAACCCAAAAAATATAAGAGTGTCAAAAATTCTAGGACCAGGGTGCATATGTAATGTTAGGGGCGTCTTGGGTGCTAGAGACCTATTCTAGGTGCTTATGACTGCTTAGAAGCTACAAAACCCAATTTTGTAGGGTCGTGAAATGTTCCCTGGTTATCACCTTTGATTGCCTATATGTCACTGGACTTCACTGTTATCCACCTCAAACCTACAATAAGAAGGAAGCACTTGAAAAACCCTAAACCACATCAAATCCTAAAATTAAAATATGTAAAGGGGGAGTTGGACTGACCTCAATAGTTACCGGACAGAGTGAACTTAAGTTCTAGGTGCTGCACTACATTTCTGACTCCATGTAGTTATGTGTGTGTGTGTGTGTGTGTGTGTGTGTGTGTGTGTGTGTGTGTGTGTGTGTGTAGAATTGATCCCTATGTGGCTCTTGTGTGAGTTGCACTTGATATCAATCAATATATAGATGTAGAAAATGTAGATAGATGTGTGCATGGAAAAATGAATGTCCCCTCCTATGAAGTGTATCTAGAAGAATGCAGTCCCTTGTCCCTTGTGTGGAGCTAGATGAATGCTTGGATGCTCTTGTAATGGTCTTTGGATGCAACCTTAGGTGATGATAGATAATGCTTAGTTCTTGGTCCCTTATTATGATCACATAAATTTATATGTATATGATTCACTTGTTTGAATTTCATAATTAACCACTAAAAGACTGACTAGTGAGAAATAAGATGCCCAAATGACTATAAAGGACCCAAAAGATGTGAGCAAGATACAAAGAGGTCAGGGGCACTCTAAGGGGAAAAGGGTGCCTGGGCGCTGACGTCTTGGATGGGCGATGGTGTACAGAGTTAGAAATGCCAAAGTATCAAAAGACAGACTGGGTAAGGAGTGTAAGGCCGATAAATAAAACAAAAAGAAAAAAAAGAGGCCAAAGACAATGGTCAGTTAGTACTTTTCTTACTTAAGAATCATATGAATAGTAGTATATGAATAGGACCTAGAAATGTACCCAAAGTGCATGATTTAGTGTCTATATTTTCAAGGGAAAAACAAAAGGTCCATTTTCTTGCAGCAGTTCCAAGTATTGAAAAAGTATCACTAACCAAAAGCTTCATATGAAGAATATGCCATCATAATAGTTGACATTTGGCCTCATTATAAGATTTTCTAATCATTTTAGCCATTTTTTGTCATTGAGAATCAAAGGACATTAAATAATTTGTATTAAGAGAGTCTTCAAGTGGTAACAAACATTGAATGAGCTGATACAAAAACCTTAACATGATTGTCATAATGGTCACTTGATTTGCCTAGCCCTAATATTTCCAAGGGGGTGTGAAATTGTCAATGATTTTATAGAGAAACTCGAGTGGGATCAAAAAATTTATTTAAGCATATAATTGTTTAAGCTTTATGGGAAGATTAAACATGTGATGCAACAAGTTCCAAAAGAGCCAATTACTAGTGTCTTTGTCCAAAATATCCTTAATTGTATTTATGCTTTTTTTGGCAAAAAAAGTGGCTTTAAAATTAGGCTAGACAACATGGGGAGGGTCATTATATTATATAGTATAGCTCCATCAAAGGTTGGAGTTGGGAATATTAAATCCATTCCAAAGATATTAATGATGCTATTAGAGAAGAAAGGCCATTTCCTAACAATTTTCCTAATTATGTCTAAAAGGAAGATAGCCTAAAATACTAACAAAGGGCGTATTTAGGATTTTATCTTCCCAAGGAATGGAAATATAAGAGTCTTTATATGAAAAATGCTAAATTTGTTCATTAACAAGAATTTTCCAAGGCTCAGTACCTTCATGATTTAACAAAATTTAAATTTTTAACAAAGGACCGAGATTAAATGAATATAATGATAACATGCAAGATCTAACATGCAAAGTACAAGAAAGTGTAAGTAATAGTGAGATAAGAATGAATTAACTTGTATCTAGAGATCTGGATTGTATCTAGGTTAGGAAACATGCTAAGAAGGTTGGATTTGGACTGTTTAGGTTCTATTTGAGAATTTGGAGTATGGAACTTCTTTAGACAGAACTGTCTAAAATGGGAAAGGACCTTCCTAGGGACTAGTGTCTGATCTTGGTGCTAGTGTCCTAGTAAACACTTTGTTTCTAGTCTTTTCAGGGTTCGAAATTAGCTCCTTCATGATTAAATAAAATTAAGTAAATGGGTAATAGTTAATCTAAGCTATGGACAACTGTAATAAAGTAAATAAACTTAGTAAAGGAAGTATGCAAATAATCTAAGTAAATATGTAAATGGAAATAATTAGCCTAATATGTAAGAAGGAAGTAGAAAGAACTCAACTGAATAAAAATTGCCTATCAAATAGTGTTGTAGGGGTGATTGGAAAATAAAGAAGTAGGAATGACTATGAAGAGGTTGCGAAAAGGATGGAGCTAGAGGATCTAGCTAGATTGGAGTGGTTAGAGAAGGACTGGGGCTCCTGCGGGTCCTCTAGTCTAAAACCTAGGTGCCCCGGTCTATGCAAAAGCTATAAAACTAATCTTCACAGGGATAAGAGATAATTTGGAAG
This sequence comes from Taxus chinensis, assembly GCA_019776745.2. Classification (NCBI taxonomy): domain Eukaryota; kingdom Viridiplantae; phylum Streptophyta; class Pinopsida; order Cupressales; family Taxaceae; genus Taxus; species Taxus chinensis. The sequence continues at coordinate 444,380,296 of CM034152.1, read as the reverse complement.
CTTTGATATGTGTCACATAAGATTCGTTGTCTCATGCCAGATGTCACCAATAATCCAAGATGATAGAAAGACCTACAAGACCCCAAAACAAACATAAAAACCTAAAAAATAAAAATGCATATGAAGGGGTCAGACTGACCTCAACTAGCAATATGGTGGAATTACTAACTCAGCATTACACCACATGGCAGAACTAATGTAGTTCTATGTACAAGTGTGTGTGAACATGCCCTAGGTTTCTCTTGTGGCAGCCACACTTTGTGAAATGTCGAGCAATAACTGTTAGTGCAAAATTATAGCACCCCTGGATGCTGATCAGACTTCTAGGTTGATCACTCTTGCATCCAGTGTAATTGCACAACATGGAAACCTCTCTCCAAGTGTGGGACTTGGAAACTGAGAGAGGAATCTCTAGATTAGAGGCTGGTTCCTCAAACTCCTCTGATTTAGATCTATATTTTGCAAAGCTACAGAGGTCTAGATCCTAATCCTATTCTAACTTGCAAGGAGACAGGGGTAGAAGTGCAAAAAATTGAAACTAACTAAAGATGGTGATGCACCAAAAAGGAGTGGTGAAACATATTAGTCATGCAAATAGACACAAACCAAGGTTCACAACATAAAAACATACACAGATTGATAATGTATAATTTAGCATTTAAAATCAAGCGAATAATACAAACAGAGGATTGAAACCCATTCACAGAGCTTGCATTATCAATTTAATATTAAAATACACATCACACCCTCAGAGAGGTAAAGAAAACTGTTACAATCCTTGGAGAGGTCTGATACTTTATTAATCCCTTGAAGAAGGTGAAAGAAGAAGTCTGCTATGCCCAAAAAATGTTCCCCCCTTTGAAATGAGCCCAAAACTGGCTTTTAAAATGCAAGGGTCGAACCCAGGGAACAGGAGACGTACAAGGGCATGGGAGCCCATTATTTCTTGACTGCAGGTGTATTAAAACAGCATGGAGGACCTTACAAATCCATACCCTGTCATTTTGACCGGATTACAGGAGAATGCGACCCATTCTGCATTAACTCTGGTCGCTGGAATGTCATTTCCGGCCATGAATACGTGTCAGAGCTGTTTCTCAATTTTTCTCCCTTTAGACTGCTCCAAAACGCAAGATTGACCCCGGAATCGTGTAGAGAATTTCACCAGATTTCCGTTGATATAAAGAATGTGCAAATCCGAGCTCTGGATCAAAAGTTATGGCGATTTGAAGATCTAGGGCACAAAACAGGTGAAAGCGTGTTATGAAATCCTTTCCCGTGCTCTGCCACCTGGACGACACGTGGGATGTGCTGATTGGATGAGTAATTCTCTCTCCTCTATCTTTTGTGGGCTTTCATTTTGAAATTCGCTTGTGGGGCCCTTAACTAGACACGTGGCGCTATTTCATTGGTTCGGGCTGACCTTTTAAAACTTGCCCTTTGACCTTTTTGACCTTTTTTTTCCCTGAGACACGTGGCGGCTTCTGATTGGTTCTCGGCCCTACCGGATTTTTCACGCCCTTCGCATCCTTTTGTCCCAGACATCCCAATTGCCTTCAGACTATTTTGACGTCTTTCGCCCGATTTGGCCGGTTCGCGCCTTTTCGGCCCGCTTGTCCTGATTGCCTTCGGACTGTTTTGACCTCTTTCGCCCGGTTCGACCGGTTCGCGCCTTTTCGGCCCGCTTGTCCCGAACTGTCCCTCTCAGTAGTTAGTTGATTTTCTCTTGGTCGAATCGGCATTTCGTGCCCGCCGCGTACTTTTGTCCCATTTGTCCCATTTTCTTTTGGACTGCCTATGCTCATTTCGGCCGAACCGGCCGGTTCGGGCCTTTTTGTCCCAAACGTCCCGAGCAACACTTAGCCAATTTTTCTTCCTCTTTCGGCCGGATCGGCTTTTTTCCTTTCTGCAACCTTTTTGCATTTTCTCAGAGCTTGCTCCCTATTTCTTCAGCCAGGGGAGTTAGAAAAATACCTGAAGGGACCCTAGAAACCTGATTTTGCTCTGAATCAATCAATTTGCTTGGGATTTGAATCTTCTGATGCATGTTATCAAAATTTACCCTAGGGGGTGAATTTTGGATAACAATAACTATGTGTAGAAAATGTAATTGAATGTGTGCATGGAATATAATAGAATACCTCCCCCTATGAAGTGTGATGTAGATTTCCTATCCTTGTGTCTTAATAATGGATCTATGCGGATGCAAGTGATCTCCAATGCAACATATGGATGCAACTCTAGATGGAGTGATAGTATTAAGTGATGTTACGTCCCTCATTATGGTATCACAACTTGATATCTATAGGGTTCTCTTGATCTAATTTTGTAATTAACCCAAGAAATGCTAACCAAAAGAAAGATAAAGACCTCAAATGGCTAGAAAGAGCCCAAAAAGTGGCAGGAAAGTGAAAAAAGGACCGGGGCACCCTAAGACTAATTTGGGTGCTCTAGTCAAGGATAAAATAACATGGGAAGACAAAAGCTGACTGGGCATATTGGTACAAGAGGTTGGTAATGACTTAATAAAGTAAAAAAATATGGCCAAAATACGGGGGTTGGATAGTAATTTCTTCACTCAAGAACCTTCTAAATAGTAGTATGAGACTGAGATAAATAATGTCTAAAGTGCATGATTTTGTGACTACATTTCCCCCCCCCACTTTATGTTGGTGAGCGGAAAGTTCAGTAACATAAAGTAGATAGAGATGCGTACCTAATGCCAATGTAGAGTGATGAAGAAGGCATGCTGAAGGACTAGATAAAGTGTGGGATGAAAAAAAAGGATAGAGGAGTGTGGAAACTTAAGATGAAAAAAATTTAAAAATAAAAAGTGATGAGAGTGAACCTAGGGTGTAACGCATGTGTAGTTGCTGACGTGTGTAGTATACCTGTAAGGTTAGTAAAGTATGTGTGTTATCACAGATTATTGTTGTTAACACTGTTGCTATTGCTCCCATTTGACTACTTGTTTCTCATACAACCAAACATGCAAGGAGAAAATGATCAAGTAGTCAAATATGTATGTATGTATGTTTAAAAACATAGTGTAAGAGACGCATGCATATGAAAGCATGTAAATGTAAAATACAAAAATGTAAATGGAACATGTGCACTTGATCCATGTCGAGAAAGAGAGTGTAGAAGGATATCCTTTACTAATTTTTTTTTGGGTGATATCACACCATAAGCTGAAGAAGTATAGGGAGGAAATGCTCTGTGCCCTCTAACCTTTAACTGATTCCCTAAATGTGTGTGTAGAGATTTCTGTATGTTCTGGTTTTTTTGGCGATCCGACACCACTAGCTGAAGTAGTGTAGAGAGGCACACCCACTGTAACCTACAAGCCTATAAATACTTTCCAGAATACCGAGGACACCATGTCCTATAAATTTTTCTATGTATGGGGTTCGTAGACTAGTCTGAACCCACTCATTATATATAACTTAACCAAACTAGTCTATAATCTCTGTGTTAGTATGTAAATACCCCCAAATGCCGCCCCCCTCTTTGGGGACACATGCAATGTCACTAATAGGAGAATGCGTCCCCAAAAGAGGACCAACCACATGTATGGTATAACCCTGGAAATTTATTGGTAGAAACCAAGGCATGCACAAACAAGAAGGATAGCCAAAGACAAGTATAAGCATGCATGCATATAGAAAACAATGTGTAAGCTACACAAACAATGTAAAAGCTACCAAGGAATGTAGTAAACATGCAAGAAGAAAAATTAAACCACACAAAGAGGGTTAAAAACATGGGACATCACTCATGATGCCACAAGACATGCAAGTCCATCATGGCTGTAAACAAAAAACAAATATACACACCAAACAAAGGGAAAGGCCCGTAGAAAAAAACAATCAATAACAGAAAATGTAACAAACAAGTATGTAAGTAAACATCCTTGCATGAAAAATTCTGCACATGAAGCACTCATTAGCATGTTAGAAATATAACTAGTATGTCAAAAATGAGAATAACCAAGTAATGTAAAGTGATAAGTACAAAATGAAACAATAACACCTGGAAGAGATGGATGTGGATGCCCCTAGTGACCAGTGTAGGAAGGGTAGAAGGCGAGCATCCATTCTACGTGTTAGAGACGTTTATCTGTGATCACAACTAGAAAAATGTGTGAGTGCACATGTGTGTATGATATAAATAAATGATATAAGAGTAAGTTAACTAGCATGTGTAATAAAGTAATCACGAACAAGAAAAAGTAAGCAAGAGTAAAAGAAATTATAATATGCAGCATGCTGTGGATGGATGGAATGGAATGCAAGATGGATGATAGGAGCTGAATGCCCCCTAAATGAATGAAAATTTATGTAACGAGGTTCATTTCCCCCCCTCAATAGTAAATAATGAACCATAATCGAGAGTGTGTCATCCGGAAATGGTCGAAGTGTGTGTTGTGTCAAATGTGCTGTGATGAATGGGTACGTATATTGATGAGATGTGACCCAGAAATGATGTGTACATGAACCTTATAGCTGAAGGGTATATCACAACCAAATTAAACATATAAGTCATGATTTATCCTAATAATATATCACTATGAGATGAAAGGAAGGGAGTGGTAATGTAGCCTAAAGTGTATACCACTACAAAATGATAGAATAGGTGACAATGTAGCCTAAAGCGTATATCACTACAAGATGAAAAGAGGGAATGGTGATGTAACCTAAGGTTATAACACTACAAAAATGATAGAATAGGTGATGATTTATCCTAAACAGTTTGTCACTAGCCTAGGATTGTCACATGATGAAAGGTTGAATAGTAAATGTGTGATGAGTGTAAGGTCCATTTGATTTGTAAACCCTCAGCAATCCAGTATGGATCGAGGTAATAAAGTGTATCATAGCATAGTGAGTACATCACTTAGAAGACAATGTAGTATATGTGATGATAATGGATGATCATATGATGAGGATAATGAGTAAATATGCTATGTGTAAAATACAACGTGAGAATTGTAGAATGTGTAAAATGTAAAGTATAGAGTGGTATATAATGTTGGTAGATAGACTAGGAATGTAGTATATAAGATGATGATATGCTAGAATAACATAGGACAAAGAATAGGATAATATGTAGAATATATGGGAAAATACACTGTGTAATATGAATAGTATGTGAATGCAATATGTAGGATAAGTAGTATAGAATGTAAGATGCCTAGACAATGGTATGTGCATAATGATAACTAACATGATGTATGGTGTATGAATGCACAAATATAAAATTTTTGTAGAATGCATGATGTATGATGCATGATGTGTGATGAAACACAATGTGTGGAGCATATAGTGCAGTGTGTGGGTTTCATGTGTAGTAGGCCCTCAACAGTCAAGTGTGAACTGAAGCACAAGAGCGTGTCATTGGGTAATGATTGAATAGTGGTAATCTAAGCGTAGTATTTCTTAAGATGCATTATGTTGAGTGGATTTTTGAGTGGTTTATCTAAAAGGGTGACAAGGAAATATACCCTACCACCAAGCTTATCAGTGATAATGTATGAACCCAATCAATTGGGTTTGAATTTACCTTTTTACGGTGCCTCAACATTACATTCTTTTAATTTTATTTCAAGACAAGATCAACGATGTTAAAATCTTGAGAGTGGGTTTTACAATTGTATGAATGAGAAATACGAGATTGATATGTGTGAAGATGTTTGAGTGCTTGAACATGACACGAGTCTAACATTTCTAGTTCATGTAGGTGGTTCTTATGATATTCAGTGTCTTTAAGAATTCCTTTAAGAGAAACTCACAAGGAAAGTATTTCAAGCTCAAGTGGAATAACAACCTCAACACCGTAAACTAATGAAAAATGTGTGGCATTAGTAAGTGTACAAAAACTAGTACGGTAAGCCCATAGAGCATAGAATAGTTGGTTATACCAATCAGTACCACTAGAGTCAATAGTCTTTTGCAAGATTTTGAAAATAGTTTTTTTGGTGGCCTCAGCTTAACCATTTCCTTGCGGATAATAAGGTGTGGAGAACGATTATTTTATTTTGAATTTAGCACAAAACTAAAATTAAGTAAATGGGGAATAATTAATCTAAGATATGAACACCTATAATAAAGTAAATAAATGCAGTAAAGGAAGTATGTAAATAATCTAAGTAACTATTCAAATGGTAATAATAACCCTAATGTGCAAGAATGAAGAGGAAAGAACTCAGCTGAATAACATATTCTTGTCAAATAGTGTCATAGGGGTGACTTGACAAATTAGAAGAAGGAACAATTGAGTAAAGGTTTTGAAAAGGATGGAGCTGGAGGATCTATTTGGATTGGAGCACCTAGAGAGGGACATGGGTGCCTGTGGGTGCTCTGGTATGAAATATGGGTGACCTAGTATGTGTAAAATATCTGAAACTAATCTTCACAGGGCTAAGAGATAATCTAGAACCTTTTTTGTGTGTTGCATCAGATTTTTTGTCCTGTGCCAGATGTCACCAATAATCCAAGATGACAGAAAGACACGCAAGACCTCAAAAAATGCATCAAACCCTAAAAAATAAAAATACATATGAAGGGGTCAAATTGACGTCAACTGCCACAATGGTGGACTTACTAATTGAGCACTACACTATATCTCAGACCCAATGTAGTTTGATGTGCAAGTTTGTGTGAACATGCCCTAGGTTGCTCTTGTGTCACTCACACTTTGTGAAATAGTGAGAAATAACTATGTGTAGAAAGTGTAATAGAATGTGTGCATGGAATATAATAGAATCCCTTCCCCTATGAAGTGTGATGCAGATATGCTAGCCTTATGCCTTGATGATAGAGCTATGTGGATGTAGGTGATCTCCAATGCAATAGATGGATGAAACTCTAGATGGAGTGATAGTAGTAAGTGATGTTAGGTCCCTCATTATTGTCTAATAACATTATATTTATAGGTTTATCTTGATTTAATTTCATAACTAACCCCGAAAAGGATGACCAAAAGAAAGATAAAGACCTGAAACAACTATAATGAGACCAAAAAGTGGCGGGAAAGTGAAAAAAAGACTAGGGCACCCATGGTGGGACTAGGGCACCCACGAGATCCCTAATACTAATTTGGGTGCCCCAGTCGAGGCTAAAATAATGTGGGAAGACAAAATCTAACCATACATATGGGTGCAAGAGGTCAGTAATGATGAAATAAAGTAAAAAAAGATGATTAAAAGATGGGGGTTAATTAGTACTTTCTTCACTCAAGAACCTTATAAACATTAGTATGAGACCGAGATAAATAATGTCAAAAGTGCATGATTTTATGACTACACTTCCTTTCATTGTTTATCAAATCTAATTTGTTTTAGGGCTCATGTGTCACACATGTTCATGAAAAAAAAAACCTAACTACTTACACAAGACTCTAACAAACATTAGATAGAATGAATAATGCATATGTTTGAGTCGGACTAACCTCAACAGTTTCCCCAATGTAACTATTACCAAGTGTTACATTACATTTCATACTCTATGTAGTTCGAAGATGTGTGTGATTGAATTATTTCCCTTGAAGCTAGGTTTCCCTTGTGCCATTCACACCAAGATAGTGGGATACAACTAATTTACCCCCAAGATGAATGTGTGAGATGGAATTCTGAATATATCCCCTCCTACACAGTGAATAATGCAGCCCAAATGTAGTACTTGAATGCTGTTTCTTGCTCAAGTAGTTGATAGTAAATGTTAGCCCCTAATAATAGTAAGTTATGTGTATATATGATTCCCTTATTTAAATTTTGTCATTAACAACTAAAAAGTCTGACCCAAAGTGATAAAAGAGACTTTAGAAAAGATAATATATGATTTGGCAATTCAAAATTGAGAAAAGGTGGGAAAATGATAAAAGATCCCAAAGGGGGATAGTAACGCCTAGGAACTTCTATCCATAATGGGAGGTAATGTCCAGGATACTAAGAGGATATAATGGAAAATATAGATTTGGGTCATGTGTTGTCCAATATCTAAAATTAAAGTGACCATTCAAGAAAAGCAAATGTCAAGAGTATCAAAAGGGATACAGTAATGTAAAAGTAATACAAGTGTTGTTAATGTCTAGTTTTGTTGCTTAGGAATCATGCATATAATGACATACTTAAAGGGGTGATGTAAATAGAAAGTGTGTGATTTTGTGACTACATTTGCTCCCATTTTATGTTGGTGAATGAATATTTGGTAGTATAAAGTAGATAAGAAGAGCATACCTCATGGAGAGCTGAAGGGAGTTGTAATTGATAGCGTGCCAAATGAATATTTTTCCTGATACTATGCTGAATTGAGATTATAGAATGTGTATTGTGGAATCTAGAAGAGGATAAGGTTCCTAGGGTGACCTCGTGTGTGTCGTAGAAATGATGTCTACTTTTGTTCCTTAAAAATTTCCTTTTTCGGAGCATTTTGAGCTTTGCGATTGTTCCTTGTTCCATTTATATGTTTCCCTTTTATTAGAGTAAGGTTGGAATTACAAAAGAAGATAAGCATAGTCAATGTTCAAGATAAATGAAATTGAACTTTAACATAATAAATGTGAAAATAAAAATACTTATTAAAAACAAGTGGATTAATGATAAAGTACACCTGTGTGCCATGGGAAAAGACATAAATTTTGTTTGTGTATGTTTGTTACCTTGGAGATGGTTAGAATAACACTAAGGATTTAGCCATATTGTCGCCAAAATGAGGATTTGAGTGACTTGTCGATAAAATAAAGATTTGAGTGTATTATCGCTAAATTGAGGATTTAAGCGTCTTTTCACCAAGGGAAGAGTATTGTGAGATTTGTGGTTTTTCCCTCCAACCGTTAACACTTCCCCATGGATAAGTTCCACTACAGATGGTCACAAACCCAATAAAAAATGGTCATCAAGAAATTATAATAATTAGTTCCCTTGACTAGAGTATGTAACTTGTCATTGATTTTGCTCTTATTGTTCCTGTTATTAACCTAAAACTAAGTATGTGCTACCGGAAATTAGAAAGTAACTATTATCCATATTTTTACCCTGAGTAAAATTGGTCAACCACGACCCCGCATAGCAGAAACAAGAGAAATCACATTCAAATCCTATAAACAAGCAACAAAGGGACTCTACAATGGAGTGGCGGGGCTTGCGAAAGATCAAATGACCCTGTGCAAGAAGATATTCAAGAAACGACTCTGTCAAGCGAACCCGTGCTTCAAATCCAACAAATATATTATAGGCGGGCTTGGAAATGGAATAGCAGGGTTGGGGTAGGAGGTTGAGAAGTGTCAAAATAACTAGAGGCTCAAAGGAAAAGAAACGGTGAAGATTTGAAGTCTTCGGGCTTTGTACATGGTTCAAAATGGGCCCAAAAATGACTAAGTATGGAGGAGACAGTAGAGGGAGAAAAGTGTCCAAATGGTGCACCTCCAAAGATTAAATCCAAAGGGATAGACCCAAACAAGTTCCAATCTTCCACGTGTCCAGAGCCCCAAAAAGTTTCACCGGCTATTGAAAAGTCTTTGAATTAGTGGAGGGTGCCAAGTGTCTTAACGACACACATTGAAAAGTGGGATCCAAGCCGGAGACTCAAACTAGTGCCAACCCTCCACGTAGAAAATGGTCAACAAAGGTAAAAAAGGAGAGTGGGCCCAAAATGACTAAGCATAGAGTGTAGGTGGAAGGTGCCAAGTGTCAACCTGACGCTCCTTCAAAGGCAAAATCTTGAGAGGGTTTTTTAGTGAGCACAAAACTCCACACATCTGGTTTTGTATAGGGACATGGTCGGGTTGAATAGTCAAAGCATTGAGTCAGGCCAACAGAGGGTGCCAAATGTTAGCACGACACTAGTTAACGATAAAAAATAAGGGAAGGTTTCCAAACAAGTGCTAGGCCGTTAGGTGGACCATATATGGACAAACTCTTTAAAATATTGCATGCCCGCGATCCAAATATTCAAATGGTCATATATTTTGACTAGAGACTTAGATTTGGGCGGGAGAAGAATTTTTGGAAATGTCTCAACACCCTCTATGCCATGGAAACATAAAATATCATTCTTAATAGGATTTGGTGGGTGAAAAATGGGAAAACATCTTCCAGGCCATTAATATAGAGCCCGATTTCTCCAACTACCAGATCTGATTTGATTTAATTTTCCAGGGAACCAGACATGATAGATTTGGGGTGGATTTGAGAAAGGCATTGATTGATAGTGGTTGAGATTTCAAAGTAGGGTTCAATGCGTATCTCTAGGTGGTTGAAGTAGGATTCTAATTCTTCCCTCTTCTCTCTCTTATTCTTCCTATATATTGTAATGAAGGGGCATATTCAAAGGGTTGGTCATTGTTTCTCCTCTGCCCCCCCTCTCTTTCTTCCTTAGGGTAGAATGCAGAGTCTAAGAATACTCCCATGGATCTGTAATGGTGTTTTCATGTTACTGTGTAACATTTTGGAGCAATAAAATCTATTTCATGATGCATCTGTCTATCCTTGGCTTATTTTGTTGTCTCTTCTTACCTCTTATCATTACAGGGTATACTATGCATATTCTAATGTTCTTTGTAGGTCTTAAGAGCTATGTTTAATGGGTTTTGAAGTATTGTCTGTGTGAAATCTATCTCTAGTCTATGGTGCATTCTGTCCACCCTCTCCTCTGCTCACCTCTCTCCACTTTAGGTGGTCAGGTTTGTGATTCAACCACTTCCTTTTCTGGTGTATCACCACTTAGTGTAGGCTCTTTTACCCTCTCTCTCTCTGTCCCCTTGGAATGGTTAGATTAGGATAGAATAGGTTCTTCCTGCACTGGAGTAGCTTGTGGCAGGTAGATTAGGAAGCAAGAACCGGCTTTCTCTGGAGGTCCATCTCAAGTTTTGCAAGTCCCACAACTTGAGAGATGGTCCCATGTTGTTCAATCACACTGAATGCCCCACTTCACACCTAGGCCATTCGGGGGTGCTGTGATTCCACACTTATAGTTTCTGGCACACCCGGTGGGACACTGAGGTTAGATCTTCCATCTTTCTAAGGTGTCTCATTACAAACAACAAATCATAAGCCACCGTGCGACCACACTAACAGTTTTGGCACACCCAGTGGGAGAGGTCTGAAGCACCTTACCACTTCATCTTAGCAAGCTGGTGTGTTCTTATTAGGATTCATCCTTTTGAGGCACATGCAAGCACATCTAATGACTCCATCTGGTCAAAAACCAATTCTCTAAGTTGCAGACCTTTTCCATCCATTTCCACTCATTTTCATCCATTTTCTTCTTCCATATCTCTTTCATTTTCTCCCATTCCATGAGGTTGTGCAATCATGACTTCATTCCCTTCATGGAACTCACACTTACAACAATGCAATCCACCTCCAATGCATTTCCCAACTCCTCCAAATCAACATTATAATCAGATCCAGGACCATTATGCTTACCCATATGAGCAGGGTCAAAGTCAATTTGGCCATGGAGCTTATCAAGAACAAGGGGATGCATACAATGGTGAAAACTATGTGGAGAATGCTGGTTTATTGGAGAAAATTCAAAAAATGGAGGTTGACATGGTTCATTCAAGGGGCATAGCACAAATGAAGGCATTCAAGATTGGTTGCAGGGCACCTTGTCCATGGGAAGGACCTTTTCCAAGACATTACAGTCCTCAGGAGAAGCTTGGCTTCATGGTTGAAGTGCTTCCTCAACTTACACAGTGGATTGAGGACATTGAGGCTTATGAGAAAAGTGTGAGACAACCTTGTCAATGGGTAAGTCCACCACCTCTTAGCTCTTCATTTTTTCTTCCTTAGTCTTTATCATTTCAGCATGATCAAGAGTCAAGCCCCTCAGTCGCTGGCCCAAGTGTTAGTTTCTCTTCTCCATCCCTTGATCTTCCACCTCATTTCAATTCTTCTACCCTTTTCCCTTCCAAATAGTTATCCCCTCCAAAAAAATAGGAATTTCTACCTCCCTCCCCACCACAAACAATTGAAAAGCTGGTTTAACCCCAACCTGTCACTCGTCTTGTTTTCCCAAGTCCATGTTGGGAAGAGACTCAAGAATCTAGTCAAGGAAAACAACAAGAAGAGGAGCCCAACAGAAAAGAGATAATAGACAATCTGATGAGTTGGGCTACTAAATTTGGGTTTACAAAGATCCCCTTGATGGTCAAGCCAATAGAGGAGGTCAAGGTTGAAGAGCCAGTGGTGGTTGAGGTTGAATTTGCAGTAGAGGAGGAGGACCATACAATTTTAGAGGCCCCAAGTGTGGAGTAGGCTACAAAAGAACCTTCAGTTCTTCCTCCCACTTCATCCCCTTTGAGCTCTGATGTTGAAGAAGAGTTTGATCTTTCAAAATTCATGTTTGAGGAAGAGGGAAACCATGGTGAGCAAGTTTCAGATCAGGAGGACACCATGGAGGAGGTTGAGCACATGCAACAAGACAATAACGAGGTAGATTATCTATCTGACTTGGAGGATTGCTTTGATGGAGAAAAGCCCATGGAGATCACATCATTTTCTCTTCCATCATCCATCTTCCAAGCATATGAGCCTTCTGCCATGAAGGAGGGAATTCAAGAGCAATAGCCTATGTCTCACAACATATCTCTGGAACCAAGGTTGGAAGATATGAGTCTTCCATGTTCTTCACAAGAGAAGGAAGAAGAACAACCAGCTCCAAGCCCAGTTAAAAAGGAGCATATGGAGGTGACCAAGAAAAATTTAGAGGCACTGAATCATGAGCTAGTTGCACAAGAAAATACAGCCCCCTCTCCCATTCAACCTCTCCAAAATTTTGATCTTTTAGAGGAGCCTGAACTCATTAGCTTCATGTTTAAAGATGAAGCTTCATATGGTGAAGATAACGAAGATTTTAAGATCACCATGCAAAAGGGAGAGACCTTGTTACAACAGGATAGTAAAGAGTTTGATTTCCTACCAGACTCAAAAGAATGTTTTGATAAGAGGGAGCCAGTTGAAATTGTAATCTTTTCTCCCCCATCATTCATTCTTCAATCACAAGAGCCTGCTACCATGGAAGAGAGTGTGAAGCACAACCTGTAGTTTGCAACATGCCTCCTGAATCAAAGTTGGAAGATTTTGATCTTCCAAAAGTCACACCTGCTGTAGAGGAAGAGAAAGAGTATGAGGCTATCATTCCTCCCACACCATCCATCCATGAGGGTCAGCAAGAAGGATCCATTCTTGGAGTTAGAGTTCAGAACCATGGGCAGATTCAAAAGACCATACCTTGCCCAATTAGATATTTGGCTTCATTGGAGCCAAGGGAGAAGCCAAAACTAGTCATGCCTACTTCAGAGCATGAGGATGAGTATCAAAGCACCAAGGGTCACCATCAACACCTCCAGGAGTCTAATGTAAATCAGCTTGAGGAGGTATTTTCCATTAATGTTGATACCTTGCTGATATGGGTGGAGGATCGACTTAAAGTCAAATTTTCACTCATACAGGTAGCCATATTTAGTGTCAAATAATTTACATGGCTGCCTCTCTTGAGAAAGGGAAGCTACTTCTCCCTACATATAACAGGCTTTGTTTAGCTTCTTTTCTCTCTGGATAGTTTAGGAGTAGGAGTAGAATTTGTTTCTAGCAGAAGAAGTGCTTGTGCACACTCTGCATGTCTCATTTGAGGCATGCATGATTTTTTCTTTGTACATAAGTTTTGTTCATATTTCTCCAGAGCTACTGAGGCCAGGCACTTCACTATTCATGGTAGAAGACTCATAGTTTCTTGTAATAGTTGCATATTTAAAAATAAAAAAAATGTAGAGCAACTAAATCCATCCTCGAAACAGTCCATTCAGGGATAGATGAAAGCCCCAGGTCAAAACAAATTTCTACTCTCAAAAGCCTTGTTTCAAGATTTCTTATAAAAATTGAGAGTGCGGATGCGCGGTTAGGTTCAGGGTCGCTAAGAACAAGCAGTTGGGATCGTAACGGTTCAGGGATCAAATTTTCAAAGCAAAAGAATCAGTATCAGGATATTATTCTTGAATCCATGCCCAATGGATTCTTCAAGGCTACTGGTCCCTTCATCTAGTAGGAAGATGCCCCTACAAGTTGCCAAATTGTTATCCATATTTTTCCCCAAGGTAAAATTGGCCAGCCATGACCCTGCACAACAGAAAATAGAGAAATCACATTCAAATCCTACAATTAGGCAACATAGGGACTCTACAATGGAGTGACAAGACCTATGAAAGATCAAACAACCCTGTGTAAGAAGAAATTCAAGAAACAACTCTGTTGAGCGAACCCATGCTTCAAATCCAACAAACAGATTATATGCGGGCTTGGAAATGGAATAGTAGGGTTGGGGTAGGAGGCCAAGAAGTGTCAAAAGAACCAGAGGCTCACAGGAAAAGAAATGATGAAGATTCAAAGTCTTTGAGCTTTGCAAATGGTTCAAAACGAGCCCAAAAATGAATAAGTATGGAGGAGATAGCAAAGGGAGCTAAGTGTCCAAATGGTGCACCTCCAAAGATTAAATCCAAAGGGGTAGACCCAAACAAGTTCCAAGATTCCATGCATCCAGAGCCCCAAAAATTTTCACCGGCCGTTGAAAAGTCTTTGACTTAGCAGAGGGTGCTAAGTGTCTTAATGATGCACATTCAAAAGCGGGATCCAGGCTGGAGAATCAAACTTGCGCTAGCCCTCCACCTAGAAAATGGTAAACAGAGGTAAAAAAGGAGAGTGAGACCAAAAAAAATAAGTATAGAGTGCAAGCATAAGGTACCAAGTGTCAACCCAACGCTCCTTCAAAGGTAAAATCCTAAGTGGGTTTTTTAGCGAACACAGAGCCTCCACACGTCCGGTTTCATAAAGGGACAAGGTTGGGTTGAATAATCAAAGCATTGAGATAGGCTGACAGAGGGTGCCAAGTGTTAGCATGGCAGTAGTTCAACAGAAAAATTAAGGGAAGGTTTCCAAACAAGTGCCAGGCTGCCACGTGGACCCTGTATGGACAAGCTCTTTAAAATATTGCATGCCCACGATCCAAATATTCAAATGGCCATATATTATGACTGGAGACTCATATTTGGGCAGGAGAATAATTTTTGGAAATGTCTCAACACCATCTATGCCATGGAAACACAAAATATCATTCTTAATAGGATTTGGTGGGTGAAAAATGGGAAAATGTCTTCTAGGCCATTAATACAGAGCCTAATTTCTCTAACTACCAGATCTGATTTGATTTGATCCACTGGGGAACCAGACATGACATATTTGGGGTGGATTTAAGAAAGGAATTGATTGATAGTGGTTGAGATTTCAAAGAAGGATTCAATGTGTATCTCTAGGTGGTTGAAGCATGATTCTAATTCTTCCCTCTTCTCTCTCTTATTCTTCTTATATATTGTAATGAAGGGGCATATTTGAAGGGTTGGTTAATTTTTTTCCTTTGCCCCCCTCTCTTTCTTCCTTAGTGTAGAATGCAAACTCTAAGCCTCCTCCCATGGCTCTGTAATGGCATTTTCTTGCCTCTTGACCACTGATGATGTAGTGTGTAACATTTTGGAGCAATACAATCTATTTTGTGCTACATCTGTCCATCTTTGTCTTATTTTGTTGTCTCTTCTTACCTCTCATCGTTGTAGGGTATACTGTGCATATTTTGATGTTCATTACATGTCTTGAGAGTTGTGTTTAATGGGTTTTGAAGTGGTGTCTATGTGAAATCTATCTCTGGTCCATGGTGCATTCTGTCCACCCTCTCTTCTGCTCTCCTCTCTCCACTTTAGGTGGTCGAGTCTGTGATTCAACCACTTCCTTTTTTGGTGTATCACCGCTTAGTGTAGGATATTTCACCCTCTCTCTCTCTTTATCCCCTTGGAATGGTTAGATTAGGATAGAATAGGTTCTACCTACATTGGAGTAGCTTGTGGTAGGTAGATTAGGAAGTAAGAACTGGCTTTCTTCAGAAGTCCATCTCAAGATTTACAAGTCCCACAACTTGAGAGATGGTCCCATGTTGTGCAATCACATCAAATGCCCCACTTCACACCCAAGCCATTTGGGGGTGCTGTGATTCCACACTAACAATAATTTCACTAAAAACCTATTGATCCTATAATGATCCTATTTGTGCCCCTAGGATAGAACCGCCCATATGCAACACTAGCACCCACGACTCTTGTTTGAGTTGGGAACTTCTGTCCATGTTGTGATTTTGGCCCAATTATGATTCTAAACTTGTTTTTTAGCTCTTATTTATCCTAATTTTGTTGTGTACCATTTTATATCTAGTTTCTGAACTGTTGAGAGGGTGAAATAGTCACATAATTACTACCCCCACTCATTTTAGGTGCATGAGATGAACCAAGGAAAACACATCCCAAACGAGGAAAGATGAAACTGATGTGAACATCTGAAATAGAACTCCTGTAGAAGGAATAGGGAATGCACACAGTGACAATAATGGGAAAGGCTAGCCAAAAGTGTTAGTCATGAGAAAATATGGCAAAATGCAATAAAACATAGTCAGAACACACAAGAACATGGTAAAAAGAGACATCGAGTATCTCTTTGAATATATGGGACACCACTTAGAATGGATAAAGACACTCAAAGCCTTCAAGGATATGGAAACAAAGACATAATCAATCATAGGGCATATCCCATAAATAATGATAATCAAGACACAAACATAGAAAAGATACAAGGAAATCGGATAACCATGGTTGGAAGTAGGCCTACAAAATAAATGCTACAAATGAATTACCTATTAGTATGCCACAATGTATATGGCTGAAAATAGGAATGAAATTAGTATATGTTTGCAATGATAAAACTTAAATATAGAGAAATAGGAAAAGGTAGATGCCCTTAGGATCTGTACTGGGACTGGTGGGGTATAGTGCCAAGTATTCATGCATCATGTAAGAACTTATACATAATTTACATTCACCTCGAGAGTACCAGGTGAATGCACATGTGTGTATGGAAAAAGATAGACCATAATATGAATTAAAGTAACATGATAAACAACATGCAACATAAAATAAGATAAGCAAGCAAGAGTACATCCAATCAAGATATATGCTAGTATTTTTTATCTTTTGTAAATCTATGGACATGGAATAAAACAAATATGAGAGGGGATCAAATTTTTCACTTGGTATATGTGTGCAAAATGAGGTCCATGTAGGTAAGTGTTCCTTTAACAATTTTGTATGAACCTAACCGAAGAGTGCATTATTAAGTAGAAAGGGGGGGAAGTAATATGCCCCCAATGTGTTTAATCTAACTGTGGATTTTATGCCTAATCTAATGCTATTATAATAGTAAATAAAAATGCAATTAAGTATATAAATGAATACTCAAGTAAACTAAGCAATAACTTATGAAAACCTAGTTGTAAGGAGGAGAAGAAGGTACTTAGCTAATTCACAATAAATTTTGAACTGTACCAAAGTTTTGACCAAATAAACAGAGTAGTAGGAGAGTCACATAAAGACCCAAACAAATGCAGATATGGAGAAATAGGCTGGACTGGGGCACTTGGAGAGGGATAGGGGTGCTCGTGGGCACCCTAAGCCTATTTCTTGGCTCCCAAGTTTGTTGAAAATTTCAGGAAACCTCCTTTGGGTAGTCATAAGATATTAACTATTAGTTACCTTTGGTCAATTTGAGGTCACACCAAGATCATTGAGGTTGCTGGAAACCTGTAATGAAATATGAACCTATAAAACCCTCAAATAGGCATCAAATCCTAAAAAATAAAGATGCAGAATGAGGGGTCAGATTGTCCTCTACTGTCACAATGATGAACTTATGATGGTGTGCTACACTAAATCTTAGATCCAATGTAGTTCTATGTGTGTGTGTGTGTGTGTAGAACTAGGCCCTAAGTGGCTCTTATGTGATTCACACTCGATAGAGAGAAAATAAGATAGATGTAAATAAATGTAATAGATGTGTGCATGGAATAGAATGAATTTCCCTCCTATGAAGTTTATGTAGAGTAATCAACCCTTGTGTCCCTTGTGATGGTTCTAGGTGGATGTAATGGATCCCTTATATGCTTGATGAATGTAACCTTAGGTGGTGATAGCTAATGCTTACTGTTTGGTCCCTTATTATGATCACATAAATTTATATCTAAATGATTCCCTTGCTTGAATTTCACAATTAACTATGAAAAGGATAACTACCAAAAAGATAAGATGCTAAAATGGTTAGAAAGGATCCAAAATGTGTGAGTAAAGTATAAAGGGGTTAGGGGCACCTAAAGGGGGCGGGGGTTCCTGATGCTGATGTCCTTGCTGAGCGCCAGTGTCTAGGATGATAAAATCATGAGTATAAAAAGGCAAACTAAGCAAGTAAGGGTGTAAGACCAAAATTGGTAACAAAAAGAAAAAAAGGTGGCCAAAGACATGGGTCAATTAGTACTTTTCTTACTTAGAAATCATATAAATAGTAGTATGTAATCAGGACTAGATAATTACTCAAAGTGTGTGATTTTGTGTCTACATAATGTGTGAATGTTGTAGTGATCTATCTAGAGACAAAGGTGAAAAATACACACAAGTGGCTGAAGTGATGCTGAATAAGACACATGTGATTACACTGGGATGCTATTTTTTTTACCTTTTTTGCTGCTTTATAGTTTTTAGTTAGATGATTAGAATTTTGTAATACCTCTAGTGAAATAGTTGCATCTTATTCATCGATTGGATCAAAATTTGGTGAGTACTCATCAAGGTGCCTATATTCATCATAATAGGAGGTAGGATCAAAATCATAGCCATTTTCAGATTTGAGTAGTGGGGATGAATCAATGACACCCATGAGATTAATCTACATGTTTTTCCCTAAAGATTCTTTAAAAGTATACTTAGCATTAAGCTTATAAGTTCCCTTGCCCATGGAAATCCATAGATCATTTAGTAAGTCATTGATGCTTGTGTTTTCATAATATATCTCAATATGTTTTGAAGGAGTAGAGATATTTGTAGATTCCTTTTTTTGTGTTGGCCTTAGATTGGGCTTATGGTGGCCTAATTGATATTGCTGGTGTTGTGGTGTGTAATGGCTTATGTGCAAGTGATGATTCTTTTATTATATCATAAGTCAAGGTAATCAATATGGAATTATGATCATGAGTCATATATGATTTATATTTAGGAACCCATTGAGATTTGAAAATATGCGATATATGTGTAACAAAATGTTGTTTAGAAAATGAAATAAATCCCTTATGATCAAGTTCTTGCATTTTCTGTTGTAAAGCATATAATCATTGTCACAATGTCCATTAATGCCATGATAATTACATAATGGTTGGCCTTCATATTTTTTAAGCCGATAATGAGGATAGTAATGATTGGGTAACAAAGTGATTAATTGATGATTGAGGATCTCAAATAGGATATCATGTTATTTAACATGCTCATAAAATGAAATAGGTGTTTTATGCTAAAGGACTTTACCCTCATTTATGTGAGCACATGTAGTGCCTATATCATATTACACTACCTTGGCCTTAGGAGCATCATTATGCAAAAGAGAATTGATATGTGCATTGGGAGTATCTTTGAGGTGTAGTATTTTAGCCTTGAGAGATGTAGTTGTATAATTCATGGTTTGGAGTTGATCTTGGAAGGCATGGTGCAAAACTGGAATAGAGTCTAAGATATCCTTATGGGAAGTGTCATCATTGCTAATAGAAGGAGATGAAATATGACTCAAAATTGTATTCACTTGGGAAGGTGTCATATTATCTGGGAGTTGTATGTTTTTTAGTAGTTGTGTGAGAGTATCTGTATATGATGGGTGTCATTGAAGTAAATGAAACAAGGATACTTGATAAGTAGTGTCATGGGTCATGATGGTAGAAAATAAAATGAGAGAGATAACCTAAAATTATATATAAAATTATATACGGGACCGACAATTAAGAGATCATGGGGAAAAAACCCAAAGAGAGGTGTTAGACACAAAAAGACTATCATCAAATTAATAAAATGACCATATTAGAAGATAGAATTTGAATTTTTCAAAACAAAAGAGGTAATTTTGAATGTTATGAATTGAAATAAAAATCTCCAAGGGATTTAGCCAAAAGTGTATGTTTTCTGAAATGTGCCTTAATTAGTAAAAAGTGTAATTTTAGATTTCTAAATATTGGGCTCAAAATTATGGAAAAAAAAAAGGTTTTCATTAAATATGGAAAAATGAAAAATAATCTCAAAGGAATTTTAAAATAGAGTGATTATGCTCAAGATATGAAACAAAATATGATTTAAAAATTGGAATCCCTAGAAAGTGATCCAAAGGATAGGATAAACATGAAACCCTACAATTTTCTTTTACAGATCTGATTTATGACTGGTGATAGATGAAAATCAAGTTTGGATCTAAATATAAGATGCATATATGAAACCTAATGCAACTAGGGTTTGAGTTTAGATAAGAATGGATGAATTAAAGAGCGTGAAAGGGATTGAGTTCACTAAATGATTTACAAAAAATTAAATATTTATTAAAGGACCAAGATCAAATGAATATAACAATAAAAAACAATATCTAGCATGTAAAGTACAATCAAGTGTAAGAAATCATGAGATAAGAATGACTTAGCTTGTATATGGAGATTTGGATTGAATCTGGGTTGTAAGAGAAGCAGAGAAGGTTGGATCTAAACTGTGTAGGTTTTGATTGAGGAACTAGAGTCTAGAAACTCTTTAGATAGAACTGTCAAAGGGGGACATGACTGCCTCAAGTGACAGTGTTTGATATGGGTGCTAGTGTCTTAGTAAACACTTTTTCTTCTAGTCTTTTCATGGTTTGAACTTGGCTCCTTCCTTTCATTGTTTGTCACATCCACTTAAATGTAGGGCTCCTATGTTGCACATGTTCATGCAATACACACCCTAACTATATGCACAAGGCTTAAACAAACATTAGATGGAATAAATAATGCATATGCTTAAGTTAGAATAACCTCAGTGGTCACACTAATGTGATTTTAACTGAGTGTTACACTAAATTTTAGATTCTATGTAGTTCTTGTGTGTGTGTGTGTGTGAGATTAAATTATGTCCCTTGAAGCTAGGTTGCCCTTGTATCAGTCACACCAAGATAGTGGGATATAATTATCTTTCCCCCAAGATGAATGTGTAAGATGGAATTTTGAATATAACCCCTCCTATGTGGTGAATAATGCAGCCCAAATGAATTTCTTGAATGTTGTTCCTTGCCCAAGTAGTAAATATTAATTATTATCCCCAATTGTCTATCCCCTAATGATAGTGAGTACGTTATGTATATATATGATTACTTTTTTTGAATTTCATCATTAATAAGTAAAAAGGCCAACCCATAGTGATAAAATATATTTTATAAAAGATAACAAATGATGTGGCATTTTAAACTTGAGAAAAGGTGGGAAAAGGACAGAAGCACCCAAAGGGGGACAATAGCACCTGAGAACTCCTGTCCCTAATGGGTGGTATTGTTTGGGATACTTAGATGATACATCCGAAAATACAGATTTGGGTCATGAGTTGTCCAATGTCCAAATGTAAAGTGACCATTCCAGAAAAGTAAATATCAAGAGTATCAAAAGGGTTAAAGCAATGTAAAAATAAAACAAGTTTTGTTAATGTCTAGTTTTCTTTCTTAGGAATCATGCATATAATGACATACTTAGATGTGTGATGTAAAAATAAAGTGTGTGATTTTATGACTATACTTGAGTAGCTCTTGTTGTAGACACTCAAATTTGGAAATTTACTCTTTGAAATTTCTAGTTTTGACAATGTATTATTGTTGAGATAAACATACTCTTTCTATCCCCACCTAGTACATCTTGATTCCTCTCATCTTTCTTTGCGTATTCATACAAAATAATATGTCGATAAATTATGAGATTCAAATGCATACTATCCATAGGCAAAATCCAATTGACAAGATACAAAATTCTATTTTCATGTTTCTCATCCATATGTAATGTTGTCTAGATAGGTCTGGAGTTTTTATCCAGTCCTAGTCAACTTATATGGTTTGAACCAACATATCCTCCATCTTTTCCTTCAATTTCATATTCTTTGTTGGGTCTTTTATTACATTTGGGTTGGAATTTCTATAATAATTCACCTTTTGAACCCTATATAAGAAAGTATAGACTCTCTCATTTACACACTTGGGAATCATATGGCACTACATTGACATGCACTCTTACAACACTCACAAAAGGCACCCAAGGTTAACTAAATTTCACCAAAGCTTATGCACATTAATTAGGGAAAAAATCAGTACAAGTTTCAAGCATCATACCATGGCAAGAATATAGGTTATCTCACTTGCAATCACTCAAAAATCCCTTCTCCAAGTATTTTAGCAAAATTCAAATGCAAGTAAAAAATAGTCAAAGAGGTTTCAATTGCAAAACCATAGTTGCATTCATTCAGCTATCACATGCTATGTAGAGAATAACATGTGATTTGAGGCCTCTTCAGAGTAGTGCCAAATTTTATGGTCCATGAGGGTTCCCACAACTCAACTAAGTCATCAACCCATGATAAGGGTTTGATATGTTGTTCAAAATGTTTAGAAGGCTTCACAACCAATAATTAGGGTTTGACAGTGACAAACATTTCCTGGTAGGTGATGTAGAAATCTAATTCTTTTCATCACATTCCTTACACCATTCCCAAAAAATTCCATGAGAAATTAATTGATATTAATCAATTAATTAACATCAATTAATTAACCTTCATTATCACTTAACCTAATCCTATACCCCACCTTTCCACATCACCATCCAAATCACATGCCACATCAATTTCTCATTACAAAATTAAATATTATTATGTATTTTCTAAGTCATCCATTATCTAATTAAATATTATTATCCATTTTCCAAGCCTTTGTATTTATTTTCCATGTCTCCCACTTTCAAATTAAATATTATTATCTATTTTATAAGTCTTCTATTACCAAATTAAATATTATTATCCCTTTTCTAAGTCTTCGAATTCATTTTCCATGTCCACCATCATCAAACTAAAAATTCTAATTTAATACTAATTTTTAAAGTCCATCCATTATTTTCAAATCTCAATTAATTACGTTACCTTAATTAATCTCATCCTGAAAAACTATAAATAAAACCTTACCCCCCTCAAAGGTATAATCCATGAGTTAAGTAAGCTTCCATTATAACCATTTTTTCTTACCCCATTTAGATCCCTTATAATTCTTACATGAATTCATAATCTCATTCCTTTCTTGAATCATCCCCCTTCTATATCAAGAAAAAGTGCAAAGTTAGCTTGTTGGACCGATCGTACATCGATTACCATGTTGGAGTACCTACATTATCACCATTTTTAGGCCCATCCACAATTTTTTTTAACAATCTGAGGTGTATGGCGAGGATTTGGAGGTAATATCATCATGTTTATTTAAGTATTTCCTTTATATTACTTTCATGTTTCTACTCTACACATTATGGCACACTTGGTGGGATGAACCCCTCTGTCTATTAACATTTAACTATTACAAGTCTTGCAAGGGTAATTTTGAAATTTTGTAACAACTTGTGGAGATTAGCTTTCAGAACAAGCATCTTCTAGGTCTCAAAATATATTTTGTTACATATATAATGTTCAGAAGCCATACAGAATCTTCTCACTAAGTTCACCTTCCAACAGGATAAATTTGGGTCCTTCCGAGCCCACATTATTATTATTATTTCCATTTGGTTATATACACTAACCCTCTTTCTTAATTAATGTAGTGATTTTCTAGATATCAATATTCCACAATTGTTTTATTTTGTAGGAATAAGGAAGTTCATTGCCCCATTATCAGGCTCCTTCATCAAACTCACTTCATTGCTTAACTCACCATTTAACTCCCTTCCTAGCTTGCTCATATCTTTATTCAATTCACCACACAAATAGCCTAATGTAACTCCCTATCTATCTCACCTTTAACTCGCCCATGATTTACCTCACCTCATTCCCTCTCAAATCTACCCACCATTGTCACTCCCCTATGCCTTGAGTTTTATCTCCCTCTGAAATCACTTCTAATTCACCTGCTACCTTGAATTTGATTTAAGAATCCTCAAGCCCACCTTAGTTCACCAGGCTCATCCCTTTGCCCCATCTTGTGAGATCTATCTCTCCTATGTCATTCCCTACTCTGTCCCCCCTCAACATATCACCCAAATCATTCCACCTTTGTCTACTCCATGATGTAACTCGTCTCACCAAAAAAGTTTATGAGCTCTCTCATATTCCTTAATCATACATCTGCATCTTTTGAATCCTCTCAGGCTTAGCTTCAGGGGAGTCTCTAATTGAACCACTATTATCTACTTGAATAAAATTATATCATGCATGCTCTTGAATTAATCCCTTTGATCCCTTATATGACCTTCTTCGATATATGTGCCAAGACTCCTAAGGAATGGATCTTTGCGAACTCTACATTGTCAAAACTTTTCATAACTTGCAAAAGATCATTTACCACGGCTAAAATTCAAAACAAGATTGTCAATAGGCATGCCTCTACTGCCTGTAGAATAAAATTGTGTTTCACAAATTGTTTTACACCGCATAAGTTTATAAAGATCCATTTTGGCTAAAGGTGTATCCATATTGGCTAAAGATTCCTTCTCTAAAAGAAAAGGTTATCCTAAGGTCATCTCCACCAAAATTTGTTGGCTTACTATTGAGTCCAAGCTCAATTACCATCAGCTCACCACTAAGCCATGCCCACAATCCATTGGTTCACCACTCAAAACCAAGCCCCATGTCACCAAACCACACCGAGTCACCCTCTGATCTAACCCCAAATCAACTCTATTTCCATATCGAAATTCCATTTGTCTCGATCCCAACTCATTCTCTTTAAGTCCAACTCGATCCCATGACTTTAAATTTTTTCATTCAAATTAGGCTTAGTTTGTTTGCTTTTTTTCCCCCTAAATTATAAAATAAGTTTTGTTCAAATACCTTTTAATTTTTCTTAATTATTTTTAATTACATTTCATTCATATTTAAATTAACTTTGTTATCCTCCGAATTAGTTGTAATTAGGTTTCATCAAATTTTAATTAACCTGATTTAAATTGAAAATTAACCTCCTAGTTCTAATTTGGATTAATTTTGTTTACTCTTGGGATTAATATAAGATTAATTATAATCTTGAATAATTATTGTGCACTTTTAGGATTACTATAAGTTTAAGTCACATTTTTGATCACTTAAGCTAGATTTCATCTAGAAAAATTTTCAACTACCCTTAGCAATATTGTTGATTTTATTTTGAGACTAATTATTGTCTAGTGCTACCTTACTGGTCCTTTTCTCAAACCACTTCCTAAAACATCTTCGGTTTCATTCTTCATTTTAGATGCATTATGAAAAGTTAGAAATTTAATCTAATGTTAGGATTTCATGATTATGAATTTGTTTAATTATCTCTCATTCAATTCTAATTTTACTTACTATGGTTTATTATTTGGATTTTTGTTAACAAGATTTCAAGACTTGCATTTTTCGTTCAAACACAATAAGTCTTTCTTTAATAGTCAGTTTGGATTTGATCATTGGTACAATAAATGTTAAGTAGCTATGTTTTTACACACTGATACATTTTAAAGGCTTAATATGGGTGTTATTTACATGACAAAATATCAATCAAATTAGAACACCACCATTATAAAGAACTTAACTTTTCCTACTAACATTGATATTTAACATGGTGGTGATTCCTTGGATATCCAAAACCTAAATGAAACTGGATAAACCACCATAATTTATCATTCATGTCATCCTTTCTCATCATCATTCCATGATCAAGTATCCATTATCCATCAATGACCACTTTAACCAAGCAAACATACCTATTTGGTCACTATTAGTGAGACCACATACCACCGCCCAAACAAAACAACCCGTGATCATTGTATAACTATTTTTTTATACTTGTTTCTTGTTTCCACTTGTTTATTCCACAACTAAGAACACATCCTTGCTCATTTATTTGATCTCCACCATCAAATTTCATCTCTCCTATGACCATTCTAAGTGCAAAACATCCTCACAAATTACCAATTGAACACGTAGCTTCCAAAACCCATATTGAGCCTTATCAAGGTGATATTGATATCAGATTACACTACTTGGTCTTTCAATCCACTAATATCCTTCCATTAATTGTTGCACAATTAAATGTCCTCAAAGAGCATGTAGACGCTACTCAAAATTATTGGTCTACATGTGAACACTGTAGACGAAAATTTTAAATTATGATACCCATTATGTGTCTATAATATTTTAATTGTCATATGTGTTTATTTTACATCAGGTTTATATTTTTTATCACCAACTCATCTTGGTGTTGCAGGTCTTTAGTTTTCTCTAACTTGCATTTTTTAGTTTTCCCAAGCAATTGTTTTGAGATGTGATTTGATGGGTTGCCACAATTTCATGTGTTTAATAATCTTAAAGAAAAACAAAAACAAAAACACACAAACATGTTTTACAAGCTCCAAGTACATGTTGTTTATTTTACGTATTGTAGTTTCTTACCTTTTTGTTAATAGATTTATAATTCCATATTGTAGTTTTCTTGTTGTGCACAATCACGAACCGTACAATTCTTCGTAGTGCTCATTATTTATGATGCCTCTGAGATACACTTATAGGTAAATCCTTCATGATTGACCTAATTCATCTTCTGCCTAAGACAACCACAAAAAATGTTTAGGCATTGACCGTATAAATCACAGGGTGATTTAATAAAATCTAACTTATTAAAATTTGAAAGCAATGATCTACTATAACTGATATACAATGAAATACAAGCACTTGGTAATTTATTTGATCTTTATATGAAAGAAAATGTAATAGAAAGGGCACTCACCTTAATTATTCTTATCTCGAAGTGAGTTTGGACTAGAGAATGTGACAAAACAAGAACACAAACCATTGTAATCAGGCTAAAAAAAATGTAGAGATTCTTGTAATGCCTGGACACCGACGCCTGGGAAAGGACAGTGACTCCTAGGTAAGGATAAGGGAACCCAAGACCTTTGTAGGGGTGTTGAAGTTTACAAAAATTTTTGGAACTGGTCCTGATAGTGTCGCTAGGGTTTCATACTTGTTCAAATTTGGTCACCTTTATGTCACATTTTGATCACTGAGGTACCTGAAAACCTACACACAAATATCTTCCTGTAAAACCCTCAAAAGACCTCAAATCCTAAAAAATAAAGATGTAAAATGAGGGGTTAGATTGTCCTCAGCTGTCACAATAGTGAACTTACGACTGAAAAATACACTACATCTCAGATCCAATGTAGTTCTATGTGATTATGTGTGCAATAGTGCTCCTAGTGTGCCCTCATGCCAATGACACCGATATAGTGGGTGGTAGCTAGATAAAATGTAAATGTGTGGATGGAATAGAATGAAATCCCCTTCTTATGCAGTGTGTATGTAGAGTAATGCACCTAAATGTAGTCCCTTGAGATATGTAGATAGATATCCCTTGATAAAGAATTGTATGCTATTATAATGGTATGTATGTTGTGTTTATATAGGGATATCTTGCTTGAATTTTAACATCAATGACCTGATATGACGAAGAGTACCTCAGGATATGAGAGGGAAAATTGAAAATATTGACCTCAAATGTCAAAAATAAGTTCAAACATAAAGAGGGCATGGATGTCACATGATGAAAAAGAGTTCCTAGGAGATATTGTTGAGTCTTAGGCATTATTTCCAGAGAAAAATGACGATAAATGAGTGAAGACGACAGACAAGGATCCCTATGACTTGACCAAAACTAGGTGTATGAGTGACAAGTGTGAAATATAAAAGTAATAGAAACCAAAAAGACAAGTGGATGGACTATGGAATGGGTCACTAGTGAATACTTTTCTTACGCAAGATCCATATATAAAATAACATAATCTGCGGTATAGTAAATAGTAGTAAGTGCCTGATTTTGTGTCTACATTTTCCCCCACTTTATGTTGTTGAGAGAAAGCTCAGTAACATAAAGTAGATAGAGATACATACTTAAGAGAAGTCCAGAGAAGCCCATGTTGGAGGAGCACATTTAAATATTGTAAAAGTATGCATAGAATGAGAACATATAGCATGGTGAACCATGAATTAGTGCATCAAACCATGTGGCCTATCACGAGACTGGGACCATTATGAGGAGTACTAAGAAAATTTGATGATTTCCATTTTGAGCGATCAGAGATTTTTCTTTTCTCACTGATGGAGATGTGTTGGGGTAAGGAGTGATCAGTTCCCAATCCATTTTGCATGTGTGAAAAACTAAGGATTTGGGCATCTTTCTGCCAGAGGAAGAGTGTAGGGAGAGAGGTTTAGTTTTACTCTCCAACTTTAACTACATCCTCAAAAGGTCTAGCTGTTGCAGATGGAAAATGACCAATTTTTTTTTATTTGGATCCATTTTGCTGTATTTCAATCAAACGTGAATAACCCATATAGGAGCAATATAGGAAAGTAAATGACGTCTCATTTTTTCCCACTCCATAAGCATTGTCACCGTAATGTATATGAGATGGATTCCATGTTAGCTCATCTAGAAGCAGTAGAAAATGTATAATAATTTCCCATGTTAGGTCATCTGGGAAAGTGGTGATGTAATTCCCAAGTTAGGTCATCTGGGAGGATAAATATGTTGTTTTGTGTTAGATTGATGTGATTTCAAATAGTAGAAGGTTTTTTTTTTGTTGAGAATAAAATGTATGTGATTTATTGATTGGTTACTCATGGAGAGATTTTACACTTGTTTCCCTTAGATTAGGTCATTAGGGGGAATCACTAGAAGGTGGTGTGAAATATTGCATGATGTATGAGAATTTTTTTGATAATGATGAATTCAAAATGTAGAATGATCATGTAACAATGCGAGGGGGATTATGGGATGCCTTAATTATATGCCCCCCTTTTAGCAGAAGGGGGAGTGATGATGACAACGAACGTTGAGCTGAAAGTAATTGTGTAATGATGAAATAAGGAATGTATGATAGATATCACAAAAGTGTCTGTACATCAAGTTGAAACTATTTGGAGGAGGAATATAATGGTTGCTAGAATGTGTACGATGTGATAGTAGGCTAGAATTTTAAAGATTGATGTAACACAAACGAGAAAGAATTAGAGTAAGGATGCATAAGATAGGATTAAAATCATGCAATGTGTATTACTTCAAAGGATAAGTGTGAATAATGAATATAACGTGGTAAGTAATGGGAGATCACTATAAATAGCAATGTGAAAAAATAAATGGGAAATTAATTTGATTATTGTTTGAGTGTGATTTGGAGCTCTGGGTGTGTGAAGATGCCTTAAGTGAGAGCACCACGACTAAGTCAATTTGAGATGGTGGAAACAACTATGGCATCATGTACGATAGATGAGCTAGTAAGTATGATTTTTTTCGAAAATTGTGTTAAAATTAGTCATTTTTAATGAATTTTTACAAAAATTTTGTTTTTGATTTTCTCAGCATTTTAGACCTGGACAAGAGTGGTGAAGGTGCTAGTGACCTTCGGGACACTAGCACCTAGGCATGGGCGCTAATGACATGCTCTTGGGCACCCCAGTCCTGCTCCTAGGTGCTGGTGACCCAAAAGGCTTGGGTTAAGTACATATCATTGTAAATGTGAAATTTGATGTTTTTTGATGTTATAAGTAGGTGTATTCTACATATTTATAATGTTCTAGCATCGTGTTTATTGTCATGTTATTCTATGTAGAGGGATATTTATTCACGGGAGTTCTCATGGTGGCCGTTAGTTGACTATGCATTATTGGGCTTGGGTTTGTCAGATGAGGAGTGGTATGTTCTAGACCATGTGTAGTCCTATGACACATAACGAGAAGGGGGGATGTGCTCCATAATATTCCTATGATCACATCTTTGCGTGAGAAGTGGTGTACAAGATACTTACACCTATTTGGTTTCCTACAGGTGAAATATTACCATGACTTTTAGAGGATGTACATCCCATATACTGTGCTTTCCTATTGTTCGTGGAGAGAGTTTAGGTGATGGCTATAGATGATGTTCAAAGAAAAATGAGGGTCATGAGGTGGTACTTTATGGGGACCCAAGTTCAAAATGAGGTATATATTAGTCTAGATGCTATAATGAGATTAGGAGTTCCATGATTACGAAATTTCATTGCTATTGTGATTGCTTCATTGGTTGTAGTAGAGGGTGGTGGTACAAGCATCTTGTATAAGATGCATAACATTTTCCATCATATAGAGAAGGCTGGGATGATATATGATTGGGCATGATGTGTATTGGCCCACCTGTATAAGGATTTATATATTTACACAGGAGAACATGGGGGTGATATTGGAGCTACCAAATTGTTACATGTATGGGCCTATGAGCATATTGTGATATTGAGGCTAGTTGGTGGACCACAGGAGAGTGGGAAAGGATAAATATATTTGCTAGGACATGGGTAGGTGTTTCCTGTAGGAAGATGGATATGAATACCTATAGAGTGATGGTAGATCAGATGGGGCCATAGGCCATGATATGGAGGCCATATCAAGGCTACAGAGCATGGCCAGAGGATGCAATAGAGATACGATGTGTTCAATAGACTATGTGGCTAGAGGAACATTTCTAGGGGTAACCGAGTTATTCCAGATAGATAATGGTTTCACAGATTTTGATATGGCCTAGGATGTGCCCCCAGAGCCATATGTATGGGTGAGGACCATTAGGGCACCAAGGAGGACAAAGCTAGACTAGGGCCCATAAGAGCACAATTAGTACCTCTTAGGATAGAAAACAGGCATATGCGATGATAAGGAGAGATCCGATAGATGTGGATGATGTAGGGTATATGTAGGCATATCATGCATGGTGTGCATCACATGTGGGTATTTTTGTTTCCAGTTTTTTTGGATGTGGCGGGAGCACTACCAAGGGGAGGAGTAGAGGGAAAAGCACATGCCCCTAATAGCGATAGAAATGATAATCGTAAGTTTGAGTATTTTTATAGTGATGGTTATGATTGGTTATTTGGTTGATTAATTTTTGTTGTTGTCTAATGTGTGTATGTATGGAATGTGGTGATGCATATTGGTCGCTGATTGTGGACACATCCATCCACACATTGACGATGAATGTGCCCATCGATGTACTCATAGGTGGAGATATGCTAGAGCATGTGGATGTTATTGCAGGTGAGCATGCCCACTTATTTTATCCAGTGGCAATAGAAATGGGTTACGTGTATTGTATTACTGAGCAAGAGGGATGAGGCACGAGAGGAGATGTAACAAGCTAGAGAGGCTATAGGTGGAGGTCCCTTATCACATAGATGTATTTACATGTTTCATGGAGTTATATGGTCATTTTTCAGAGTAGTCATCTGAGGTGACATTATTTCATATTTAGGTAGAGAGATACAAGGGTCGCAAACAATGACAGATTGAGCGGTGAAGCTTCTAGTTCTAGAGCTCCCGCAGTTGTAGATAGTGATAGTGATGAAAATTTATGATATGCAGTGATGTAGCGATGTATGGGGGCTTTCCCCCCATCAATGGGATCTTTTTAACTATGATTTTCAACAATGAAAATATATATATATATATATATATATATATCATTGAAAATCATCGTTACAAAAATATCGCTGGGGGCAAGCCCCCATATACTGCATAACTATGGACATTATATATGCATATACGGATGTCATTGATGTTTAATGTTTATGAGCGATGTGATGATTCGTACGCATATGTTGATGTATGATATGTTGATTATTGTAGCTATATTCAGTGTCTAGTGTTTTGAGAATGTTTGCATTTGTTAATTTGAATTCCATGGTGTAGTTATTGATGATAATTAATGGATATAGAATAATTAATTTATTTGATAATAGAAAGTGTATATAGTGTGATTGTGCCATGTGATAGACGAGTGATGGAAAAAATATAATGTATGTATGGATAGAGTTGTGATGAATGATGTAAAAGAGTATGTGAATGAGATGGCCATAAGAGTGTGAATTAAGTGCACGTGTTAGTATGATGAAAGGGGGTGGAGGAGAGTAATGATTCCCCCAGTGTGTAGATGATAAGGTTCATTTATAGAAGACCCCTCAGTAGTCAAGCATGAACCGTAAAGAAAGAGTGCATCATCGGGAAGAAATATGATAGTATACACTAGATAAATATATCGATATAATGTGTAGCATGGAGAGATATGGTGAGGTTATTATTGTAACAAATCCCTCATACATCATGTAAGAATAAAAGAACATGAGTGCGTCATCAGGGAATAAGGTGAGAAAATCACCTACCAAAGACCCAGCGGTCATGGAGTAGGTGAAACATGTGGAATGGAAGAAGCATGAGAGTATGAACCAAACTGAATGCCAGGTGAGATGGTGCCAATGATGGGTGATGTAATGATGGGAAGCATAGATGTCGATGGCTTAGGTAGAAAATGTGTAGTGGTATCATGACACAGTGGATGAGATGGTGTAGCAGTGGTTGGATGATATGGAGAGCACGCATAAGCAACAACCTATAGTGGTGGACGCATAATAACCATTAGAACTAGATGAAGGAGATAAATAAATTGGAGTAACAACAGGATTGCGTGGAAGTGGAGACATAGACCACTCACGAGAGAGAGAGCCAAAGGAAATTACACCCTTATCTTATAATTTTCATAATCAATCATAAAGGGCCTAATAATAATTTTTGTGATGGCCATTTATACGATGATAGTTATAATAGGGTCGATCACAGTGGCGTTGTAAATGATGAGGTGGATGATGCTAATTAGAAGGTAAGTGAATCAAATGCTTGTCACATAAGGAACACAACACATCATGAGGTCAAGTGTGATGAGAAAAGTTTAATGGCTCCTGCAAAGGAGATGTAGAAGTCAGAGGTCAATAGCGATGCGGTGGAGAAGATAAAGGATGCTTATGCAATGGAGAAGTTTAAACTTTCTTGTGAGGTGGAGGAGATGAAGACCTAGGAGGATACTCAATAGATGGAAGTGGAGAAGAACTAGATGGTGCCGTAATAGGAGAACTATGAGGAGGATCTATGATAGGTGTAACAATGAGATCCTACTCTAGGTCAATGACCTTATAACATAAAAGTGTGAATGATTTGCATGTGTAATATTGCAATCATTATTTTTAAGTAGCAATGAGGCAACAACAAAATATAATTATTTTCTAATTCAATGGGATGAAAGAAAATTTGATGCATGGAAGCATTGAAGCACAAAATGTAATCAATTATAGGTTATATTTTTCCTTGATGTAAGTTAGGTAAGAGATCATATGTAACTCTAGGGCCATTGTTAAGTATAAAGAATTGAAGGAAGGCCTCTTCCATCTCACAATAGGTACTAATAGATCCAAAAGGTAAATGTGTGTACCATTGGAGAGCATCATCAGTAAGACTATGGTGAAAATATTTTAGCAATAATCAATCATTATAATAAGAAGCCATAGCTAGACGATAATGCTTAAGATGTAAATATGGATTTCCATAACCATCAAAGCATGAAAATATAGGCATAATGAAATCCTTAGGGAATTCTGAATTGTGAATTTTTTTGGAATAAGGTTGTCATGTAGAGAATTTTTATTGATAGAAGCATAATAGGATTTTATTTCAAGTGTGAGATATTGTAATTGACCAAAAACATGCATGAGCGATAAGATATCCTATTATGGAATAGTAGGATATGTAGATGGTGTATTGAGAAATTGCATCTTCCCATTATGAGTGATCATAGGAATGTCAAGAGAACAATTAGAAGATACCAATGCTAAGTGCATACTAGATATAGGTTCTGAAGAAGGAATATGTCGTTAATTAGAAGGAATAACATCAGAATCATTACTAGAAGATGAGTTAATGGAAGGAGATGAATATTGCATGTTACTTGCAACAATGTGATAATAATATGAAAATGGAGTAGGAAAATCATATTAAATAGTATGCAAAGAAGTAGAATCATTACTATCATGTGCCTCATCAATATCAGAAAAATATTTAGATATAAATATTTCATTAAGTGTATCATCAACATATAATGAAGGAGGAGAACTAGTATGGGATACATTATTAGAAATGTTTTCAAAAATTGAAGGAGTATGAGATGTAAATATAGAATCATCCTGACTAGTATCGGAAACAATATCAGGGACATTTTTATTTTCATCTTATTTTTTGGCTAAACCATCATCATCAACTTTAAGCATAAAACTAAGAATAACGTCATCTAAAGTCTCAGTAGAAATAGAATAAGGTGGAGTGCGGCTAACTGATTAAAAATTTCCACAACAGGAAAATACTTTTAGATTAGAAACAATGCTAATTATAGAATGATCAATGATAGTAGGAACATTGCATTCATTAGATAAAAGTTTCCTTTGAGTATCATATGGAAAAAAAGCATCATGATATAGAGCGCTAAGTTCAACTATGTTTTCTTCATTATAGAAAGGATTAAAACTCACATGATGCATGGCGAGCCTAAAAGGAGAAGATTTATCCATAGCCATTATGGTATTAGTGAATCCTAGGGAAATTAGTTCTAAGCTATGGGTTTACCAAAATGATTTACCAAAATTTTAATATTTTATTAAAATCTAAATGCAAATATCTTCTACAACTTATATACAATGCAATCCAAGTTCTTGGAAATTTATTTGATCTTTATATGAAATAAAATTCAAGAGATAGGGTTCTTGTTACATGTATTAATATTATCCCAAAGTGAGTTTGGAATAGATAATGTGAGGGAATAGGAACACACACAGTGGTAATCAATCTCAGAAAAATGTAGATATGCTAGTAATACCAGGACACATGTGCTTAGGAAAAGATAGGGGTGCTCATGGGCACTCAAGACATTTTTGGTGGCACTGGATTATGAAAAAATGGTCAAAACCTAGTCTCGATAATTTCTCTAGGGTTTGACACTTATGTTCCTTTTGCCACCTTCAGGTTGCACTTTGATTTTTGTGGTACTTATATACGTATATAAAAATATCCTCCTATAAAACCATAAAAAATAAATATGTAAAATGAGGGGTTGAACTGTCCTTAGATGTGACAATGGTTAACTTACAATTAAGCCATGCACTACATCTCTGATCCATTGTAGTTCTATGTTCTTATGTGTGCAATATTTTTCCTAGGTCACCCATGCGCTAATAATGGAAAGATAATGGGTGATAGTAGATAATATGTAAATGTGTGTATGGAATTGATTAAAATCCCCTTCTTACATAGTTTGTATGTAGAATAATGTAGCCAAATGTAGTACTTTGATAATAATTTCACACCCTGTAATGGTATGTACGTTATGTTTATATAGGGATATCTTGCTTGAATTTTGACACTAATGACTTAACATACTAACTCATACATAAAGATATGAGTGGGAAATTAAAAAATAATGACCTCAAATGTCAACAATAATATGAAACATAAATAGGGCACGAGTACATAG
Organism: Taxus chinensis; assembly: GCA_019776745.2. Lineage (NCBI taxonomy): Eukaryota > Viridiplantae > Streptophyta > Pinopsida > Cupressales > Taxaceae > Taxus > Taxus chinensis. The sequence continues at coordinate 444,344,760 of CM034152.1, read as the reverse complement.
GATGGACAAGAGCTCTTGGGAAATAGTGTGTAGAGACAAATCACAAAAAATGAGTGAACACTGACTGACAGGTATCCATGTGACTTGACCATAACTGGGTGTATGAGTGACCAATGATACACATAAAACCAATAAAAACCAACAAGACTAGCAGACAAAATATGTCATGAATCACTAGCAGATACTCTTCTTATGCAAGATCTGTATATAAAACAACATACTTGGTGGTATAGTAAATATAAGTAAGTGTGTGATTTTGTGTCTACATGGGGATTTATAAATACATGCATATAATTCTAGTCCCTCAATCACCTTCCACCTCAATCATTGATATAGTGAGTCCCTTTCACATACTACTTCACGTACCATTATGATCTCACGTACATTAATGCTTCTCTCACATACATATGTATATATTGGGAGGGTGAGCTTCTTCCACGCACTGAAAATTATATTAGAAGGTATTATATATAGAGAGGTTTGGTTTATCGGTCTAGTGGTATATAGAAAGGCACATCTTTTTGGAATGATAAGAGCCCTCTCATCCACCTCCATAACATATGCATTGCATCATATTGTAAATACTTAATTTCCTATGTATTGTATGAATTTATTTTTGTTCTAGTTTTATTAAAAATCCCAAAACAAACAAAAAACACAACAGAAACCAAAGAAAAAAATGAAAGATCATGGCATCCAATACTAGGCTTTGCTTAAAACTAAACTGACGAATGGTGGAAACCCTTTTAATAGATTCATTTGGTCGTCTTACTTAACTTATCAAAAAACACATAATGATGATGATAACCTAGCTAATCAAAGTGACTACAAGAAACCCTAGAAATACTCACAGGATTAAACCATGAGACAAGTAGATTACTTCATCTACCAAAATTGCAACAAGATTCTTTGTAAATTTATAGAACTAGGGGAAAAAATTCCTTCAAATTTTAACCCCAAAAAATTACACAACATCATTGGCCACACCAAACCACTACTAGGCACAAGTTAACCACATCCTGAATCAACTAGGGAAAATCCACACATCCCTAAGACTTCTAATGCAAAATAAAAATTCCATGGAAGAACCACAACCTTCCCTACATAATTATAATCACATATTATATAACCAAATCCAACATTTAAACACACAGTTAGCTACTCTTACTTCACAAGTTGGCCTTGAAACATCCAAAACCTCACCCAACAATCCACCAATGTCTGAATGAGTCCCTGAAACTCACAAGATAAAATATTTATCCACACTCCTCAATATTTGATTCATGGTATCCATTATGCCCAATAATGGAAAGCCCTGAAGGGATTCCCTTCAAGGATTGTAATGTGAAACATTTATCAAACAAAAATGTTACACATTTGATCAGTTATGTCTGTACCCTCTTGATTATAACATGCTACAAATCCTCTTCCCACCATACTTTGAATTAACCAAGTTTTAAAATTATAAGGGAAAGGGTGACCTATGTGAACACATCAAAGAGTTTTATATGACATACCAAAAAGTCTCTTATAATGAAAACTACCTAATTCTGACTCTTTCCACACATGGTTTAGGCAGGCAAGCTTTGGGATAGGTTCCTACACCTACCCAAAGGATCATGTCACAAAATTTTCCAGGAATTTTTGTGTTAACATTATGAACTTATTTATCTTTTAATGTTGACTTTGAATTCAACACGACGAATCTTTGCAACACCAAAAAATATATAATGAAACCTTTTATGCATTTCTCTAAATATGGCAAGGACTTGAAATCCATTTCCCTTGCACCCTCCCTGAAAAACAAGTTAGCATTTTTATCATTAACCTAAATGTAGAAATGTTTTTCATCTACAAATGCATTGTGTCACCTCATTTGAGGACAGTCATTGAAAAAGGAACGCACATATCGATAAATACCTAATTTTTAAAGGATATAATCAAGTCGTACCCTTGTGATTATCACCATATAGTATAATATCCCTTTGAGAAGATGAAATTTCTAAACAAAAACAAGAATTTAGCTGTGGATGGCGTTTCCGACTCCAAACATGTTCAAGTCCTTCCAACCACCACCTCCAAATCAAACTACCAACTAGGACCACCCAAACGATATTTCCTAAAACTCAAAATATATGTCCTCTTGTGGAATCTCTATCATCTGTGTTCCAACATTTGAAACAAGTATGTATAATCATGTTCTTCATAAAAAACCACTTGAGGAGACTCGACCCAAACCTACTTGGTGTCAAGAAAATGAATATTGGGATTTCTATCAGTGTCAAGGGTCACTCCACATGGATAGATTTTTAAGATTTAAAAAATTATATCCAATATTTTATCGATCATAGAGATATTGAGATTGTGGGGAACAGTACTCATAAATCCCCAAATATAAAACGTGGGATCTACCATAACACTTTTCCTAAAGATGATCAAGATAATCCTCTACCTAAAAAGGGTCAAAGCTCTCAATCAAATACTATAAAACCTACAATTTTTTCTTATATCATTAGTTGTCTTCTTCCCACCCACAACCATGTCGCCACCGTAAAAATCAAAACCACCAATTGTGTTGTCATAACTAGGTGAAATCATGATCAGTGTCATAACTACTCCACCACCTGCCACAAAAGGCCAATATGATATCTTCTGAAGAAAATTGAGAAAACATTAGTGCATAAATATGCATTTTGGACCTTCTTAAAAACTTTCAGAGTATATGAAGATATCACTTCATCATGTCCTATAAGACTCTTGATGTCACCAAAATAATATAAACCTTGTGCATATAGTTCCAAGCCATGATAGGACACTTATATTTAAATCCATAACATTAATTTTATCCCCGCTTGACATCCCACCTACTCGTTCCTCTCAAAACTCCCCTATATATATATTGAACCAAATGTCATTGCTAACTAAAAAATTAAGCGTGTTCTCAAAGACAAATGGTTCTTGGATTTGAATATGTGTAGTCTACATCTCATTAAGTGTTTGGGACACTCTATGATGAGTCATTAACTAACAAATGCACTATCACTAGAAATGCATATGAAAATGTAGAAAGGTAATCAACTAAGAGACAATCTCCTTACCTACTCGTAAGTGGGCCTAGTCACCCATGCTTAACTCTATTTCATGTCACTAATCTTGACCTACTTTATAACATAGCTCCTTGGTCTTCCCATGGTTCCATGCCAAGCGAGTCGTTCCATCCACTTACCATCAATGCATCAAATTCCTACACACTAAGCAAGAGGTCACAGTGCAAGTTGATCCTCACCCATTTCAATATTGTTAGCATGTTACATAATCCCCATCTCCACAAACACATTCATGTCCACATCTCTGAAAATAGCCCAATCTTTTCCCTCTCATACTCAACCAACATTGTCTTCTCACATTCATCCCAGATGAACTTCCTTCCACCTCTAATCACCCACCCCAATACTCGTGTCAAGATTATTAATACCATGGCATTCAGGGGAATACAAAATTTAAAATTCCTTCTATATAGAAAACCTTCCACTCTCACCCTATATCTATGATAGGCCCGACATATGCGTAGAACAGAAGGAGATAGTTCCCTATCAACTTGAGTGAATTCACTTTTCTCAATGGTGTAATTATGGAAAATGAACACGTTCATGGTTCTTAAGGATCTTAGTTGTATAATTAAAATTTCTCCTCTTTCTATGAATCATAGGAATAATCCATTACGGTATTCAAATTGATAACAACTATGGACTATAAAGGAAAATGACTAGACATTCAATGAATAAGGCTTGCTTGAACCCATCTCAATCTATGAGAACCCTTCCTGCATTATGGTTCTAGGATACAAACCGTCTGAGTTGTCTTCCCATTAGTACTATCGATGATGTTACTTCTGACAGCAAGGACTCTTCTTCTGACATCAAACCAAGAACCCCTTGTAGCCTCTACAAGGACCTTTCCTCATACTAACCTATTCCATAAAACCGTTATACTCACCCTCACCTTATACTTGCAATATCCCACACTCGTTTGACTGGGATCAATAGGACTCCATATAACATTAGACATTTTTCAGAATGACAAAGCCATCAATGAATTCTTGGGAGCTCGAACATGGTATCCCACTAAGAGGATCAAAAGAAAGGATTGTGATATTGCATTAGACTTCTACAACCTACTTCGAAGAAGAGGTTATGGTCCTTAGTCATAAAAAACAAAAAAAAATTTTTTTCTAATCCTCTAGCTGAAAAAATATCTGAGGCTGCTACTGGACACAAAAAACAAAAAATATAAGAAAATTGACGTGTCTACTGGTGAAAACCTCCTCAAGGTGCACAAGTAGACAAGGACCTCAAGCCTCCATCCTATAACTGCTCCTCACATACAAGATGGATCCAAGCTAATTGTAGTATAAACCATTGATGTCAATATTAGTTCAGAAGATAGTCCTAAAATCATTCAATATGGAGCTACTCTTAGTGCTCAAGAACAAAAGACATTAGTCACACTCCTTTGTGAATTTTTAGATGTATTTGTTTAGACTTATGTTAAAATGCCCGAGATTGGACCCATCAATAATAGTGGTGCATCACTTAGTTGTACATAAATATGCAACGTACAGTTAAACAAAAACTTGGGAAAATGGATCCAAAAGTGGCCCTATTAGTCAAATAATAACTATAGAAAGCTTTTGGATGTTGGCTTCATATGACCCAATTAACTACCCATAAGTGGATTTCCAGCATCATTTCCTTAATCAGAAGAAGACATCAGGGTCATCATAATTTGTACATAACTTCAGATGATCTCAACAAGTCTTATCCCAAGGATGACTTCCCCTTTGCCCAATATTGACATGATACTCGATTCCTTCATAGGGGCATTATATTTTCTCTCTTATGGATGAATTTTTAGGGTATAATAAAATAAAAATTTCACCCAAAGATCTAAAATAAAACTACCTTCACTACACCTTGGGGCACCTTTTGCTATTGAGTTCATGTCATACAGCCTCAAGAATGTTAGCACTACCTATCAATGTGTTATGATTGTTATCTTCTGTGATATGCTCCTTGACATAGTCGAAGACTACGTGGATGACATAATGGGAAAATCATGTACTCGAGAAGGTCATCCGTCACTATTCTATGTAAAATATTTGAACACATGCAAGAATGCTAAGGTCACGGCTAAATCCCTGAAAAGTGTTTTTTTGGATGTCACATTTGAAAAACTTATGGGTTTCATCATATCTATGACGAGGCATTGAGGTTGACCCTTCTAAGGTTACTTGCTATCACAAATATGCCTCCTCAAAATTTATCTCTCAACTCTATAATCTCCAAGGAAATATAAAATCAATACATAGGGTCATATCCTAGTTGGTTGATAAATTTCATCCATTTACACATTTTCTTAAAAAAAGTACAACATTCCAATGGTCTACAAAATGTCAAAAATATTTTTATAATCTCAAAAAATATCTGAGAAATCCGCCAATGTAATGGTCCCCTCCTACTCCAGGAGAGCCCCTTCTTTTGTAGATGTCCAGCCACACAAGTTGTCCGCAAAGGAGTGCTCCTCACTCAACATAACTCTTAGAGTAAGGAAATAATTGTTATCTACTATCTCAATTCGTACTTTAATTTCCAATGAGCTCAACTACAGTAAAATTTAAAAGGCATTTTTAGTAGTTTCCTTCACCTTTCAAAAGATTAGGCATCATCTACTCAATAATAAAACAAATATCATAGCCAAAGTGGATCCCCTGAAATATCTTCTATCCAAACCAACTCTCATAGGCATAATGGCTAACTAGGTAGTTGTGTTAAGTGAATTTGGCACTGAATATATAAATCAGAAAGTCCATCAAGGGACAAGTAATTGCAGATCTAGTTATCTGCAAGCACCATTACTAGGAACAAAAACTTTGAGTATGGAATTTTCTAATGAATCCATTATGAAAGTCACAGAATCACCCGAGTGGAAACTCTATTTTGATGGATCCTTTACTACACATGGTTCAAGAGAAAACATCCTTCTCATCATCCCAGATGGTGATATCATCCAATTTTTTTTCTTCTTGGATTCCCATGTATGAAAAAAATTACTGTTCGGCCCCTTAAATATTGGCTAAGTACAAAAAGGCACATAGACACGCAGGGCCTAGTTGAAAAAAAGCATGCAAGGATAAAACATGTAGGGAAGGGTTTAAGGAGAGGCTTTAAGGAAACCCATGGTGATGCATGCAGACAAGAACCTAGGGTTCAGGAGTTATCCATATTAGAATCTTTTGGCAGAACATGTGAAAATCATGACCCAACTACACATGTGGAGTCGATAAGGTGTCAGCCTAGCGACAGGTTGGCCCAAGAAGGAGCATGCCTATGCGAGAGAAGCTTCTAGAAGCTCATCATAGTAAAAAGTGGAAAGCTTAGGCCTAGAGGAGCATGTTCACATGGAGGACCACATTCAGACACTTGGCATCAGATCTAAGGCTGCTAGAGGATGATTTGGCAGTCTAGAAAGCCTATATATACAACCAATTGTAGAAGGAAAAAAGAGAATATAATAGATATAGGGCAGAGCTCTACAAAAATACTGACAAGAACTCTGTTAGGTTGGGTAATTATGTTTTAGGGAAGGATATATCAAGGGTATGGGGTTTATAAATTTCTTTTGAGAGCCTAGGCATATGAGTCCAGATATAATGCATGACCATGGTCTGCTTCTCTATAACATTTTGTAATGGCTCCATGAATGTAATGAGGTTACCAACTTATAATGAATATGAACATTGATGATTCTAATACATACATATTTCTCATAGTTCCTTTCCTCGTTTATGTTTATGTATTAAGTATGGATGCTATGTACAACCTCTTTCTGTTTTGGTAAAATTTATTCAATCTATTAAAGCATTTCTCTTTCTGGAATGATTGTAAGGACCTAGAAGCCATTCTGAGCTCTATGGTGCTTGCATGTTTTACTTCCCTTCAAATCTCTTAAACATGAATCATAGATGATGTTTCCCACTAAGCTCACATAAAAGAGAGACTCGGAACCTGTGTGCATGCCTCAGGTAAGTTCCCAGCACACCGCTGGGTGATAGGCCGACATGCACGGGGTTCCTTTCTTTTGTGGTAAGGGTAAAAATGACTACATCTTGGTTCCATTGCTGGGACATCTTTTCAAAGTTTTAGTGGGAAATGAAATACATTATGATCTAGGTAATGAGTAATGATAGAATATTTAACGTCTGGAAAGTGTTGAATCATGGTTCAAGAGCAGAGAGGATGAATTTACTTAGAGGTTTAGAACTGGACCTGAGTTTGATGCACGTAGATGGGTAGAAGAGAACCTCTACCATGATTTATATGAATCATTCTTCTATTGTTTCCCAGTAGAACTGTATGACTAGCTCTAAGCATATGTGTCTAGATCAATATGGTATACTAGATCATGCATGTGGACCCATGAAGAATACCAGAGGCTATAGGATGTAGATCTGACGTGGAATCATGCTGTGGATCATTGGTGGAAAGGTGTGTTGGCTGGCTACACTTTGGAGTACGCTATTTCCACATATTCTTGCACGGAAGTTGTGAGTTTGAATTTTTGTAGGATCCTAGAGGAACATTTATACATGTTATCCCTCTGGTAATGAAGATCTTAATGGTTACTATCGGTTTAGAGGCATTTCCAATGGCTGGCTAAACCGTTCTGAGCACTGGGTAAGGGAGCTAGGGTGGAGGAAGATGGCAGATAGTATGATGGAGAAGGAAAGGGAGGAGATACATGACTCAAGTATAGTGAAGCATGCATGAAAGGGAGATTGCTAGATGACTCAAAGCTGTAATTGTGATGGATCTATGGAGGTAGACACTGCGGGAAGGAGTTGAGGTTCATGCAGAGGACATGGAACCTGAACAGTCTATGCTACCCCATCTTGGAAATCACGTAAGAGAGACCCCCCTCGGCTTCTAATGAGAGTTTTTCATGTGGAGAAAGAAGAGTCATTGGCATGTATCTGAACCCACCCAGTGACCAAACCCTGGTGCTTGTTTTCCAGATTAAGAAAGGAGTATCATTGACCTAGTTGGTATTATTAGAAGTGACAGATCTGCACCTAGGAGGTACAATTTTTCAGTTCCCACTTCTATGGCTACACATATTCTAGTATTCAGAGGAGTATTTGGATAAGGAGAAAGTATACAATCCTTCAGTCTCACGTCTTGGAGTGGTGCGGGGTACAATACTGGTAGTGGGGCATTATCACAGACCATCGGCACACAGTTAAGTGGAAACTTGGGGGCACTTGGCATGACTACTATAGGACCTGGTGGACCTGATGGTGGATCTGGTGGGTTAGGAGGGATAAGACCTAGTGGACCTAGTGGTTTTGATGGATCTGGTGGCTCAGGAGGCATAGGACCTGGTGGATCTGGCGATAGAGGAAACACCAGGGGAAACTAAGGATCTAGCTCAGGAGGACAAGGGCCCCAACCACCCCCTCAAGTCTTCTTTGAGATGTCTTTACACTTGCCAGATTACAGAGGGATTGAAGATGCTACAGAACATGTTCACAAGTGTGAGCTGCTATGGCGTGCAAAGGGGATCACAACCTTGGAAAGTGAAAGGCTAGTCAATTTGCAACAACGTTGTAGGGGCATGTGCATAGCTGGTATAGGAAATATGACCCTCATCAAATGGTGGTGGATTATACTACTTTAAAGAATGCCTTCTTGGCAGAATTCCACATCCCTGAGTTTAAATAGAAGAGCATCAACACCCTAAAGGAGATTCAACAAGGAATGGACAGAGAGTGTGTGGTAGTATGATGCACACTTTAAAACTCTCTTATCTAAGTTATCATATGATATTCACCCTTCACAACATGCTCAGTGGTTTGTTGGAGGATTGATCACACCTTTTAGAAGGGCCTTATCTCATAAAACTTTCACAGACCTGTGCAAGGTGTTGGAAGCTGCTCTGCATGCCGAGGCTGTTGGTAGTGTTGATACTGGAGTTAGCCCATTCCTGGAGGCTCAAATTGCTGCTATGGCTAAGCAGCTAGAGAAGTTGTCTGCCAACTCAGCCCATGAGACTTGCAGTGGTTTATGGTGTATAGATTGTGAAGTAGAGGGGCATGTCAAGGGTAGTTGTCCCTGAAGGGTAGTACACGTCGTGATAGTAGACTGTGAAATTTGTCATGGGGACCATGATGCAAGTAGATGACCCTTGTTACATCACATAATTTGGAAGAATGTGTCTTTCTACTGTAAGATCTGCACCTCTACAACCCATGATACTAAGGACTATAGGCTCATCGATTAGATCCATGAAACCATTGATCATGGGTTATGCCAAACCAACTTTGCCAATAGTTCTAAAGGAGATTATTGCAAATATGAGGAGCATGCAGATGGTGGCACACATGGAAGGGGATTTCATGGAGGATTCCATGGTCATGGTAACCTTAGAGGAGGAAGGAGTGAGTTCCCACGTGGAACCTATTTTAATTGTGGGTCTACATAACATTATAAATGAGAGTGCCCAGACCTATTGCAGTTCTCATGGTGTGGAAAGAAGCACAAGTATGAGGAATGCCTAGAGTTGTTTGAGCACATGAACCATCAGCAACAGAAAAGAAAAGGGTGCTGCAATGGTAAAAATTAAGAAGAAAAACACACAATGGATGCCGTGGGTGACATGTGATGCAGGCTTGGAACTTGTTTTAGTAACAACAAGAGTAGAGGCCGTGTGTGTAAAGGAAATACCAAGGCAGAGGACCCTTGTTTCAAGAGAGGAAGTAGTTCATGGGAAGTACCTAGACCATGCACATCAAAAGGAATTATATCAAGATACCATGGATGTCATTCAGAGTTTATAAGGAGAAATCTGGTGTTCTAAAGGAGTAGTCTAGGAGGGAGGAGCAAAGGAGGAAGGTCGAGGTGCCAAAGGATGACCTGGATGAAGTTATGGAAGTATGTAAAATGCTAAGACAAGACAATGTTATTCCCTTGCTAGGGGCATGGTTGAGGGAGAAGATATGACGCACCAAATAAGAGCGTGAGGGATAGATCCTGCATGTAAACCTTCCCCCTCATAGCCTTGACTATGAAAAAGAGATCACATTGGATGCAGTCGTAGATGGATGGCTCCTTAGTAATATCCTCATTGACACAGGCGCGGAGGTAAATGTTCTCACATTGGATACTTGGCATCAGATGGGGAGACCTGCATTACATCCATCTTTGAATGTGTTATATATGGAAAACAAAATGAAGATAATGCCCATTCGTGTCTTAAAGGATGCAGCTATCACTATCCAGGGAGATAAGTTTACTGGGGACTTCGAAGTCTTGGCACTCGCTCAGGTAGACAATTTCCCAGCACTACTTGGGTGCCCATGGTGTTACAAGAACAATGCTAACCTTCGGTTCAACAAGGGGTACATCAAATTTGAAAATAAGGAGGAATGGGTTATTATACCCTTGGCTGATGGGAAGTCGACACCCTATACTGAACCTTTGGGGGAAGAGGTCCTGGATAGGATATATGTGTGCTCAATCAGGGATCCAGAGATAATCCATCCTACTGATAGAGTTATCTAGTTTGAGGATGCTCAGTCAGTAAGTGACACCACCAACCTAGCATGTGATAATTGGGTGCATGGGACTTATGAATTGATCGGATGGTAGTTGAGAGGATCGGTAACAAAAGTAACAAAGGCGTGTACTAGTCTGGCATCTAGGAGGAAAATAGCTACCTAAGTATTTAGGAGGGGCCTTCCCTGAGATCTTTTTACAGGAGATGGAAGCTCAGTGGAAGGATGAGAAGGAACAGAGGGGGTTGTTAAGTTATGTCTTTCTCAACACAATGAAACAGTGGTGGGCTACACATTAAGAGAGCCTTTTGGAATGGCGTGAGGTGAGAATTGCTCTCTTTGTCAGGTTTTCTAGAAGTAATGTGCCCACCACCACAAAAGACTACCATGGTAAGGAACCTACGTCTCTCTCCACATCTAAACTTGTGAAAAGGTCTAGAGAAAAGGCACGGAAGCTTTACCATCATCCATTTGGGTGTATAAGTTGTATTCTACATTACAGTGGTTGTGTGCGCATGCATGGTACATACATTCTGAGACACTCTGCCAAATATGGAAATTGGAAAGTGCTAGCAGCTGACCTAATTCAAACGTTTGAATATTGGAGTACCAAGCCATGAGTTGATAAGGCATTGTAGGTTGTTAAGTACCTTACCATGGGGGATAGTGCCATGTCAAAAGATAGGTTGTTGGAACTACTAGGTAGAATAGATACATCTTGAGTGCGCGTGCTTGGAAAAGGAGAAAGGGAAATTAATATATGTTATTAATGGGGAGGAAGAAGAGATCTTGGATGTTAACCATTCTGTAGGGATGCACGAGATAGTGGATAGTGCAGATGCTCATGCACACACCTACCATGAGCCTTTGAAGATAAATAAGGTTAACATCAGCTCAGGAGAAGAACCTAAGGAATATATTATTAGAGATTACTGGTTAGAGAAGGAGGTTTCTAAGATCATTGATATTTTACACGAAGTTGAGGATTTATTCCCACGTGGGTGCCATGAGATCAAAGGAATCCACCATTCCTTTGGGGAGATGAGGATAAAGATAAAGGATGGTGCACACCCAGTCAGGAAGAGACCCTACTAGATGAATCCCAATTTGCGTGTAAAGGTAAAGGAAGAGATAATAGCTTCTGGGATCATTGAAGCTGTGGAAGAATCATAATGGATAAGTCTGATGGTAATCAACATCAAGAAGGATGGGTGGATTAGGATCTGCATGGATTATAGGGAGCTGAACGTAGTTTGTGTCATCGATCCTTTTCCAACCCCCTTCACTGAAGAAATTTTAGAGGGAGTCGTTGGGCGTGAAATCTATTCCTTTACGGATGGATTTTTGGGGTACCACCAAGTCTGGATTACAAAGGAAGACCACAAGAAGACAAATTTTTCCATTGAATGGGGAAGTTTTGCATACATGGTCATGCCCTTTGGGTTGAAGAATGTGCCTATATTTTTTCACGCATAGTGGTTCAGGCATTCCAGGACTTCATCCACAAATTTATTCAGGTTTATCTGGATGATTGGACAGTGTATGGGCTAGTGAAAGACCATTGTGATAATTTGAGGTTGATGTTTGAGAGGTGTCAGCAGTTAAGGATATCCCTCAACATTAAAAAGTGTGTCTTTACTACCCCCTTTGGGACATTATTGGGGCATATCATATGTAAGGAGGGCTTGCTGGTAGATCCTGACAAGGTTGCAATTATTGTGGGATTAGGGGAGCCTACTAGCGAAATTGAAGTGCACAGATTCCTTGGGCATATGGGTTATTATAGGAAATTCATCAAGGGGTATGCCAAGATCACCGTGCCTCTAGAAGAGTTACTCAGACATAAAAGTGCCTTCCATTGGGGAGAGGCACAATAGAAGGCGTTTGACACATTAAAGGATAAAATTCTCACCACGCCTATATTACATTTTACCTCTTAGGACAAGCCTTTCCATGTTCATGTAGATGCCTCAGGAACCACCATTGGAGCAGTGCTTGCATAGCCAGGAGAAGGAATTGTTGATCATCCTCTATGTTTTGCAAGTAGGAAGTTGACACCAACAAAGCAGAATTACACCACGACTAAGCGTGAAGCATTATCAATGATCTATGTGCTTGTCAAGTTCAGACAGTATCTTCTGGTAACACCATTTTTATTTTACACTGACCACATGGCGTTAAAGTACTTAGTGAACAAGCCCATTCTACAAGGATACATATGTCGGTGGGCGCTATTATTTCAAGAGTTTGAGTTTGCGGTAGTTTTAAAGCTTGGAAAGAGTAATTGTGGACCTGATCATTTGTCAAGAATTGATTTAGGGGAGGATGCACAGAGTATTGAAGAGAATATGCCAGATGTGCGAAACTGTTTAGGTTGCAATGCACGTGCCCTTAGAATTAGAGGATATTGTAGTGTTCCTAAAGGAAGGTATGGCACCAGGAAGGGATGAAGGCATTAGAAAGAAAGAAACTAGCCATACATGCGTCGTGCCCTACATGTTGATTAGTGGGGACTTATACAAGCTAGGGCATGATGAAGTTTTTGCACAGGTGTGCACTAGAGCATGAGTTCCTTTCCATCATAGAGGAAGAACACAGGGGGAAGTGCGGGTGGACATTATGCAAGTGATGCCACCGTGCGTAAAATTTTAATGGCAGGATTGTGGTGGGAAACTCTGTATAAGGATTGCAAAGACTATTGTAAAGCATGTGACCATTTTTAGTGCATTGGAAAGACAAGAAAGAGAGATGAAATGCCTTTGCACCCTATCCCTAGCGCTGAACCCTTTGAGAAATGGGCAATATACTTTGTAGGCCCTATTACACCAGCAGCACGTCATAGGACTGGCTCATGTTATGTAATCACTTGCATGAGACTATTTGAAAAGGTGGGCAGAGGCAACTCCAACTAAAGACTACACAGTAGACACAATGGCAATATTTTTGTGGGAGAACATTATCACAAGGTATGAATGTCCTTTAAGTTTAACCAGTGATAGGGGTACACATTTATTAAATGAGACCATGAGGATCCTAGTTAGCAGAGTTTATGGTAGATCATCACAAGACTACCCATTATCACCCACAAGAAAATGGAACTACAGAAGCATTTAACAAAATACTGAGTCATACCCTGACCAAAATTTGTGATTTCAGAAGACAAGATTGGGATGACAAGGTATCAACCGTATTATGGGCTTACAGGATAACTTATAAAAGGCTTAGCAAAGCCACACTATTTCAGTTGGTGTTTGGTGTGGAATTTTTTCTGCTCAGTTGAATTCATGTTACCTTCTCTGTGAATAATGCATACACAGGAGGGCTGGCTGATGAGCAAGCATGCTAGAAGAGAGATTTGATGAACTAATGAAGTTGGATTAGATACGATCACTCACCAAGTAGAGCCAAACAACAGAAAAAGCAAAGAAAAAAGCATGGCACAATCAGCCACATCAGAAATAAGAAGTTTGAGGTCAGGTAGATGGTCTTACTGTATGATTCTAAGTTTCTACACCATCCTGGGAAGTTGAAGGTCAATTGGTTAGGTCCCTATAGAATCTCGTACATCCTTAATTTAGGGTGCAGTGCCAATTACAAGTGCTGGATGGAAGGAATTTTCCCGGACACTTCAATGGGAGTAGGCTGAAGCCCTACTATAAATTAGTCTTCTTGGTGTTTGTAAATAAGGTAGTTTTTGCTAGTTAGTTTAGAATTTCCTTTATGAATTTCTGTAATTGTGTTTCCCTTTTTGTGTTGTTGTTTTGTTTTACACCTTGGGTGCTACCGATAACCCTTATTAACTCTTTGAGGATTTTTGAGTGCGTAGAGGACCGTCACATTATTTTAGTGTGGGGTGGAGTAATGTGAAGGAGAGCATGGGTAAAGTGCCAAGGAATTTTGTGTTGAAAATCCTAAGTTGAATGGCCCTGTTAAAAGAGGTGCATGGAAAAAAAAGATGGAAAAGGATGGTTGGTGTCAAGATAAGGCTACTTTTAGATTCCATGTAAAAATGAGGAAAAAGTGCGTAAGGAACATGAGGTAGGTGAGAGCAAAAACTCAGGACAGAAGAAGTGCCTTCAGTTCCAGTGATGCATGCGCAAGAGTCTCCTATCTAGATGGATTGGTTGCGTGGCTAGAAGTTTGGAAGGATTATCCGTGTAGGGTCAGGTGCACGTGATTTAAAGTGCTAAAGTCAGACTTTGTTTGCAAAAGCCACATTAAATGTGAAAAGTACAGTGGTAGGTAAAGTGGCATTTAATGCTTAAAAAGGGAAAAACTATAAATAAAGGGTCGAAGCATTTCATTATTAACTTTGTGTATAAAGGAAAAAGAAGTGCACTTTTACACCTTTCGTAAACTAGGTCTTCCAAAAACTGATCCGTGTGAAGAAAAAAATTTGAAGCGTTTGAGCGTGGGTAACAAGTTTGGATCTGTGAACCAGAAAATAGGGATTTCACGAGGTGTAAAAGAGTTTTGAGAAGGCACCGTCTTATGAAGGGATTATCCCAACTAGGGTTTGAAGAACAAGGGCATGATGTTTAAGGAATTTTCTTCGTAAATTCAAGATCTAAGGTGGGAAAGAGTGGAAGAACAAATTTACAATAAGTGATTGAAGTAAGAAGTGAACCTAGACAATGGCACCCAAGAAACTTGTTAGCACACCCAAGAAGGGTAAGGGAAAGGGCAAGGGAAAACAACAAGAAACTAGTTTACATATAAATGAAGAGTGGTATGTACATAAATGTAGTATCTAGATAGAGTGTTACTAGGGAAGGAGAGGGAGTCCCATCTAAGAAACATGTCTGTAAACGACTATAATCATCATACGAGCACAATTGAGAAGGAGATGGCGCTAAAGTTAGTGCACCCAAAAAATAGAAGGACACCAGAGGGCTTGCCCATCTATAATGATGATGTAAAGGTCAAGTTGGAGAAGGTAGGGTTATTGCAACTCTTTGAGTTTACCTACTACGGGAAGTGTGAGAACCTATATTAATGGCTGATGTCATGCGTGTATGAGGACTACTTCCATTTCATAGGGTGCAAAAGATGTGCATTACCCCTCAAATCATCTCACATTTCATAGGCCTCATCTATGAAGGAGATAGTTTGGAAGATGACCTAGGTGATAAAGAGGTAATTAAGGAGACTATCACCGCCTACGCGTACAAAAAAGGGTCAAGGTATTATGATATCATAGACATTGAGGACCTAGTAATGAAAATGGCCGCGCATCTAGTGACTAAGTTAAATGGCTAAGGAGAGATGGAACTCAGGTCAATAAGCCATGGTTACATGTTTGCAGGAAAATATCATAAAGGAACCATCTACAATTTTTCTACATTCATCGTGGATGAGATTGTTAGTTGCGCAAAGGAAGGTGACAGGATCTTATTTAGTAATGTCCTGCTAACAATTGTGTTCTCAGAATTTGGAGTACCTGGCATCAGATAAATTCATGTGGGGAGTACCCTGCTGAGGACCCTTTTCACTGCCAAAAAAATATTTGAGAAATACGCATGTGACTCCATGACAACCGTGCACAAGTTGCACCTAGAGAAATGGTGTACACACCTAAGGAACACGTTTTTGGGGTAGAATGGAAAATTCCTGAACAACTACCAGTGGCCACAAAAGGAGAAGCTGAATTTTCTAGTGTAACAACATTTCTACCTTGGGTAGGTTCAAAATAATGGATGAAACATGGAGCCCATGGTGTAAGCTCCCCTTTGCCTTCACAACTCAATACTTCCAAGTGGGAGTAAACAGGTTTAAAGAGTCCAAGAAGCTAAAAATGGACCTTGGTAATCTGGACTAGGAACATAGGGAAACGTGCATAAATGGTTGGTCTACCTCTGGAAATGTGCACGTACGTGGAGAGGTACGTGTCACATGAAGTTCAGATGACAAGGCCCATGAATCTTCCAATTGCAAGAGGATCCACGACATGCGTGTATCTCTGCATAAGACCCAAATACGAGATGGGCACATATCTGGAAAATGAGATGTCTGTACCTGAGGATCTAATTGGTAAGAAGAGACCCACGCCCAAGCATATGGAAAAGGAGCTAGAGAAGAAAATACCAAGTATGGTGGATACATAGGTAATAGGTTCCCCTAGGACAAGTGTTAGGAGAAGCATGTATTCATGCAAGAAGAGGCCCATAGTCAAAGAAAAGAATCCAGAGCCAGAAAATCCATCAGACAAGGAGTCCTTGAGAGAAGAAGAAACAAAGTCACCTACACTGGAATCCCTAGCTAGGAAGAAGTAGAGGCTAGAGGAGAAGACCACCTTGGAAGAAACTAGATGTTTGGACAAGTGCATAGGTGAAGAAGAAGATAGTGAAGAAGATGTGAGTGGGGAAGATGAGCCTAAAAAATAACAAGGGCCACCTATTTTCAACATACATGATTCAAATGAAGAAGGTAGAGAAGAGGAATAAGGGTTCCTCTTCATGTAGTGCAAGGATAGCCAGGAAGGGAGAGGCACCCAAGGCATGAGAAGTGAGGAGGATGGCACGCAGATGCAGAAGGCTCCAAGCCTTACAGTGGAATAGAGAACCAAGGTGGTAGAGAAAGAAGAAGAAAAGGCCATCGAGACCTTGGAGGAGAAGAAGATGGAACATAGTGCTGAGCCAGATGTTAAACAAAGAGAAAGGAGGAGAGCGTGCAGGAAAGGGACCATGGTAACCCCAGAGTCTCTATTTTAACTAGTAAGTATTCCTAAGGGAACGTGCATGGGAGGAAGGAATGCAAGGGAGGAGAGGCTAAGGATGGGTTATATTGATGACCCCAATAAAGTGTTTCGTGTGCAGTTCCAAAACATGATTCCAGCAGAGGAGCTTATAGCAATGTCATCTTTTGACAAGGAGGCTACATACCCACAGATGAGGAAGATGCCATCATGGGTAATTGAGTCCCATGTTGATGAGCTCGAATTTAAAGTAAGCCATAGGGAAATAATAACATTGCCAGGGCCAACAAAAGAAAATCCAGTGGTGAACACTCAGTAGCTCTCAGATGAACAACTGTGCAACGTGCTCAACAAGGTCTCCATTGAAATCAAAGCTAGACTCTTTGGGTGGAATGATAGAATCAAATATCTAGAGGAGGACCTGAAGAAGAAAGAGGAAGAACTAGATGCAAGGGCCAAAGAGCTTAGTCAAGAGAAACTAATCAACACCCATTTGTAACGTGAGTTGAAGGATGAGAAGGCCAAGGTGTGTGCGGTGTATAAAAAGGTGGAGTTTATTAATAAAGCTATAGTATTGAAGCATCCAGACCTAGCACCCCCCGTGCAGAAGTATGGATCTAACTTAGGATGCATGGAGGATTTAACAAGAGTCCTCACCATGGAGAGGCAGCCATTAGCCTTAGAATATATAGAAGAAGTGGCCATGCACTTAGAGAGAGAAGATAAATTGAAGGTCATGAAATTTGTAGCTGAATACAACAAGGTTCTTGCTGATATAAAAGTTACTTCCCAGACTCTTGAAGCTACATATGACAATTACGTGGAAAGTGACAAAGTGGCAGGCATCTTGGTCACCACTCATGAATTGAAACTCAAGGAGTTTCGAGAAAAAATAAAGGAAATAGGGTGGAAAGGGACATAATCCTTACCTAGGTCAAAAGAAAATCTGAAGCCATTGAATCCTTAAGGGGTTCAATTAAAAAATAGTTGAAGGAACTGTACTCGTAGATTACATAAAGAATGGATGCGCTGGATGATGTAGGAAAAGAGTTAGAGAAAATTTCTAACACCATAAGCACACAAGGAAATGGGCTAAGATTTTTGGAGGCGAGCACCCTAGTCGGCGACCTCTATCAGAGAGCATAGAACAAAGTTGATGCCTAGAACAAGTTTGAGGATGACTTGCAAAAGGATTTTCCTATCCTACTGCAGTGATTCCATCACTTCTCATTCTTTCTTCTTTCTATATTCTTTCATCCCCTTATTATTTTCCCACGGTGTAAGTCTATTGTAATCTTTCTTTTCACTAGAGAAGTGTTCCTACGGATATTGAATAGGCATAGTGTGGGGTAATGTTGGGCCCCTTAAATATTCACAAAGTACAAAAAGGTGCATAGGCACGCAAGGCCTATTTGAAGAAAAGCATATAAGGATAAAGTGCATTGGGCATGGTTTAAGGAGGGCTTTAAGGAAACCTGTGGCATGCACACGGACAAAACCAATGGTTCGGGACTAAGCCATATTGGGTTTTTTGGTAGAACACGTGAAAAGCATGACCCAACTATGTATGCAGAGTGGATAAGGTGTCAGCTTGGCGACAGGGTGGCCCAGGAAGGAGCAGGCCTACGGTAGAAGATTCTAGAAGCTCATTATGACAAAAAGTGTAAAGCTTAGGCCTGGAGGAGCATGCTTGCATGGAGGACCACATTCAGACATTTGGCATTGGATCTGAGGCCATTGGAGGATGAGTTGGTATTTCAGAAAGCCTATATATAGAAGAGCCTACAAAAGTAAAAGATATAGAGAGAGATAGATAGAGGGCAGAGCTCTGCAGAAATACTACAAGAACTCTATTAGTTTGGGTAATTGTGTTTAGGGAAGGATTTATCAGGGGTACGAGGTTTATACATTTATTTTGAGAGCCTAGCCATATGAGTCCAGATATAATGGATGACTGCGGTCTGCTTCTCTGTAATACTTTGTAATGGCTCCATGAATGTAATGAGGTTACCAACTTACATGAATATGAACATTGATGATTCTAATGAATACATATTTCTCATAGTTCCTTTTCAATTATGTTTATGTTTAAGTATGGATGTCTGTACAAATTATTTTTGTTTTGGTATAGTTATAAAATATGTTAAATCACTTCTTGTCTGGAATGGCTACAAGGACATAGAAGCCGTTCTGAGCTCTATGGTGCTTGTATGTTTTAATTCCATTAAGATCTCGTAAACATGAATCATAGATTATGTTTCCCACTAAACACACATAAAAGAGATACTCGGCACCCGTGTGTGCCTTGGGTGAGAGCCCAGTGCCCACTGGGTGATAGGATGACGTGCATGGGGTTCCTTTCTTTTGTGACAAGGATAAAAATTTGTGGTGCACATACCAATAGAATAGTGCTTGCTAAATATTTACTTTGCGCCATCTTCTATTGAACTACCATGGAATCTGACTCTTGTTAATTTATTCATGAGTGTGTCCCTTATAAAAAACAAAAAAACCTTATCCATACACGTTCATAAGTATTACAACTTATTACCACATCTTGGACCTTATCCTAATGGGGGATTGATCTCATATGAAAAATTAACCCACCTCCTTTGATGGCCACAAACACATCATTATTGCTACTAAATATTTCACTAAAGGTAGAAGCTTTACACCTTACCTATGTCACTAGAAAATAGATCTCCAAATTCATCCTTAACGATATCATATGTCATTATGGAATTCCATCTTCCCTCATATCTGATAATGGTACGTCCTTAAAAAATAAAGAATTCAGTTCCCTCTACAATCAATTCCATATCAAAACTAAGTTTTCCACTCTGTACTACCGTCAAGGTAGTGGTAAATTCAAAGCCTAAAAAACCCTTGGCTGCATCCTCGAAAACATTTTGGATAACTCGGGAAGGAACTGACATTTACAAATATATCCCACTCTTTGGGCTTTCTTTACTTACATTCTTACACCCATGGGGGGAACCCCATACTCCCTTGTTTATGGCTCTAAAATCATCATTTTAATTGAGATTGAGCTTCCTTCCCTTTGGATTTCCCTCAATGAATTAGTTATTGATAATGATCATAGTGTCACTCACCTCCATGAGCTAGATTTTCTATATGAAAAGTGTCACAAAGCCGTAGATCACCTCAAATTCTATCAAACCACTTGTGTCGCAATTATAACAAACATATCCAATGATGTGAGTTTAAGATCAGTGACCTATTCCAAAAGGAAAATCATAGGAATACCACTCAGAACGTGAGAAGAAAGGAAAATTCGAGCCTAACAGGATTGTTCCTTATGTCATCATCACCAAATATGGCTCTAGAGCTTAGAGATTGGCCACCCCAAATGGCACAAAACTTGAAGAACCTATGAACATCATGCATCTCAAACACGTATACTACATAGATATATAAATAATAATAATATACATGTACCATGACGAAAACCAGTTCTAGGCATCATGGTAGGATCATTGTTTATGAGAACCCTACACAGGGGCATGAATCTTTCAAATACTCTATATTATGCACTATCCTCCTCATATTCCATCCATGACCCAAATCACTCAAGGATTATCTTGAACATCATTGGGTTTACAGTTTCCAACCTAATCCGTTATATTTTTACATTTACTAGGGGCATCCCTTCATCATCTTCACTGTTTATAGCATCAATTTTGGCTACCATCCTCAAACACCAAAAACAAACCAACACAAAAAAAAACAACAAAAAAACCTCACAACCCACAAAAAAGTACAAAGGAATGAAAACCACAAACAATAGTAGCATGTGATGTCTACTTGTCTATTCTCGTACGTTCTCTATTTTTTTTCATTGTGTGCATCATCTACATTGGTCTTATGTTTAGTATCATTTGTCTCTTATTTATGCATATATCATAGGTGGCATCTTTATCTTCTATATCCTAGTGTTCCCTCTTACATACTCGTCATTTATGTTCCCTCTTACATATCATACAGGGGCATCATGATTCTCTATATCATGGTGGCACCTATCTATGCTCTATTGCATATTACAAGCACAATTATCATTATCATGCATATCATGGTGAACCTTGTTCTATGCTACATTAAAATACATATGCTTTTACAACGTAGGTATCTTCATGCATGATCAAAAAATTTCATTGCAACATCCTTTTCCCCCATCATTAAATATCATCTCCCCATCGTGAAAACCCCTTCATCTTGGGAATATCACTTGACCACCTTTGCAACATGTGAATCCTACTTGAGGATACTCTTCAAGATGGGTTCACTCTCCCGCAACTCCTCATCCACCACCATGCATGACATGTCCTCCATCTATTTCTCCTCCCTATTCATATGTACTAGCCAACCATATTTCTATGAATCTCCCATATCACCTTTCTCATTCCCTTCCTCAACAATGTGTTGCTTCTTCATTTCTTCTCTTCTCTCCTAGATAACTTTTTTCGCCAACATCTCTTCACCTCACCTATCAGCTTGGGAATCTTATTTGATCATCCATCTAGCATGGGAATATTTTTGAGTTAACCCCTCCAACTAATCCTTTCCATTTGTATAACCCCCTTTATAATCACATTTCTCACAGCACAACCATCGCCACCACAAATGTATTTTTTCCCCACCTCTTCAGCTTGGGAATCTTACTTGATCACCACTGCATCCTGAGAATATTACTCAAGTATTCCCATCACATTTAGTATTCCCTAATGCATATCTTCCTCCATCCACAACTACTCCACTCCATTTTTCCCAATCTTACTCGTAACCATCTCCCCCAATCCACCACTTCATTACAACACACTGCTAATCATATTCTCACATCTACCCTTATCATACTCAATCTTTCAGCTTGAGAATATTACTTGATAACCGCTACAATATAGAAGTATTAATTGAGGCTTCCCCTCATATTCATTATTCCCTACTACATATCTTCCACCATCCACTCCTCAACTTAATTAGCCCCTTCCTTCCTCCTCATCAACTCTTTTAATCAATTGTTCCATTCTCATAAACATCGTCCCTTTTTTCCCATCCTTCATCTTTGCCATCTTCTAATTAGTAATATTACTTAATCATTCCTGTCACATGGAAATATTATTTAAGGGTTCCCCTTAAGATCAACTTTTCATTATACACTTCCCCACTTACCCACATTTCCTCCACTCAATCGGTAACTTTCTTCCTCGTCTTCATCTCTTTTAATCACATGTTCCATTATCACAAACATTACCTCTTATTTTTTCTTCTTTCCTCGTATCCATATTCTTCTTGGTAATATTACTTAACCATTCCCATAAAATGACACTATTATTTACGGGTTCCTCTTAAGATCAACTTATCATTCTACACTTCCCCGCATACCCATGTTTCTTCCATTCCATTTGTCTCATCCTTCCCCGTCATCATCTCCTCCAACCAACCATTACATCACCATGAACATCACATCCTCACATCACATCCTTAATCATCACCAGCCTCATCTTGGCAATCTTACTTAACCACTACTACAACATATAAATCTTACTTAAGGGTTGCCCTTACGATCAACTTGTCATCCTACACTTCCCCACCTACCCATGTTTTCTCCATACCATTTGTCCCGCCCTTCCCCATAATCATCTCTTCCAAACAACCCTTACCTCATCACATAACAGAAAGTATTATTTTCACATCCTTCATCGCCCCATCTTTAGCTTGACAATATTACTTACTCATTCCTGCGGCATGGAAATATTACTTAAGGGTTCCCCTTAAGATCAGTTTATCATTCTGTACTTCCCCATCTTCCCGCATTCCATCCCTTCATTTGATTGTTCCTTCCTCCTTGTTTCCCTTCCAAACCATCCTTTCCCCCACTGACTACTCTTCTTCATCCTATCAAATCGCAAGTTATTTACACCATATTTAGCATGCCAATCATATTTGATCACCCTCCTTTTGATTGCTTTCATTTCTCCTACTTTCCTTGAAACTTTATTTATCTCTCCATTCCATTCTCTGACATTCTTCTCATATCTTATTTATTGATGTATTTTTCATTTGTACTCGTGTTATGCATTGTTCCTCCTTTTTCCTCTTCTCACATATCCTCACTCGCATCTTATTTAAATCATCTACCTCATTATTTTATCATCCTCCCATATTTCCCCATGTTACCCATTCCTAATGTTTTCTCTATCCTTAACATTCTTTCATCATGATATTTTGTTTCCTCTTTCACTCTCTTTTTCCTTCTCCGCTTTCTCCCCGCCTATACCCCATTTTGTGCTTTCCTACTCACCTTCCCACCCTACATCATTCCTTTCCCATATATTTATTGTCTTCATCCTCCATCATTTTTCATTCTCACTTCAACTTGATATTTACATACTCCTCTTCGTCCTTATCCTTCTCTTAATCTTCTCCATCCTTTTTTCACTCCACGCTCCTCCTCTTTTCTTTCTTATTTTTACATTCCTGATGCTTCCCACTCTCAACTAAATATCATCACTCTTGAATCCCTCTCCATACACCATTTCTCCTCTCTTCCTCTCATATATTCCATTTTTATCATTTTCCTCCTTTCCCACTCACTCTACTGCATTTCTCCACCTCCTTTCCTTACCACTACCATTGACAACAAATCCTTCATAACCTACAACTCAATTATGTTTCTCGTCTCATTCTCTTCCTTTGTCTATGTTGTCATATTTTTGCACTACCATTCTTCATCTTCCTCATCCCTTCCCTCATCCTCCATAAACATATCCATGTGGTCTATTCCATATTCCTATCCCTTACAATTGTTATCTATGTCCTATGGTTTTATCTTTTCACATTTCTTTTCTCATTCTTACACTCTCGTCTTCATCCTTTTTCCCCGCTTAACCGGTTATTTTCTCATCATCTTCTCCCAACATTTTTCTTTCCTTTATACTTATCTCCATCTCCAACCATCACCTTATCTTCTAATTCACATGATCTATTATTTACTTGCTAACCCATCCCCCCAATCATCCTTTTTAACATCGTCATTTTTTCCCATTTCCTTCATCTTCTCTCCCTTCCATTAACTTATTTCTCTCCTTGCCATATATTTTTTACATTAAAACCATATCTTCTCTTCTCCAAACCACTTTCCTCTCTCTTTCACTTTTAACATCAAGGACGATCACACCTTTCCAACATGACTTAGTCCCTCACCACATTCTCACTTTTTCCTCCCACATCATTCTCACCTCACATCTGGTTTGATTACATACATCCCTTTCTAATCCCCACACCTCATACATCCATCACCTTTCCATTCACTTCATCATCAACTAAGCACTTGTCTCTCAAATGTTAGTCATCTTGTTGAGAAACTAGTTGTTCCACTTTTCACCTTCTTAAACCATTTCCATCCATTTCAGTTTATCTTGATTCACCTCTATTTAAGTCCCTCAACACATAATCAATCTTACTATTCTTGTTCCTACCATATCATTCTCACCTCACACTCAAGGTTGATTTAATTCTTTCCACCTTTATCCACCAATCATCCTACATTAATCACCACCCAGTTTTCATCCTCATCTACCAAACATTCATCTCTCGACCTTCCATCCTCGAAAATCACTACATTTCACCCTTTCATCCCTTTCCATTTTATTCCTCATCAACTAAGCCCTTGCCCCTTGAATCCTTATGATCTCTATCTCATCTTTTCGAGAGACCAATCATGTCTTTCATCCTTGCATGCTCTCTCGAGGGGGCATCATCATATCCACCTTTAACCATTCTATCCAGGGTGTTTTGTTTTACATCATACCGTAACACTCATAATCCATCACCATCTCTTCTTGAAAGTGAAATTTGTATTCTACTTTTTTCTTAGATAATACTCTTTTCTTCACTCAATCACTTTTCAAACACATAGTTGAGAAGAATTCTCTCAATCACCAATCATACCACTAAGGGAAACATATCCTGAAATAGTCATGTCTTGGAAAATCAATCTATCAATCCTTTCACAATTTTTTGAAGTGGCCCATTAATCATCATTTCCAAGAAAATATCCATTTTACAAAATCATCCTATCAATCCCTTCACAAATTTCTGAAATAGCCCATTGATAATAATTCCCAAACCCTCACCTATTTCTATTTCACTACTAGGGGTATCTTCATTTATCTATCTCTTTTTTGTACTTTCTTTGAAAGGGCACCACTATCATAGCACCGTTCTAAAGAGGGTCAAATTTAGACACCTAATTCTTTTCATCTCATCCCTTACATCATTCCTAAAAAATCAATGATTGATGTTAGTAAATTAATTAACCTCCATTATCACCTAATCAAATCCTACACCTTACCTTTCCACATCACTCTCCATATCATCAACCACTGCCACATCAATTCTCCACTACCAAATTAAATAGTCGTATGCATTTTCCATGTCTCCCACTTCCGAAATAAAAATTATTATCCATTTTCCTTTGTATTCATTTTCTATGTCTCCCACTTCCGAATTAAATATTATTATACATTTTCCAAGTCTTCATATTCATTTTCCATGTCTCCCACTATTGAATCAAAAATTATTATCCGTTTTCCATGTCTCCCACTTCCGAGTTAAATATTATTATCCATTTTCTATGTCTTCCATTATCTAATTAAATATTATTATACATTTTCCACGTCTTCCTATTCATTTTCCATGTCCCTCGTTATCAAATTAAAAAATCTAATTTAATCCTCGTTTTAAAGTCTATCAATTATTTTAAAATCTTGATTAATTAAGTTACCTTAACTAATTTCATCCCAAAAAACTATAAATAAAACCTTACCCCCTCAAGGGAGGAATCCATGAGTTAAGTAAGCTTCCTTTACATCCATTTTTTCTTCCCCCATTTAGAGCCCTTTTAATGCTTGCATGATTTCATAATCTCATTCTATTCTCGAATCATTTCCATTACATATCAAGTAAAAGTGCAAAGTTAGCTTGTTGGACCGATTGTACATTGATTAACAAATTGGAGAACCTACATTATTGCTATCTTTGGGACCATCCACATTCATTTACCTGATATGAGATGTATGGAGAGGATTTGGAGGTAATATCATCATGTTTCTTTGATAATTTCCATTATATTGATTTCATATTTTTATTATACATAGGAGACACTCCTAAAAAGCTATAGAGATAGATTTTAAGTAGGTCCAAAACTATGAAATAGGTGCAAAATTGTATGAATGGTCTTGGTAGAGTTGTAGAATCATACACCAGCTTAGTTTCTAGTTACAATTTCAATTTCGAAGCATTACCAAGTCCATATTTCCTAATCCTAGAAGTCTACACATCCATAACTTCCCATAACCATTTTTAGTCATATAAGTATACTCACCCTCTTATGTTTTTGAGCTTGTAGCATATTATATAATCATGAATTCATTGTTATGATATTGTATGATTAATGATGAAAGTTAATTAATTAGAATAACCCTTTGTATTTACCATTTACATCATTATTGTATCTAAATCACTAATATTTTTATGCTCAATAATAGAAAGAGTGTAAGACGCTTTGGTGAAACTGACTCTTAAATTGAGCATTGTGCTCAAAACCCTAGTTACCCTAGGGTTACTTTTTCTATAGTGGTGTATGATTCTTCATCTCGGCATGCTTATTCTAATGTTGGTTTCTATAATGGCTTCCTCTCATGGTTAAATCATATCATTCATCAAATATCTTTAGCATAACACTGCATGTAACGATGCAATCATTAACCTTATTCATACTCAAATCCATCCTAAATCACATAATGAACATGCCCAATCTATACTTAAAAAGGCTCTATTTGTTGCAATTCCTCAACCTAATGATAGCCTTTCTCATCATCATGAGTGTACACATCATACTTTTCAAATCTATTCCAATGTTGTTTTCATAATTAAAATTGATCTATTCAAAGGTGAAGGCTCTAATAATAACCCTGAAACTCAATCTACTAATCTTCTTGAGGATGAAATACACCATCTTACACATTTATTACAAGAGAATATTGCTAATATTGATATTCTTCTAAATGTTACAAGAGATAAAATCAGGCATGCTTCATTATCTCATACAAAAACATATGTTATTCCTACATCTATGGTGCCTACCTTGTTATTAGATTCTAGTATCCAACACTTCACAAGGTCATGCATGCTAGAACTTCACCTAGAAAATTTTTTAGGTGCTCACTCGAAGCACACTCAACCATCTGAGTTCATCCTTTGTTAACTTATCAAGACGTGGGTTAATACATACATAATCATTATGAAAGAAGATAACAACACGATAAATAGAAAAAATGACAACACATATAATAAGGAAATTAACCAACAGTAGGCAATCATCAATAACACTTCACAATCCCATTTAATCCATATTCGGATCCATGCACAATAGTTAATCATAAACCATATACAAAACTCCACTGATTACAACTATAGGATGATTGCATCCATGCACACACACATAATCATATTCATGTAGCACGCTTGCATAACCATGTCTTGAACGTCCCGACGTACATACAAAATCATCTTACTCACGATATCTTCATACATCTATCTCAATAATACTTTCATACACTCTCATTACGACCTCACCATCTTACAATGATCACATACTACCTATTTATATATTTTGGGGACTTTCCCTTCACCGCTTACATGTGTTAATCCTAATAATAGGCATGTACTAATTATAGGCTTCATGCTTTTTACAACTTTTCTTTAACTCTAGATGGAACTATAAATAGCTTAGGCCTCATCATGCTTTAATATTATAAATAGACGCCTTCCTTGCATGCGTTGTCTTTACCTTTTTCCTACATGTGTATTCCTATTTCGGGATATCCCTTGCATGATCACAGTACCATCTGTGATTTATCCTATTTTTTAGCCTCTGCTTGGAAATTGGCTAAGTCTCTGAAACTTTGTATGCATGTGCGAAACCTCTTGCACACTGGCTCTTTCTCTACGTTATACACACACTCACACACTGAATTAATTTTCCCATGCATGGACCTCCATGAGATGACGTGCTCCTATTTCTTATTCTTGCGTGCATGCTTCTCGTGCATTATTTCTCATCTTTGTATATCCCTTTACTACATTGCATGCGCCCTCCTGCATGCAGTCTTCAACCTCCATGCACATGGATAATACTTTTCCATTTCATCACTCCAACAAATTACCCTGCACTAGGAGTATTTTCTGTCCTTGGCAATAGCATTGAACACATAATACCTCTTCAAAGAATGGTTGAAAGAATGAAAAATTTAAAGAACAAATAATATAGGTCCTTTACCTAATGAAGCAAAGAATGTGTCCGTGCGCATGTTCAAAATTTAGGCCTTAGGAGAAGGGAGAAGCTTTGGAAATTACCTTGTTTACTATAACCTCTAGATTCTTCCATTTTTCAAGCTCCTTGACGAATGCCTTGTCAGGTGTTGCCTCCACAATATTTCTGTCACCTTTTCAGAATGTTAGCTCATCCACCTTTTCCTTCAAACTCCTTAATCATCACATCTAAATCTGTCGGTCCACAGCCTTCTAAAGATATCCATTTTGCACATAACCATCGGCTAGATTTTCTTAATCCGTTCTCTTATTGTATGTCGTGCAAATAGTCCATATTAGACCTATCTTTTCTCTAATACATCTTGCATCACCTTCTCACGCAATCAACCTTATTAATGTTCCTCATTGTGGCCTGTGTATGTATTTAGTTACACCTCTTTCACTGGCGGTGCATGCACGTTGAGTATATGAGAGAAAAGTCTTGGATAGTTGTTACCAAAAAATAGCTTTGCCTATCTTTGCGTGACCTCTCTTGACCCTCCTTTGATCAACGCCTCATATTCTGCAATCTTCTCTTCTACTCTTTTCCTTATTCTTCTTCTTCATTTCAACCACTGTATTCTGCTGATTGCCCCAACCTTGGACTAATTTTTACATTTGATCAACGTCATTCTTAGCCAAGTATTCCATAGATATTATAGCTTTGTGGTATACTCTAGTTGAGCTTGGTCAACCAAGTTCGGGAACATGTGCACGTAATACTGACAACTATATGCTTCCGTTGTTATCATATGCGTCAACCATTCTTTTCTTCTCGTACTCTCAATACCTCTCCAAGATTAATGAGATTTTATGATTTCCTCTGCTCTTTATGCTCGAAAACCTTCTTCATATTTCTAATTGCAACCCGTTTATCAATATTTTCTCCTCCCTACCTTTGGATGACCATTTTGTTAAGTGCTTTGCAGGCATTTCTCGTCAAAGATAGCTTTGTGGAGTTATATTAACAAAAAATACCTTTCCTGGTTTCATTATTTCAATCTTCATTTTTGAATATGAAGTCCTTACTTACCTAGAACTTGGGTTGTTCCATGTGCATTTCTGCATGTTCCATGAAAGCATCTTCCTTGGTGTACGAAAGTGCCTCGGCCTTATATCATCATCTCTCAACAAAATAGGTCCTCTGCTGGTACCGAGACTCTGGAACATTCGACCCTTAGCACTTTTGAGGGGTTAACGATGTAAGACATTAGGTGGTGATCTCCATGGGATTTGTCTTCGCTTTCTCCCTTCTATGCACAACTTCTTTAGGGTGTCCCACACAATATTAAGTTGCTCCCCATTCGCTTCTCCTCCAACGCCCTATAAGTCTTCCCTCAACTAGCATGTCTCTGTGTCACCCTCTTCTTCCTCTGCCATCTCCTTTAGACTCCTCTTCTTGCGCATCACACGTATCTCCTCTTCATGCTCTTCCACTTCCTCCTATTCTTTCTCCTTGCACGGTTCCTCATACACCAGATGCTCCACATATTCCTTCTCCTATGCAGGATCCTCTTCGCGCACTGACACCTCTTCCTCCATGTTATTATCCAAGTCCTTCCTCTTCCTCTGTGTCCTAAATGTCATAGATAAGCGGGAGGATATTCCTCTTTATCAGGATAAGACTCCTCTTCATTAGAATTGGCTTTTGTTTCTTCACCTGAGGGATCTTTCTCTACATATGAGGCGAACACTTTCTCTCTGTGCTCATTTCTCAGCTTACTTCTGCTACTCTGATCAAGAGTAGTCTCTTGTTTTTCATTTTATTCTTCCTCCTCCTGTGGCTGTGTCTCTCGTTGCTTCAAATCTTAGCGAACTTCTACCATCTTCTTCTTCCTGTAGAGGTTATGGGAGCTCAAGGTCATAGTACACTGATATATTTTCTTGCTTTGACCTTCAGCACTAAGATAAATGTATAACCTATAGAGCATGCTTACCCACTACTATAGTCATGGGGCTCAAGTCCATATTATCTGTCATCGTAACCTCTATGTGTGCTGTCCTTGATAGATATACATATGTTTGGCGTAGAGTTGTGGTAGTTGAACATCTACCTTTTCTGACATTGAATGTAAACTTACATGTGCTATTTTATTATGAAGTTCACGGTCACCTGAAAGTAATTTGTCTGTGAACGCAAACAAAAGTTTATCACTATGGCATCATCTCTCCATTTCTTAGCATAAATCAGCTAGGTCAATAGTGTTCTAAGACCATAAATTCTTCCTGCTTGTCCAAAAGTGTTGAAAGATCCCTTAGGATGCACCATTAGTTCTCAAAAGCATCGTGTAGCCTTCTGTACCATTTTTATAAACGTGCCTTGTATGGGATTGAAATTTCACCATCACAAGTGTACTAAAAAAATTACTATGATGGGGACTTATTCTCAGTTAGGTAGACCCACATCTTATCTGTTGGGTCGTCAGGTACCCCAATCTCCTAGAATACTATCAATAGGAGAATTTCACCCTAATTAATTTTCTTATCTTTTATTTTCTGGTTATCGACCTCCTCAAGGATGCCTTCAGTGATGTACAAGGTAATATTGTACTCCATTTTCTGTGCCATCTTATGCGTGACATGTATAATTTTTTTTTTCACTTTTGACCAATGTAAAGAAGCCCCTAGCTTGCAAATCACTAAGTACACAACCACTCTTGTAACTGGATCATTGATACGTACAATGATGAACACATGGTTCCCCCATTAGTAATTGAACTTGGTTGTTGTAGCTTCCATCTACTTCTTCATCATTCAAATCTAGCGTGAATCTCTACTCCAATGTCATGTAGTCTAGTAATGTTTCCAATCAATTGTGCAGTCAAATGCATTCTCTTGCCTATGAAATAAAAGTAATCTTTGTGCACTCTTGACATGAGCCACTAATATAGGCATTTCATGATTTCCAAAATATGGTAAACTCATACAACTGTAATACTCCTCGCGCTCTCTATGATCCTTCCAAACCTTATCATTAAGAATAAATTTTCCCTTCTGCCGTTATCCTTTGATCCATTTCCTTCAAGACTATCATTCTTGATATCAGTCTCATGGGATTGTGTCCTATGGTTATAGTCAGTGATTCTTGCACTCTGGTTCAACTGCGAAGCCCATGGTTTCCCTACTATGACCTTTAGACGGGTATTACATTTATGAAATCTAATCTTCAGTTGCACCTCATCTATATTCTTATTGTTCATATTATTTGGTGACTTATTGGGTGCCATTATTTTTATTTCAACTGTTCAAACTTTGAAATCCATAGAATTGTCGTGCCCTGAGGTGCTGATAATTCACTTAATTGTTCAAATTTGTGCCTACGATGTTGAATAACTTAAGCTCCTTATGCTCGATCCAAGTCCCTCTTATTCAACGCTTCAAATTTGTGCCCTAGCTACTATATGGGACATGCACATTAATCCAACCTTATGTTTTTCTTTTCACCTAGTTCTATGAATCCCAATCTCTGCACTTTCACTCGTACGAACCCTAGCCTGTCTTTGATCATTCCTTCAAAACCTTTTCGCTTAGCTACCACTTCTTTTCAAGGATATCTCACTGTAGTTAAGGTTTTGTGTTTACCCATTTCCACTCAACTATGGATCATGCCTCGCCCTAGCTCGCTGGTTCATTCTTTCACACTTCGCTCTTTATCGCACAAGATCTTGTAATCTCACAAGTTCTTCAAAAGCGTAAGGTAATAATGACTTCGCCTGTGCCCTATTTAGAGATTTTTCAATTTCATCTGCATTAATTGCTCCTTACTTACCACCAATTTTTATCTTTAAAGAACTTTTTGATTTTTCTTTTTCTTTCTCTCGTGCATGATAGTCTATAACCTTCAGGTGTGTTATTATTTTCTAGGCTACAGACCCTCTTGCATGCATCTCCCCACGCCACACACATTCCTCCTCTACGCCACCTGCCAATTAGTCTATCTTTTCACTGCCTCCCTCGCATTACACCGCGCGGCTAAATCTTCATGTGGTTTTCAATATGAGAAAGTTCCATAGACTTCAAGTACCGAAATCCTTAAGCACATGTAACACTTTCTTTCTAGCACCATAAAATATATTTTTCCCCTCACGTACCTATGAATTTTTTCAATAGGCACCTTAACCTTCTTCTACACACTTAAACCTCTTCTTGTTGCATCAGGCTCATTCATCAACCATTCTCCATTCAAATATGTTTCATATGCGTTATGCACCTACATCTTCTCTAAGACACACTAAATTCATGCGTGGTCCTCTGTGCAGTAGTATAACATAACACAATCAAATCCTACACGTGAATGCGCTTATGAAAAGAAAACATAAAAAAAAATAGAAATTGAAATATAATCTAAATGGAATTAATGCCTTATTACAAACACAAAAGAAGCTTATTTATAGTAGGGCTTCAACATACTCCTATTGAAGTAACCGGGAAACATAGTGCCATTCGACGCTTGTAACTGACAGGCACCTGATTCCAATATCTTGGTTACTTTAAATGTTCCCAACCAATATAATTTAAGCTTTCCAGGATGGCGCACAAAATTGGAATCATACAAAAGCACCATCTTCCCTATTACAAAAGACTTATTCTTAATATGCATGTTATGCCAGGCCTTCTGTCTAGCTTTCTCTATCTTATGAATCCATCGTGCAATGCCATGGCTCTCGTCTAACTGCATCAGTTTATCAATGCGCCCTTCTACCACTTTTTCATCATCAATTCCTCATGCGCATGAAATACACAGGGAGGGTAACATGAATTCTACTGGAAAAACTACCTCCACACCAAACACCAATTGAAAGGGTGTGGCCTTATTCAATATCTGGTATGTAGTTCTATATGCCCATAATACAACTGATACTTTGTCATCCCAATATTTCCTACCTACATCACATATCTTTGTCAATATTTGTCCCAAAATATTATTGAAAGCTTATACAATACCATTATCTTGCAGGTGACAGGGGTAGTTTTATGGTATGCTACCATGAAACTCTTCTAGTAGGATTCTAATAGTCTCATTCTAATAGTATCATTAAAAAATGAGTTCCCCTATCACTAGTAAGGCTCAATAGACAACCATACCTACTAATGATGTTTTCCCATAAAAATATAGCTGTTGTTGTTATAATGCAATCCTTTGTAGGAGAGTTTTGTGTCTACCTTGTCAAGTAATATGTGCATGTAATGATATAATGCACACCTGTCCTTTGATCTGCAGGGGTAAGTGGGACAACAAAGTCAATTGTCCATTTCTCAAATGGTTTTACAATTGCTATAGGTTGCACAAAGCCATCTCATCCTGAGTTTCCTTAGCTTATACCTGCCCTCTGACAATGGTAATAAGCCTTAACAAATACCTTAGTATCCTTATAGATCATTTCCCACCATAAGCCTACTAATAATATCTTGTGCACAATTACTTTTCCTACATAATGATGTCCAACTATTCCTCCACTTCTTCAGTTATAGATTTGTGCTTATGCTCCAACACACACCTGTGTAATACTTCATCTCTACCCATCTTGTATAGGTCTCGTCTAATGAGATGACATGGTGCCACGTAAATGGAAAACTATTTCTTCTCTAGGGTCTTTATGCATTTAGGTGCAACTCTAGTGCACAAGAATATTCCAATTTCCTCCAAATTAGTTGACATGTGGTTTGGTCTTACAAATGAGCATCTGATATAGTGTCTTCTATGCTCTACATGTCCTCACTAGAGTTAATCCTTGACAAGTTGTTTAGTCTTGAATTAATTTTTCCATGCTTCATTATAACTAAGAAATCAAACTCTTAAAGGATAAAAAAATATGTGCACTTGTAAAACTGACATATTGACCAAGTAATTCAATGCCATATGATCAATATAGAAAATAAATGGTGTGGCCAACAAGTACTTTATGAATGTATGAAGTGCATATATCATTGAAAAAACATCGTGCTTTGTAGTTATATAATTATACTTGATCGATGTCAACTTACTTCTCGCAAAACAAATGGGATGATCAACATTACCTTCTATAGACACAAAACCATGCACTTTGGGTAATTATCTAGTCCTGATTATATATTACTATTCATATGATTTCTAAGAACAATACTAATTAACACATGTCTTTGGCCACCTTTATTTCCTTTCTGTCACTTTTCTTGGTCTTACATCTTTGCTTGCTTATTCTTCCTTTTTAGTATTCAATATTTTTCATCCTAGACACTAGCACCTAGGACAGGACACCGACACTAGGCACCCCCATCCCCTTTGGGTTCCCTTGTCCTCTTCGTACTTTGGTCACACTTTCTACGTCCTTTCTAGCCAATTGAGCATCTTATATTTTTGGTAGTTAACCTTTTTGGGGTTAATTACAAAATTCAAGGAAGGGAATCATATAAATATAAAGTTATGGGGTCATAATAAGGGACCAAGCACTAAGTATCTACTATCTCAACCTAAGGTTACATCCATCAAAGGCATATATAGCTCCATTTTCATCCATCTATCTCTATCAAAAGGGATAAATGTTGGTTCATCTAAATCACACTTCATAGGAGGGGAGTCTATTGTTTCCATGCATACATTATTTACATTCTACATTTATCTACTTGCTCACTACTTCAAGTACGACATGCACAAGAGCAACCTAGGGCATAATTCCACACACACACATGCTAGACTACCTTGGGTTTGAGATATAGTACATCACTTAATTATAAGTCCATCATTTTGGTAGCTGAAGAAAGTATGCCCCCTTAATTTATATCTTTATTTTTTAGGGTTTTGATGCTTTGTTCGAGGTTTTACAAGTGATTCATTCATTCTAGATTTATAGTGACCTTGGTGATCTCATAGTGACATATATGTGACAAAAGGAGAACAAGTGTGAAACTCTTATGACACCTCAGAGGAGGTTTTTTGAGCATCTATGTAGAACAAGGTGCCCACGGGCTGCCACAGGTGCCCCTATCCCTCTCCATACCCTAATCCATTCAAGTCAGCTAGATCTACATTTTTCTAGGATTTTGGGTGACATTCCTCCATCTCTATTCATCTAGTCTCCACTGCAACATAGTCCATCAACCCTTACAAATTAGCTAAGGCTTGTATAACCCTCTTTACACATTAGGGTTTCATATTTTCATTGCTTAGTTGATTGGGTATTATTTTAGTATTTTAGTATTCATTTTTTTTAAAACTTACATTAGTATAGGATATTATTTTACATTTTAGCACAATCATTTTGGTGAACCCAACCTTTAAAACTACCTTCCACTTCAAGCTCTTCTACTCTTATTTCTATGGCTCAATCTTCTCAATAATTTACTATAACTCATCTTAAAACCCTTAATGATCATATCGCTGAGAATACCTAAGATATAAACTTGATTTTATATGCTGCTCGCGAGGAAGCTACAAACATCACTGAGCTTAATGCTTCTATCAATTTTCCCACCACTGTTTCTACTCGACTACTTGCTTCTACTCTTCCACCCATTTCCACCATTCACATTTCTATACCTACTTCTACTAATAACTATCCCCCTGTTGGGCCTTGAAATATTGGCTAAGTTCCAAATGGTCTGTGAGCACATGGGACCAATAGGAAGAAGGGTGTATGGGGAGAAGCATGCAAGATAAGGGTTTAAGAAGGGTTTGGGAGAAACTAGGGAGTACGCATAAGGAAATACACAGGGTCTAAGAAATTATCCATATTCAGCATTCTAGAGGCACTTGAGGAGAAATGTAACCTAACTAGGCATGCCAAGTGAATAAGGTGCCATCCTGGAAGACTTGGTAGTCAAGGAAAGAATATTCCATACATGGAATATTCTTAGAATACATCATCATAGAAAGTGGAGAGATCAGAATAGAATAAGCATGCACCATTGAAGGACCACATGGACACTTGACATCTAATCTACTCTTAAGAAAAGGCATGGTGGTGGGTGTTGGTGCTATAAAGAGAGATGCTTGGAAGTAAAGAAGAAACACCAAGTAGGACATAGATGGAAAATATATAGTATGAGGAAAGTGAATCTTTGGAGAAAATATTAGGATGCCCTAGGAGTTTAGGTTCTCATTAGAGGACTGTAGGAATGTTATCATGTCTAAGGGATGGGTATGTAAAATTTTTGTAATAAAGAAAGCATAGCTAGGACCTCTGATATATGGGTTAGATCCCTGTCTTGATACATTTGGTCTAATACAAAATTTTTGAATATAATGTGGTTAATGAGACCATGACCAATATAAATATATGGATATGTTCTGAATATCTAGTTCAAGGGTGAAAACCCTAGTGTTATTTCCTTACATTTTATAGCAGATCTATTCTTTGTATTTCATGGCATGGTGTTTCTCTTGTTATTAAATGCTTGGGTACAAGGATATGATAGATCATGTTGTTATTTTACATGAATATTCACTTATCTACAACTAATCCTCTAATAATGGTAAGATCTTATCACAATGCTCATATAAAGGAGGGGCTTAGCACTTGCATGTGTCTCAGGTGAGCACCCAACACCTGTTGGGTGATAGGCCATCATGCATGGGTTTAGAAGTTAGTAGATGGGTAAAATTGACTACATCTTGGTTCCATTTATGGGACCTCTTTTCAAATTTATTTTGAGAATGATGCATGATGACAAAGCACTTAACCTTGGACAATGTGAAAGCATGGTTTAAGAGCACAGAGGATGAGTTTTCTCAAATATTTAGTATTGGACATGAGTTTGATACACGCATGTGGGTATAAGAACAACTATATCATGAGCTACATGAGACCTTCTTTTGTTGCTTTCTAGTAGAGTTGTATGAATGTCATTCGACATATACATCGAGATGAAGCTAGTACTTTAGATCTCGTGTTTGGACCCAAGAGGAATATTAGAGGTTGCAGGATGTAGATCTGACTTGAACATATGCTGTTGATCATTGGTGGAAGAGAGTGTTGACCAGTTCTACCCTAGAATATGCAATTTCTATGTATTCTTATCTTGAGGTTGCTGAGTTTTAGTTCTTAAAGGAAACTAGAGGATCATTTTTGCATGTTATCCCTTTAGTCATAAAGATTCTACATATTACACTAAGTATGGAAGTATTTACTATGGTCGGCTAAGCTTCTTTGAGCACTAGGTGAGGAAGCTAGGGTGGAGGAAGATGGAAAACCTTGCAGCTAAAAAGGAGAGAGAGGGGAGACAACTCAAATATAGTGAGGCTCGTGAAAGGGAGTTGGATAGAAAACATGAGGTTAGAGGAGTGATGGATATATGGAGGTAGACATTATGGGAAGGAATTGAGGTTCATATAGAGGACATGAAGACTGAGCAGTTTGTGTTACCCCATATTGGAAAGTGTGGGAGAGATACCCCTCCATCTTCTAATGAGAGTTCGTCACTTGGATAAAAGAGAGCCATTAACACACATCTAAATCTTTTTGGTGACCAACCCATGGTGCTTAGTCTTCTGAATAAAGAGATAAGTATTGCTAGCCTAGTTAGTATTAGTAAGAGTGACCGATATGTACCTAAGAGATATAATTTCTCATTTGGTACATCTATGGCTGTACAATCATTTCCTGTATTTAGAGGAATATTGTCTAGAATGAAATTTGGGAAAAGTGCAAGTACACAAAGTTTAGGTACCACATCTAGAAGTGGTGTGGGAAACACATCTGATAATGGTGCAATATCAAAAAATGTTGGCATGTAATATAGTGGAATGTTGGGGACACTAGGCATGACCACTTTAGGCTCATTACCAGCTACATGAGGTGGATCTATTGGTATATGAGCTAGAGGACCTGGTGGACCTGGCAGATCTAGAGGATTTTGTGGGTCAGGAGGGAAAATACCTGGTGGATATAGTGGATCTAGTGGTGGAGATAATACTAGAGGAAATTAAATTTCTAGATTTGACAGACAAGGACCTCAACCATCTCAGCAAGTATTTTTTGAGAGTATTTGCACCTACCAGACTACAAAGGTGTTGAGGATACTTTAGAGCATGTACACAAGTGTGAACTACTACGGCATGCAAAGGGGATCACTACCCCAGAGTAGAATGTAAGTCAGTTTGCAACAAAGTTGCAATGTCATTCACATAGTTGGTACCAGAAGTATGACCCCATCACAAAATGGTAGATTACACCATGATGTGGAATGATTTCTTGGCTGAATTTCATATCCTTGAATTTGAACAGAAGAGCATCAACAAACTTAAGGATATCTAACAAGGAATGGTAGAGAGTGTGCGAGAATACGACACACATTTTAAAAATCTCTTATAAAAAATATCCTATGATATTCACCCCTCTTAGCATGTTTAGTGGTTTTTTAGAGGATTGATAACACCATTTATGATAACGCTTTCAAACAAGACTTTCACAGACCTGCACGAGGCCTTGGAGGATTCCTTGCATGATGAGGAAAGTCAAAGCATGGATATCAGTGTTACAAATTTTCTTGAGGCTCAAATTGATGGAATGGTGAAACAACTGGAGAAGCTATCTATGAACTCAACACATGAGATTCGTAGTGTTCTATGGTGCATTGTGTTGGTGCTCAATTTGATCTCACCATGTTTTTCCTTGAAATTCTTCAGTTTATATGCTTTGTCGTGTTTTCTATCTCCCCGTATTGATGCGTGAAAGCTATATCCTTCATTTGGTTGCCATGATCAATCCCTTCCTTTGGTCGAGGATCACTTTAAGTCCAAAATTTGTTTTCCATTCCTCTATCCATGTGAATTTTTTTTTAATTTGGGTATAAACTCAGGGTTTTCCCCTTCTATTTTTTCCATAGTCACGTTTTGTTTTCCTTGTCAATTTTTGTCCCAATATCTGTGGAAACGTGGTCCTTTCTGATTGGATGCGGCTCGGTGGGGAATTTTGAAACTCTAAGGTCCACCTCAACTCAAATCTTGTCAACGTGAAGGGCTGATGCTCATCTGAAAATTCACCTCTTGGTTTGACCTTTGGAGTTGCTCCAGGGAGACACGTGGAGGTTTCTGTTGGCCTTGCCAAGACTTAGAAATTTTTCATGCGGCCGATGCATCTTTGTCAGACCATGGAATCGTGGAGGGCCGGTGCTCATTTGAGGATCTACCTCTGGGTCCTACCTTAGCAGTTGTGCCAAGGAGACATGTGGTGAGCCCTTTCTTGTTTTAGGTTTCTACTTTTAGGCACCATCTTAAAGTTATGCTAGGGAGACATGTGGAGGCTTCTGTTGGCTTCTCTTTATACTTAAACTTTACAAGCAACTTTTTAAGGCCTAGGACACATGGAGGACCTGCACCTATTTGGGGACCTTCCCCTGAATTTTATTGTTGAAAGAGCGCCATGGGGACACGTGGAAGTTTCCGCTCACTCTGCCCTTGCTTGGAATTTTCAACGGCCAAGGAAAATTGTCTCAGACCCTAGACACATGGAATCTTCCGTTGGTCCTTAAACATTTTCAAAATTTTTTCTAGAATGAGACACGTTGTGAGCCCGTGCTTGTTTGGGGTCTCCACTTTTGGGCACCATATCAAAAGTGTGCTAATGAGACACGTGGAGGATTCCATTGGCTCCTTTTATACCGAGACTTTTCAAAGGCCAAAAGGTGATTTTCTTGGGCCTAGGGCATGTGGAAGGCCCGCACTTGTTTGGAAACTTGCCTATGTACTTCTCGTTTGCAGTTGCACTAAGGAAATAGGTGGGAGGCTCTAATCTAAAGTTGATAATGGGAAGAATCAATGGTTTCTATGCATTGCATTTGATTTTTCCACCATTTTTTCTCCAAGACTCTTGGAGATGCTAATACGAATTATTTTTCATCATTTTTTGATAAAGCCCTTTGTTTTTTTTGTCTTCAAAGTGCAATTGAATGGATTTAAAGATTAAATTTGTGAGTCGAAGGATTGTTAAGGTTGATAATTTGAAGTTGGAATTGCTTAGGAACTTGCAAAAATGTGAATTACCAGAGAAGATGGAATCAGAGAAGAGTTGCAAAGGAAAGAATGGGAAAAGGATGAAATGATGGAGGTTGTAGGTGCAAAGAATGAAAAATGTGTTGCCTCGAGGGTGAAAAGGATTTCCTATCAAATCCAGCTATACAAGGCCATTGGAAAATGATTAAAATGGGGATTTCTCACATGATAGAATAAGAATGATTTAGAAGGACTATCAAAAATTTGTGGCATGGCATCCTAGTCATTAGTTGAGAGTCTGAGAAAAGTGATCAGTTCATGATTTTTCCACCTGGAAGCTACGGGTGAAAATTTGTTAAACGTCACTTTCCGAGATAAATTGGTAACAAGCAAAGGTTCCTCAAATATTCTTCTTTTTAGGGAAAAAATTTGGGATGAGTGAGTGAGTGAAATGTATAAATGAAATGAGAATACTCTTGCAAAGGGTCGGGGGTTGAATTTTAAGAGAAAATTTGAGAGAGCCCATCTTCCTGAGAGACCAATACGAGAAACTTGTTAATTTCCCATGTTTTATATTTCAACCACTAAAAAGCTCTGAGATTGTTTAAAGAAACTTTCTCTTGCTGATGAATCTAATCAATTTTGAATTAATCTATGTCAATCTTGGACCAATTTGTGTCTGCTTTATTTCAGAATGTCTACAAGTAGTTTTTCTTATTCCTACTGCAGTCTTGTGTTAAAGTCCCTCTGAATCACACAGGATCTTGTCCTTGTGATAATATAGTTTATTGGCATTTCAAGAAGAGTCTTTATCCTGTAATGAGATAAACAATTTAAAATCACTTTACTGTTATTTTTTTGATAAATATTTTCTGTAAGCCTTTGATTTTATCTTAGGTGTGAGGAACCAGGGGTCTTTAGTGTTTGATTGAGTCTTTGGCTCAAGCCTTTGTGTTGAATTCTCAAAGATTGTGTGAAACCATACAAATTTGGGCCTCCATTGATGCACACCTTCTGGTTGAAGGAATATTTTAGCCATTTTGAAGCTTTCTGTCATTTAGTAGTCCAATTGTTGTGAAGGTTCTCAAAGATTTAGCATAATAAATTTTATCCTGCTTAATCTCCCACCAAAATTATTCAAAAAATAATGAATCTGACCTGAACTACCCCTTTTTCCCTGTGTTTCCACAAAAGAATATAATCTACTCCCAAAATATGCAGAAGTAATCAAGATCCCATAATGTCTCTAGTAACCTTCAACCCTATTTAGGAAATATCACCATTCTTTAGAAGTGACAAATCATGAGAGTTAAATTGTTGTGGATTGATCATATTTTCTCAGGGTCCCCTTTCAAATTTTTGTAAAGAAGGATATATTCATTCTCCTTCACGGAAAGAGGTTAAAAAACGGGTCCTCTCACCCTAGTTGAAAGGCATGGCCTAAAGAAGTGAGGATAGTTCAAATCCTGAATGAAGGTGTTATCCATTTCCCCGATGCCTGAGTGACAAAGAGTCAGAAAAATCCCCTCCTCGGCTACAAAATGACTCATAATATGATCTGTCTTTCTCTTAGTGTCTTGCTAAATCTTTGATGCCGTTCTATTTCCAAGGGAGAATCAATTTGGATACCAACACCAGAATGGCGCCGCTTCTGGGGACATGAAGTTGTGTGTAAAGTTAAACACCATTAAAAACACATATAGACCCTAGTAAATTCTTCTTAAATTTTTTAAAGTGCAAATACGTTGTTGAAATGTCATCTTGTGTCTAGATTTGTAAGAATTGAGAAAAGTTATAAGTTATGCGAGTAATATTTCTAGTTTTTGTTGGTTTTTTGCACTAATTTTACATCATCAATGTTAAATATGGGTAAAGGAAGGTTAGATCTATGCAGATTTGCATGAATTTAGTGTTGACAGACATTTGACAGATCAATTTTAGTGCATTTACACAACTAAGGTGAGAATCCTTAGTGATGACTCCGTGTTGAATTAATTTTTAATAAATGCCAGTGTCTTAACCTCTGTCAATTGAAATTTATCACTAATATCTGCAAAGATGGAAGGAAGAAGATATTTCTTTGTTAAATACCCTACTAGGATGTTGTTTCTAGAGCCGGGAAAGACAAATTCCGAAGGAAGAAGAATCTAGAAATTTATTGGGGATCAAAAATAAAGAAAAGAGTTATCAATTGTGGAAACTAATAAAACTATCATTGAATATTTCCATACTTCCTCAAGTGCTTCTGAATTAGGTAGTATCTTTGTAAATCTGAATTCTCCAACTGGAGAGGGTCCTTCTTTTGTATTTGAAAAAATTACATCTCATTCTATCCCTATGTTCTCCAAAACTTATAGGATCTTCCAAGAAACATAATTTTTAAAGAAAATTCATTCTGAGAATTACATTCCTATGCTCCACAGACCCCTCACTCCTCATCATTCTATTTCTCCTATAATATCACCTCTCCTTAACAATATGGCCCAACCCCCACCCTGCCCTCTATTTTTTGTGAACACTTTTGGTCCTATAGATTTTAGAGGTATGGCTGGATATTCAAATGTTTTTCCCCACGATGTTAGAAATAGACTGCCTAAATTTCAAGGAAATAATGCCATTACTGGGGATCAGCACTTAAATATTTTTATCAATATGATGGAAGACTTTGAGATTGAATTTGAGGATGTGTACATGAATTTTTTTATTCATACTCTAGAGGAGGATGCACGGGACTGGTATAAATATTTTCTAGACAAATCCATTGATTCACGGATAGAAATGAAGAATGATTTTAGATTGCAGTATGGAGATAAAACAAACCCTAGGTTTCTTTTATCAAAATTTGAAAATACAAAAAAGAATCCTAATGAGTCTATTCATGACTTTAATACAAGGTTCAATAAGACCCTGAATAGGCTACCTATGATCTTAAGGCCAAGTGATGTTTCTTGTTTGATAAAATACTCTGATGCTTTTGATAAGAAGGCTACCTATTATTTGAGGGATAAGAACCCAACAACATTAAGGCAGACATTCACCATGGCTTTGCAGATTGAAAACAATATCAAAGTAGTTGGTAAGCCTCCTAA
Organism: Taxus chinensis; assembly: GCA_019776745.2. NCBI lineage: Eukaryota > Viridiplantae > Streptophyta > Pinopsida > Cupressales > Taxaceae > Taxus > Taxus chinensis. Next base: position 444,301,069 of record CM034152.1, on the reverse strand, counting down.
TAGGGAAGGTATCAAGCTGATCAATCCAAAGAAGCCTCAGTTAAATAAGTCTATAGATCTAGAGGAGGTTGTGAAAAATTTAGCCAAAGCTGTTAAGGAAATATCCTATAAACTGGCCTCAACAAAGAAGGGGATTGGAAAAAGTTCCCAAAGTCAGCATAAAGCACAAGGTCAAGAAAGATTTGAAAATCATCCCAGAGGTGATAAAAAATCAGATGACAGAGGTAAAGGGCCCGTGGGATCAGGGAATAGACATCCCCAATCTCATGAGAATAGAATTGTGCCTGATCCTTTGACTACTAGAGTTGCTATTGTGGAAGAAGCCAATAAAATTGAGTTGAGTGACATATTTTATTGCCACATGCCCCATGTGATGAGGAAAAAGAATTTGAGGAAGCTAATGATGACACTGATGATGATGTGTGCATGGTGGGGTGCTCTATAAGCTCACAACAAGGAGTAAATTCAACTGAATTAATCAGTTCTAGAACTACTGTAGATTTCTGGGATTGCATCCACCGGGTATTACCCCTTCCTCCCTCTCATACTTTTGAAATAGATATGGTACAAGATTTTTTACTTCCAAATAATGATTTTGAATAATTAAGGGCATTAATGATTAAAAGTTATGATGGAGAAATCCCTTCTAAGGAGGATAGGAAGTTGTTAATGAATGCTATAGTTGGCCATGAAAAGGAATATAATACTAGGAGTAAAGTTTTCAAAGGGGCAGGGCCTTAGGCCAAACCAAAAAATCCAGTTCTCACCAATATCTCAAAAGAAAATCCTAAGAAAGATAAATTTGGAAAAGGCCTTGGTTCCCCAAACATAACTAGTATCCCTGCCCATGCTCAGACCGTGAAAAATCCTTTTTTGTCAGATGAGTTTATCAGTCTTCCTCTAAATGCTGCCTTGCCCAAATATGTTCCTTATGATATTGCCCAAGTCTTGAGTTAAATCAAGATTTCTGTTCCAATTGTTGAGCTGCTTAGGATTCTTGAGCACAAGAAAAGGGCCTTTGAGTATTTGGGATTGAAAGAAGAAAATATTACCCAAGGTATAAATTTAAACAATGTTGAGACTCCTACCATTTTAGAGTTGAAAAAAACCCAAGTGCTGGAAGAACTAGATGAGCCACCTGAAATATATTTGGGAACATCCTTGTTTTAATCCCAATTGAATGTAGATCCATTTTTCACTACTCTGATTATTAGGGACAAGATGTTACACAATTGTATGTTTGATTTTGGAGCATAATGTAATGTTATGCCTCTTGAGGTCATGAATGAATTAGATATCAAAGTGATAACAACTAATGGGAAGTGTACTGCCATGGATTCCAGAGAGGTTCCAGTGGTTGGATGTGTCAAGTGTTTGATAGTGCAACTCGTAGCCTACCCAGGTAAGAACTTAAAACTAGATGTTGTTATTGTTGATTGCTTTGCCAAATGAGGAATGTTGTTATTAAGAAAATGAGCTACTAGTGTGGGTGGTAGTGTGCAAATGGATATGTATTTTTCCACTATACCTATTGAGGGAAGCCTTGTAAATTTCTATGGTGAAAAGAAGATGCTACATCTCATTGAGGATCCTAATAATGCTTCCTATGAAGTGTTATACACTGAAACTGATGCATATAACTTTGTTTGATTCGATGATGGTAAAGAGTACAAAACTGATCAATGCAAGTCTCTTAATCAAGTAGGTTCTCCTTGGACTTTGTTGTTTGATGGGGATTTCTCTAAATTTAGAAATGGTGCTGGTATTGTTTTGATATCTCTAGGCCAGGAAGAATTTTTTCTCTCTTTTAAACTCAACTTTGAGTGCACTAACAATATTGCTGAATATGAAGCACTATTATTGGGTTTAAGAATTGCTTGGAAATATGGTATTAAAGACATCTTTGTTAAAAGAGACTCAGAGCTAATTGTCAAGCAGGTTAGAAAAATGTATGCAATAAAAAGTTAGAGAATGAAGTAGTATAAGCATGCAGTATGGGATTTCATTGAAATGTCTAACTCCAACATAATACATCACGATAGGAAGTGCAATACTTTAGAAGATAAATTGGCCATATTGGGGTCCAGATTTGAAAATTGTAATGTATCCCCTTATCGTGATTATAATATTGAGGTATTGACTAGGCCATTTATTCCTAAAAATGTTAAACACTTGCAAGTGCTCGAAGATGACGCCCAGGTGTGAAGGTTTTTGCATAAACAAGGAGAATTTTCTGATCAACGTATAGATTGGGGCCAATGGTTTGTGCGGTTGATGGAAAGTAGACTTTATTTGGTAAAGACATCATTCAGTTGAAGACTAATACTATTCCCAGAGGTTTGGTAGCACTTGAATGAAACTTTGATAATGCTAATTGCATTATCAACAGACACATGTCAACCTTGAGAGATATTGAAGAGCATGAATTGGGCATGAAGGATAGAAAATGTAAGATCTGGCTAGGTAGCAATCTGAGAAAGGAAGAAAATTAGTCATATGTCCAATTGTTGAAGAAATACTAGGAATGCTTAGCATGGTCTTATTCTGAACTGAAATCATACAAAGAGGATCTTTTCTAGCACTAGATTCCCTTAGAAGCTTCTGCCAAGACATTTAGGTAAGAGCAGAGGCTAATCAATCCACTCCTTTCCCTGAAGATGTAAGAAGAATTGAAAAAATTGAGGGATGAAGGAATCATACAGCCCATAAGGTACTCATCATGGGTTGAAAACTTGGTACTTGTTAGAAAGAAGAAAGGAGATATAATGTTGTGTGTGGACTTTAGAAACTTGAATAGAGCATCAATGAAGGATAAATACCCTCTGCCAAATATGGGCAATATGTTACAATTCGTTACTGGTTCGGAATTGTTATCCAACTTGGATGGTTTTTCTGGATATAACCAGGTAGTTGTGAAGGAATCAGAGCAAATCAAGATTACCTTTACCACTCCTTGGGGAAGATATGTATATGTCAGAATGGATTTTATTCTAATGAAAGCTGGAGAAACTTTCCAAAGAGCAATGGATGTAGCTTTCTCTGGCTATATTAATGATTTCATTGATGTATATCAAGATGATGTGACTGTTTTCTCTAGAAAAAGGAGTGACCACCTACAACACTAGACAAAATGTTGTTAAGATGCAAAGAGTATGGTATTTCACTAAATCTAAAGAAGTGCAAATGTTACAATTCATTACTGGTTTAGAATTTTTATCCAACTTGGATGGTTTTTCTGGATATAACCAGGTAGTTGTGAAGGAATCAAAGCAAATCAAGACTGCCTTTACCACTCCTTGGGGAACATATGTAAATGTCAGAATGGATTTTAGTCTAATGAATGCTGGAGCCACTTTCTAAAGAGCAATAAATGTAGCTTTCTCTAGCTATATTAATGATTTCATTGATGTATATCAAGATGATGTGACTGTTTTCTCTAGAAAAATGAGTGACCACCTGCAACACTGGAAAAAATGTTGTTAAGATGCAAAGAGTATGGTATTTCACTAAATCTAAAGAAGTGCGATTTTGGAGATTAGAAAGAAAAGTTGCTTGGACACATTGTGTCAAAGGAAGGGGTCATGATTGATCCTGAAAGGGTAGAAGCCATAAAAAAAGTCCCTATTCCAAGAACCAAGAAGGGAATTTAGTCCTTTTTTGGGCAGATTAATTTTATTAGGAGATTTATCTCCAACTTTGTTGAACTAACTATCCCAATCACTAGCATGCTGAAGAAAGACCAAAGTATCAAATGGGAAGAAGAAGCTATCAAGATTTTGCTGGGATCAAAGAATCATTAAAGAATGCCCCTATTTTAGTAGCTCTAGATTATAAGAAGGATTTCCAAATGTTTTATTTTTCTTCAAAAATTAATATTGCATCTATGTTGTTGTAGAAGGATGATGAGGGAGCTGAAAGGCCAATTGCCTTTTTCAGTAAGGAATTACAAGGAGCTAAGCTAAAGTATAATATCATGGAGAAGTAGGAATTTTCTTTGGTAAAAGCAACAAAGGTCTTCAAGCCATATATTCTAAGTTCCAAATTCATTTCTTATGTTCCCCACACCATGGTGAAAGATATCCTATCAGAAATGGAGGTTTCAAGGAAAATATTCCAATGGTAAACAAATTTCAAGAGCATAGTATGGATATCAAAACAAAAAAATTAGTCAGAGGTTTGGGCCTAACAAAACTTATGGTAGAGAGAAATATGAAAACAATTGAGGTAAATGAAGTTGAAGAAGAAAAGTTAAATGTCCTTGAAAAAATGATAAATTCTGAATGGTACAGGGACATATTTTTTCATCTCAAAAATCTGCAGTGCCCTGAACATTTGAGCAAGAATAAGAAAAGAGCACTTAAGTTATCTTTCCAAAAATATTTCATTACTAATTTTTGGTTAGCTTGGAAGAACCTTGAGGGACTTCTCTTAAGATGCATTACTAAAGATGAAGCCCCTAAGATAATTATTGATATCCATAGAGCCATTTTTGGGGGGAACATTGCTGGAAGAGTCAAAGCTCATAAAATATTAAGGGATGGTTATTGGTGGCCAACTCTTTTCAAAGATACAACTTTGTTGGTAAGAAAATGTGAAAGTTTCCAATGCTTTTCTGGAAGACTGAAAGCTTTAGGCTCCCTTCCTTTGCAGCTTGTATCAATTGAAGCCCCATTTAGTGAATGGGTAATGAACTTCATTGGTGACGATTTCATGATCCTTCAAGTGCTAGCCATAAGTGGATTATAATAGCCATTGATTACTTCAACAAGTGGGTGGAGGCAATCCCCACAAAAAAGCAACTCACCAAATTGTCATTCATTTCATTTTGAATCAGATCATTTACAGGTTTGGATTCCTTGCTAAGATTGTTGCTGATAATGCCATGAGCTTTTGGGATAAACCTTTGGTGGCCATGTGCCATGAATATGGGATCAATTTGACATATGCTTCCAATTACAATCCCCATAGAAAAGGAAAATTAGAGTCCAAAAATAAAAATCTATTGAAGATAATTAGAAGAACTTTGGAGTTGAACAAAAGGAAGCGGGGTGAGCAGTTGAAGTTTGTTGTTTGGGATGATCGAATCACTGTTAAATGAGCTACTGGGAAAAGCCCATTTGAGTTGGTGTATGGAACTCAAGCTCTTCTACCCATGCATATGAAATTGTCTTCATTTCAATTTCTTCAACAACTAGAAGATCAAGAGGTTAGTCCTTATGATTCTTGCATCAATCAGATTGTTGAGTTAAATGAAGAAAGAAGGGCATCCCATCAAAGGCATGTAAAATTTAGAGAGAAATTGAAGAAGTTGTTTGATAAGAAGGTGACTCTAAGAGATTTTAGTGTGAGAGATCTTATGCTATTGTGGGATAACAGGCATGAGGATAAGGGAAAACATGGAAGTTTTGATGCATTGTGGATGGGCCCTTATTCAATTGACATTTGGATTGGTGAACATACCTTCTTCTTAAAAGACTTAGATGAGGAATTGCTTGAGTTGCTTGTTAATGGTAGGAATTTGAAACATTTCCTTAATTGATTTCTCAGAATCAAGGTATACACCATTTGTACAGTGTATAGTCATTTGGTTTATTTCTTCTTTCATGTTTTTCTATTTTATTTCGTCTTGGTCCTTTACATCCATTTTGTTGGTTTCTCAATTCATCCTTGGGGGAGTTGGTTATTATTGTTCTGATTTTCAAGCTTGTTCTTTGAATCCATTTCCCAATGATTTACTTTTGGCACTTGGTATGCTATTTGTTCTTATGGCACTCATAGGAAGTGCCCATCCCCGGGTTGGAGCTAATGTTGGTGATCAATTTGATCTCGCCCCGTTTTTCCTTGAAATTCTTCAGTTTTTGGTCTCTGTTGTGTTTTCTATCTCCCTGTATTGATGCATGAAATATCTATCCTTCATTTGGTTTCCATGATCAGTCCCTTCCTTTAGTCGAGGATCACTTTAAGTCTAGAATTTATTTTCCGTTCCTCTGTCCATGTGAAAGAATTTGTAACTTGTGCATAAACTCAGGTTTTTCCCCTTCATTTTATTTTTTCCATAGTCACGTTTTATTTTCCCTGTCAATTTTTGTCCTAATATCTGTGGAAATGTGGTCCTTTATGATTGGATGCAACTTGATGGGGCATTTTGAAACTCTAAGGCTTGCTTCAACTCAAAGATTTTCCATGTGGAGGTTTCCGTTGGCCTTACCTAAACTTAGACATTTTTCATACGGCTAATGCAACTTTGTTAGACCATGGACACGTGGAGGGCCAATGTTCATTTGAGGATCTGCTTCTAGGTCCTACCTTAGTAGTTGCACCAAGGAGACATGTGGTGAGCCCGCACTTGTTTGAGGTCTCTGATTTTGGTCACCATCTCAAAGTTACACCAGGGAGACACATGGAGGCTTCCATCGGCTCCTCTTTATACTTAAACTTTACAAGCAACTTTCTAAGGCCTGGGACACATGGAGGTCCTGCACCTGTTTGGGGACCTACCCCTAAATTTTATTGTTGAAATAGATCCATGGGAACACATGGAAGTTTCCATTCACACTACCCTTGCTTGGAATTTTCAACAGCCAAGGAAAACTGTCTCAGACCCTAGACACATGGCACCTTCCACTGGTCTTTAAAATTTTTCAAAAACTCTACCGGACTGAGACACATCATGAGACCGCACTTGTTTGGGGTCTCCACTATTGGTAACCATATCAAAATTGTGCCATTGAGACACGTGGAGGCTTCCGCTGGCTCCTTTTATACTGAGACTTTTCAAAGGCCAAAAGGTGATTTTCTTTGGCCCAAGGCACGTGGAAGGCCCATGCTTGTTTGGAAACTTTCCTCTGTACATCTCCTTTGTAGTTACACTAAGAAAACACATGGAAGGCTCTAATCTAAAGTTGTAAAGGGGAACAATCAATGGTTACTGTGTATTACATTTGATTTTTCTGCCATTTTTCTCCAAGACTCCTGGAGATGCCAATACACATTTTTTTTCATCATTTTTTGATAAAGCCCCTTCTCATTTTTGTCTGCAAAGTGCAATTGAATGGATTTAAAGATTAAATTTATGAGTCCACGGATTGTTAAGGTTGATATTTTTAAGTTGGAATTTCTCGGGTACTTGCATAAATGTGAATTACTAGAGAAGATGGAATCCGAGAAGATTTGTAGAGGAAAGAATGGGAAAAGGATGAAATGATGGATGTTGCAAGCGTAAAGGATGAAAAAGGTGTTGCTTCGAGGGTAAAAAGGATTTCCTATCAGATCTAGCTATACAAGGCCACTGCAAAATGATTAAAATAGGGATTTATCGCACGATAGAATAAGAATGGTTAGAAGGACTGTCAAAAAGTTGTGGCATGACATCCTAGTCATTAGTCGAGGGTTTGAGAAAAGTCATTAGTTCATGATTTTTCCACCTGGAAGCTGCGGGTGAAAATTTGTTGAGTGTCACTTTCCAAGAAAAATTGGTAATAAACAAAGGTTCCTCAATATTCTTCTTTTTGGGGAAAATTTTTGGGATGAGTGAGCAAGTGAAATGAGGATAGATCTGCAGAGAGATGGGGGTTGACATTCTTCAGAGAGAAAATTCCAGCAAAAACTCACATCTTCTTGAGAGAAAGGAGATACTGAGTATCTTCTCTTGCACAACCATCCCAGCCATGATTTATATCTCAATCCAAGTCAAGTTGGTTGTGAGTGTACATGCAGCCCATTGTAGAAGATTTTCTTTGAGACTTGGTGATCACTTGTAGCCTTCAAACCCACTCATTAGAACCTCCATCCTTCACACACAGGCCTTTAGGAATGAATCTCTAAGTCAAGTACTTGGACATCATACTTTCTCGGTCTATTTCATTTCACCATTACTTTATCACCCTTATTAAGGGAAAATAGTTTTGAAGGGACTATACCCTGTATACAAAAGGGCTCAAAAGCCAGATAGTCAAAATGAGAGATACATCCCAGAGAAGGGAAAAATGGCCAACCAAAGAGGGCTCAACAGCCAAGTAAGACAATACAAGTGAAGAAAGGATCCAAACGAACGATGAGCCCAAAAGAAGCCAAAGAGAACCAAAAGCAACAAAAAGAGAAGCATCATAAAAAACTCTGCCAAAAAATAGCGCCTGAACCGCCAGATAACAGCAACATCGCAGCCAAAAAGTAGCCACACAGCAACCCGTTACTTTATTGCCCTGTCAATCTTGGTCTTGATGGCCTGCAGCGACATGAAGAAGGCAATGGTAGTGGCCTGAGAGGAGTCAGTCACATCAGCCTGGGAAATTGCCATATCTCTTTTCTCTTTAGGTCCCCAGATGTCCTCACTAACCCCACTTAAACTGCAGACACTATGCACATGCTGCTCAATGAAATTATATATGCTTTTAAGGGCAGATAATATGCAGTCATTGCGGATTTTAGCATTTCCCATTCTGTCATCCAGGGACTGTAACTTCTTGAAGACCTCAGCAATAACCACCTCATCATCATCACTTTGAAGAATACCTTTACCCTTAGCTCTTTCCATATTTTTTATAGTCCCTTTTAGCTCTTGTATCTCCTTCTCTAACCTGTCCACTCTGTCCATCAAGCCCTCCTCCTTGGGCTCCTCCATTGGAATACTGATATGCAGGAGGTTCTCAGCAAGTTCCAGGTCTTTATGGCTTCTTAGGACCCGTTGGGAAGGAGGGATTTTATCTTTTATGCTCTTGCTTTTCTTGCTGGAAGCAGCAGTTTCAAGCTTCCTTTTCAGCAGGGGGGAGTGGAAGCGGTGCGAGCAGGAGGAGGAATGGAGGAGGAAGGTGGGGTAGGATTCAAGGGGGGGCAGCTAGAACAATGGTGATGGATCAGGAGGATAAGTCCCTGATGCAAAGGGACAGCCCTAGAGTGGCTCTGAACTTCCCTTATTGATTTCTCCAATGAGTTAATCAAATAGTGAGGAAAGCTAATGGTGATATTTCTATGAAAGTGATTTAGAAATATCAAATGCTTTTGAGGTATTGTCACAAATCTACCTTCAAGAGTGACATACCTAACCACCATCTTGGCCAGCTCAGCAAAAGGTTCAGGGATCGACGCCACCTTGATGCCAGCAGTCATGAATTCAAGATTCTCACCGTCATCCAGGAACTTCTTGGTCTCGACCTCCCTGTCCACCTTTTTACTGAAGAATTTGGTGCCCTCCAGGCTGAGGCCCGTGACCTGGGCAATGAGCTCTTCTGTGACCTCAATCTCCATGTTATTGTATTTGACAATCCGATTCTTCCATCCCTGGGTGAATCTGATAGAGATGTCTTGGTCAAATCCTTGTACCCTTTCAATTAAATTAGACAGACCCCCGATTTGAAGGTAATTCCACAGCACCGTGTTCTCTTTCCATGCCGGATTGTGGGTCGGTTCAGTTTTGCAAGGTGGACCCCCCATGTTTCCTCTGCTCTTTTTCCTGTTCTCAATGGTAAAAATGCTCTCACTATGCGGGACAGGCAGAGCTCTGATGTTGGTTTTTGAATCTTTCCTTTCCGTGAAAGTAGAATTAATTATTATAGCATACATGTAATTATTGCCCCGCTCCTCGGCTTTCCTTCTATGCTTAAAAATGATGACAGTCCATCTCGCAGATATCACATCAATCATCCATATATTATGTGATGTCATCATATTGTACTTGAGGATCCACACATTAGCACCCAAATTACAGCCGTTAGTGCTGATTTTCACGGCCATGAAGATCATTGATTATGGCTTTATTGATTTGAGTGGGCAGAACATCCCCCCCAAGCCAAGTTTGAAAGGTATTAGTAACACCGAGGTTAGCCAAGCTGTCAGCGACTCTATTTCCTTCCCGATAGGTGTGGGTGATTTTAACATTTTCAAAGCTCTTGCATATATCAATGGCTTCCTCAATGAAATCTCTGATAGACCAGCTGGGGTGTTGCTTTTTGTTTAAAAGATTGATGATATTCAGAGAATCCCCTTCAATTATAATATTCAGAATATTACAATCTCTGGTAAGTCTTATACCCCAAAGAGCCGCCAGGGCTTCAGAGTAATGATTGGTCTGCCTGCCCATTCTCCCAGAAAAAGCAGCAACTAAACAGCCTCTTTGATCTCTGATAACTCCCCCTCCTCCAGATTCCCCCGGATTTCCTTTTGAGGCCCCATCAAAATTTAACTTGTGCCAATCAGTGGGAGGTTTAATCCATCGGACTGTGTTTCTATCAATACCATTGTTATTCCTATTGCCAGTGTCAATATTCCATTCAGTCAAGATGTATTCTTCCTTCTCAGGGTAGAGCCTATTTTTAGGAGGTTTAAATCTAGCAATATTGTCTTGCACAGCAATGATGATTTCCTTGTAGATTTTGTTACATGCCTTTCTATTGTTTCTGAAAATGTTATCATTACGAGCCTTCCAAACTCTCCACATAGTGTGGGGTAAAACAAGTTGCCACAATCTTTTCACCACACAATGCTTAAACGGAGAGTCCCATTGCTCCCAGGCCTGAAGACAGGTAAGGGGAAAAATCCATCTCTGATTAAACTTTGCAAAAATCAGCTGCCAAATTTTGGAAGCAAACTCACAATGGAGGAATAAATGCTTTATGTCTTCTGCCTCTTTCTGACACATGCAACATCTATTCGGCATGATGAATCCCTTCTTTATGAGGTTGTCATTAGTAAGGATCTTGCCATTAATGATAAACCACCAAAAGAAGTTCACTCTAGGGGTTAACTCCGGCATCCACAGTTTGTGCCACTTAATTTCACTTTCCATGGATACAAAGAAAGAATTATATCCTAATTTGACAGAGTATTCCCCGTCAAAAGAATCTTTCCAGATGAGTTCATCCTTAAGATTTTGATTACTTATATGAATTAGAGAAATTTGACTCTGTAAAGAAGAAACATCAGCCTGTACATTATCATTCTCCACTTTTAGCTGTTTCCATTTTCTTTTGTTTCCATCTCTCTCAATGTACCCCTGGATTTTGTGCCCATACTTTGTGATTAAGCTGTCTTTAATGTGATCATAAGCAGAAATCCAGTTGGAATCAGTCCACTTATCTGTCCAGAAGTTTATGTTTTTCCCATCCCCAAGCTTCCAGCTACACCCCTGCAAAAGGATGTGTTTGCTGCTAAGAAGGTTGTTCCAGAAAATAGAACCACTCAGAAGAGACTGATCATATATGAAGGAAATCTTGTTTTGGTTTGAAAGATATTTGATCTTAACCAACTCTGTCCAAGGCTTGTGCTCTTTTATAAGCCTCCAACCTAATTTTGCAATAAGGGCAGCACTCATATGTTTGATATCTTTGATGTCTAACCCCCCAAGTCTCTTAGGTTTACATACCTGCTCCCAAGCCACAAGATGATATCTGAATCTGTCCTCAGTACCGTGCCATAAAAAATGCTTTTGAATCTTTTCAATATTGTTCATCACTGCTGCAGGTATGCTGAACATTGACATGATGTAAATAGGCAAGTTTTGGAGCGTGCTTTTAACTAATAGGCACTTGCCTGCACTTGAGAGTACAGCTCCTTTCCAGCCAGCCAACTTTCTTTGGAATCTCTTAATAAGGTCATTCCATACCTCCACAGAAATCTTGCCAGTACTTAGAGGTAAACCTAAGTAAGTAGCTGGAAGAGAATTAATAGTGCATCCTAGAATATTAGCAATCTTTCTTTGCCTTTCCAAAGGAGTGTTGAAGAAATAAATAGAGCTTTTGTCAAAATTAACTTTTTGTCCCGAGGCTTCCTCATAAAATCTAAGGACAGTTTTGATAGCTTTTGCCTCAATGATTGAGGCCATCAGGAGAAGCAGAGTGTCATCAGCAAACTGTTGGTGTGAGGAGATCTGATTTCCTGAAGTTGGAGGAAAACCTTTTATCATGCCAATGCTGATAGCTTTGGAAATAGATCTGCTTAAACTGTCAGCCATAATAATGAATAAAAGAGGGGAAATTGGGTCGCCTTGCCGGATACCTCTATTGCTGGCAAAAAAACCCACAGGTTCCCCATTAACAACCACTGAGAATCTAGAGGTGGAGATACAAGAATGAATGATTTTTCTGAATTTGATTTGAAATCCAAACTTGGATAAGACCTCATCCATGAATCTCCAGGAGACTCAGTCAAATGCTTTATGCATGTCAAGCTTGATAGCCATCCCCGCCTTTTTACTTTTATCCATAGAATGTATTGTTTCATGAACCATGATAATTCCATCTTGAATAATTCTTCCCTGGATGAATCCGCTCTGCTGTTGTGAAATTATCTCCATAAGAATAGGTTGCATTCTAGTGGTGAGAATCTTGGTGAAAATCCTATAAATAACATTAACTAAACTGATAGGCCTGAAATCTTTGAAGTCCTTTGCATCCAACTTTTTGGGGGCAAGCACAATGTGTGTATTATTTAGTTCTTTGATGAGATTTCCCGTTCTGTAAAACTCATTAACAGCCTTCAAAATATCTTCAGAGCATATTTCCCAACATCTTTGGAAAAAGTTAGCCGAAAAGCCATCAGGACCTGGCGCCTTATCCCCTTCTAAAGCAAACACAGCCTTTTTTAATTCCTCAATGGTGACAGTTTTTGAAAGACTTTTAAATCTCTCAGCAGGTATCAGATTATTAGGAATGGAGTCTAAAAGGAAAGAGGCCGCTTGCTCATTGTAGGAGTTATTCTCAGTGAGGAGGTTTTTGTAAAAATTGAGTGCTTCTGTTTTGATGTCCTCTGGATCCTTAGTAATGTTTCCATTGCCTTTAGCAACCTCAGATATTCTGTTACAAGCTCTATGCTTGAGGGCTGTTAAGTGAAAAAAAATTGTATTCCTGTCACCTGCTTTAAGCCAAAGGGCTCTAGACTTCATTCTCCAAAAGGATTCTTCCTGATTGTTTATATTATGTAGATCTGAAAGGATTTTTTTTCCCGTTGATGATCCTCAAGAGACATACCTTTCATGGAAACATTTAGCTCAAGCTCTTCAAGTTGTTGCTTAAGTTCTTTCTTCTTTTCAAAAATGTTTCCAAAAACCTCTTTATTCCAAATTCTAATCTTTTGTTTAACATTCTTCAACTTCTGCAGAAGCCTGAATTGGGCTGTCCCTGTGCCTTCCCAATCCCACCACTCTTTAATTTTGTCCAGAATATCTTCATGTTCGAGCCACATTTTCTCAAATTTGAAATTGCCATGAAAAGGTTTTGTCCAATTGAAGAAATTTAGGACAATTGGATTATGATCAGAGCCCGTTCTGGGAAGAGAAGAAAGATGAAAATTCTGATCTAGAATCCAATTGGTAGAAATAAGAGCTCTGTCAAGCTTAACCTGTATTAAGTTCTCCCCAAATCTTCTATTGGACCAGGTAAACTGATTGCCATGAAGCTCTATGTCCATAAGATTCAGAGTCGAAATGAAGCTAGCAAATTCTTCCATACCAAGGGAGAATTCAGAGCTTCCCCCAAATTTTTCTCCTGGATTCAGAGGAGTATTGAAGTCTCCCATAACCAACCAGTTCATGTTTTCAACATTGCTTCGGAATAAGGTTAACTCTTTCCATAGATTTCTTTTACCAGTAGCAGTATTGGGCGCGTAAATATTAGATAGAATCCAGCTATGATTGTTTTCAAGACTTTTAAAAATAATAGCTAGATGGTTCTGGGTGGAGGAGATTACCATACCTTTAACAATCTTGGTATCCCAAAAGATCGCTAAGCCTCCAGAAGCTCCTTGAGAATCAACAGCAGCAAAGGCAACGTTCTCCCAGAAATACCTTTTGCAGTCTTCAACTGCCTTACTTTTCATTTTAGTTTCCTGAATAAGAAGGATGCTTGGTTTGTTAGATCTTTTAATTTCCTTTAGCATTCTTTGCTTAGGCCCCCCATTGAGGCCTCTGACATTCCAAGAAATAACCTTCATTAAAAAAAATTTGGAGATGCATTTGCCGGATGGTTCAAAATTCTTTGTGAACCATCTGCAATTTCTTTTTCAGTCTCTTTTTCTCTTGCTTCTCTCTTTGATAGCCTGCCTTTTCTATATGTGACTCCAATATTTGCAGTTCTTTTAGTAGTGGCCCTTGTGATTCTTGAGGTGGAAGCTTCCCAGCTTCCCATCTACTTCTTTTTATCACTACAGAGTGATTCCGGGCTTTCTTCCAGACTTTTTAGACCTCTTTTCTTTCTTCTCACTAAGATGAATCCATCATTATCACAGTCTGGTATATTTTCCTTGCTAATTGGGGTAATTTCCCCATCCTCTTTTCCTGTGACAATATCAGTCAGTTTATCCAGTTTAGAAGCTAGCTCCTCCCTATTAGTATCCTCTTTATCTTGGCTTAGATCTCGTGCAATGGATTCCAGATCCTCTTTGGCTTTTCCTTGTCTCATTTTGAGTTTCTCCAGAGATCTGGTTCTATTTAACAGCTCTTGATGAGCAGTGGTTTTTTCCAGCTCTTCTTCCATATGAGAAAGAGAAATAAAAACTTTTTCATTTTCTTCATCAACCACCATGCTCAACTTTACAGGATTTGGTGTCAAAGTGTTCATTTCTGAATCCACTGACCTCTCCCTTTTGCTTTCTGCCTCTTTCGGTCCCAGATCTATTTCTTGTTGAGTCTCAACCAGTTTCTTAGGTCTCCATAGTTTTCTATAGACCGGTGGCCTCTTCGCCTTAAATCCTTTTTTCCTTTCTTTTAACCTGGGATGCCTCTGCAAATGTCTATTTCCAGTAGTTGGATTAGTTAGCGGCTCTTTATCAGCCTTATCAGTCTGTTTCTGCCTTTGAACATCAGATATTGGTTCCAACTTTTGTACTGTTTGTTCAGGACATTTGCTGGCAAAGTGGCCTAATTTATGGCACTTGCTACATCTTAGTTGGAAAGCTTCATATTCTATTTGTTGTTTCCATACTCCAAATTTGGACTGTAGCACAATGTGATCAGGAAGCTCTTGATCCATTTCAATAGAGACACAGAACCTAGCAAATGCCAATCTTGACCTATTTCTCGTGGGCCCATCCAGTCCAATGGGTGATCCTATCGATTTGGCAACATGAAGGAGGATTTCATCATCCCATAAATGTAGGGGTAACCCTGGGAGTCTACACCAGATGGGTATGGCATGAATGTTTTCAACAAATGGATTGAATCCAGGATACCATTTTTTTAGAAACAGTCCCATATTACCAAGACACCAGGGACCACCCAACAAGACCGAGTCCACATCAGATTGAAGATTAAAACAGGCCAGAAAAAAACCTTTTGCCATGGTGGTGATGATCAAATCCCCTTTTAGTTTTCATCTGCGAATGGCCCATTTTCTGATAATGTCCACATTGGGTCGTGACCCCAAAAATTTTCCCACAAGGGCCAGATTGGTTTTCTCCAGCGCCCTATGTAGACATCCGTCAGGTACCTGCAAGTGAGTCACCCCTTCAGCATCTTTTGTAATTTTAAAATTCAGATCACATGCAAGTTGAGGCCCCACATTTTTGTCAGGAGGAATCTTCACAACATCCGCCCAGGCTCTAGATCCAAAAATGGTCGATTCTTTCTCTTTTACCTGTGCTTTAATAGCTAATACGTAGTCTTTTGCAATACATTTAGCAGCCAGAGCTGCTGAAACCGCGCTTTCAAACCCCTCACGCAGCCCGCCCGTTTTTTCACTTTAAGTGTATCTTAGGTGTGAGGAACCAAGGGTCTTTAGTGTTTAATTGAGTCTTTATCTTGAGCCTTCATGTTGAATTCTTAAATATTGTGTGAAACTGTACAAATATGTGTTAGGTTGTGGAGCCTGTTTTCATGTGCGATAGTGTTGAAGATTGTACACTAAGAGTACTGTACAATTTTTATGTATTCTCACCAGGGTTTGGGGCCAAGATGGATCCCAAGCGGGGGTCTGGGGGTGGTAGTAGGGGTTTGGGGGCTCAACCCCTGATTTTTTTGGGCTTTAAAATGCGCCCGATATATAGGGAAACATGATTTTCTCATATGGGCAGGATTTTGACCCATAAGTTTATGGGACGGTTTTTGCCCATGGTTTTGATACCCATGGTTTTGTAAAAATGATTAAGCAGTTGTCTATTTATATGGTTTTATGCATATGATAGATGTATGAAAAACATTGTAGATGTGCTTTGAATTCGGGTGTGAATTCTGTAGAGTTTGTTGAGCATAGCTCCAAATAGATTTGGGTATTGTATTGAGAGAGTGGTGGCTTGTAATAAAATCTAAGCAAGTGATTCTTGGTGGACGTATCCTAAATTGGGTGAATCACGTTAAATATTGTCTCTTTCTGTTGTGTTATTTTATTCTGCACTTTTATTTGAGATCTGTAATATTTTCTGCATATTAGTTTCTCCTGTTGCGATTTTGTGAGGGATTATTCCACATATTTTATCCCTTATTCCCTAACAATTTGGGCCTCCATTGATGCATACATTCTGGTTGAATTAATATTTTAGCTATTTTGAAGATTTCTGTCATTTAGTAGTCCAATTGTTATGAAGGTTCTCAAAGATCTGGCATAATAAATTTTATCCTGCTTAATCTCCCACAAAAATTATTCAAAAAATAATGAATCCCACCTGAACTACCCCTATTTTCCCTATGTGTCCACAAAATAATAGAATATACTACCAAAATATGCAGAAGAAATCAGGATCTCATAATGTCTCTAGTAACCTTCAACCCTATTTAGGAAATATCACCATTCTTTAGAAGTGACAACTCATGAGAGCTAAATTATGGTGCATTGATCATATTTTATCAGGGTCCCCTTTCAAATTTGTGCAAATAAGGATTACTTCATTCTCCTTCACTGAAAGAGGTTAAAAAATGGGTCCGCTTACCCTAGTTGAAAGGCACAACCTAAAGCAGCGAGGATAGATCAAATCCTTAATGAAGCTGATATCCATTTCTCTGATGCTCAAGTGACAAAGCGTCAAACAAATCCCATCCTCGGATAAAAAATGACTCATAATATGATCTGTCTGTCTCTCAGTGTCATGCTAAATCTTTGATGTTGCTTGGTTTCCAAGGGAGAATCAATTTGGATACCAACACATGGATTGTGAGGTAGAGGGGCATACAAAGGACAATTGTCACTGGAGATTGGTACATGCCATGATGATGGACTGTGAAATATTCCATGAGGATCATGATACAAGTAGATTCCCATTGCTATAGTGCGTGATCTGTAAGAATGTGTCTTGCTATTGCAAAATTTGTCATTATACTACTCATGACACCAAGGATTGTAGATTAATTGACTAGATACATGATGCCATTGATATTAATGTGTGGCAGACCAACCTCGCAAACAATTCCATGGATGATGGTTGTCACTATGAAGAGCATGCAGATGGAGGGGCACATGGAAGAGGTTTTTGAGGAGGATTTCATGGTCATGGTAACTCCTGAGGGAGAAGTGAGTTCCCGCATGGAAGCTGTTATAATTGAGGGTCTACGGAGCACTATACACATGAATGCCTTGATCTGTTGCAATGCTCTTGGTGTGGAAAAAATATAATTATGAGGATTTTCTAGATCTATTTGAACATATGAGCTAACATCATCGGAAAGACAAAGGCACCCAGATGGTAAGTGTGAGGAAGGCCAATTCATAATGGATTCCATGGGTGGTGCGCAGGTTGAAAATAGAGCTTGTACTAGTTACAATGTGAGTTAAGGCTACATGTACCAAGAAAGTACCAAGCCAAAGACCACTGGTTATTAGAGAAGAGGTGGTGCATGGAAATTATCCAGACCCTACTCATCAGAAAGAAGTGTATCAAGAAACCATGGATGTGATTTGTAGTCTTCATCGAGAGATCCATTTCCTAAAAGAGAAGTCAAGATAGTTAGAGAAAAGGAAGAATTCCGAGGCTCTTTAGAAGGATCTAGATGAGATTAGAGAAGTATGTAAGATGATGATGTAAGCAAACATCATCCCCTTGCTAGGAGAGTGGTTATGGAAGAAGGTACTAGACGCTAGAGGAGGGCGTGAGAGGCAGGTTATGCATGCCAACCTTCCTCCCCAATGGTTTGATTATGACAAGGAGATTACCTTAAATGCTATTGTAGATGGGTGGCTTCTAAGAAATATTCTAACTGAAACAGGTGCAGAAGTCAATGTTCTCACTCTAGATGCATGACATCTAATGGGAAGGCCCCCATTACAACCATCTTTAAATGTGTTGTATATTGCTAACAAGACAAAGGCAATGCCCATTGGTGTCTTGAAGGATGCTATTATCACTATCCAAGGGGAAAAGTTCACTGGAGACTTTGAAGTCTTAGTGCTAGCCGAGGAAGACAACTTTCTAGAATTACTTGGGCACCCCTGGTGTTATAAGAATAATGCTGACCTAAGGTTCAATAAGGGATACATAAGTTTTAAAAACAAGGAAGAGTGGGTCATCATCCCCTTAACTAATGGAAAATCAATACCCTATACTGAGTCCTTTGGAGAAGAAGTTATTGACTGGATCTATATGTGATCTATCAGGGACCGTGAGGTGATTCACCCTACAGAAGGAGTTATTCAGTTTGAAGATGCTCAATCCATGAGTGATATAACTAGTGTGGCATGTGAAAATTGGGTGCATGGGACTTATGAGTTAATTGGGTGACATCTAAGAGGCTTTGTGACAAGGGTAATGAAGGCACGCTCAGTCAAGCACCTGTGAGGGAAGAAGTTACCAAGTTATTCCGGGGGAGCTAGCCCTGAGGATTTCTTACGAGAAATGGAGGCTCAGTGGAAAAATGAGGTTGAAAGAAGAGGGATTCTCAACAATAATTTTCTCAGAACTGTAACACATTGGTGGGTGAAACATCACGATAACCTTCTAGAGTGGCATGAGGTAAGAATCACATTCTCTGTTAGGTTCTCCCGAAGCAATGCACCCACTACAATACAATACTACCATGGGAAGGAACCCACCTTGTCTCACATCTAAGCATGTGAGAAATAATGGATGGAAGGCGTGGAGGCCTTATCACCTTTGCTATGGGTACACAAGTTGTATTCCACCTTATAAAGATGTGCACATGCATGGTATATTCACTCAGAGATGTGCTGTCAGACAGGAAATTGATAGGAGTTAACGACTGACCTCCTTCAATATTTCAACTATCGGCGTACTAAACCATTAGTGGATAGGGTGTTGTAGGTTTTTAAGCACCTAATGATTGTAGATAGTGCCATGAAAGAAGATACAATATTGGATTTATTTGGTAAACCTAGCTTAGAATCACACCTTGATGAAGAAGAGTCAGAAGAGGTGTAGCTTGAGCGCACGTGCATGGAGAAAGAAAAGGGAAATATGGTCTATGTGATAGATGGAAAAGAGATGGAGAGTTTGGAGGTTAACCATACTGAAGGTATGCACATAGTTATTGATAGTGATGATGAGCAAGCACACTCCTACCTTGATCCCTAAAAAATAAGATGGTTAACATTGGTTCAGAAACGGAACCTAAGGATGCTAATATTGAATATTATTGGCCAGAGAAGGATGTTTTTAAGATCATTGATCTATTGCGTGAGTTTCAGGACCTATTCATGGATACCATGAGCTTAAAGCTGTCCATAATTCCTTGGGAGAAATTAAAACCAACTTAAAGGAGGGTGCGCACCCAATTCGGAAAAGGCCTTATCAAATGAATCCAAATCTTCACGTTGAGGTTAAGGAGGAGATATATAAAATGATCACTTTGGGAATCATTGAAACTATGAAGGAATCAGAATGGGTAAGCCCCATGGTCATCAGCATTAAAAAGGATAGAAGGATAGGAATTTGTGTTGACTATAAGGACTTAAATGTGGTATGTGTAATTGATTCTTTTCCAACCCCTTTTAACGAAGATATTCTGGAAGGAGTGGTAGGGTTTGAAATCTATTCCTTCATAGATGGATTCTCAGGATACCATCAAGTTAGAATTGATAAATAAGACCAAGAGAAGACAACTTTCACTTCTGAATGGGGAAGTTTTTCCTATATGGTCATGCCTTTTGGACTGAAGAATGCACCTTCTGTGCTTTCGCGCATAGTGGTCCAGGCATTTCAGGATTTTATCCATAAGTTTCTGCAAGTCTACCTCGATGACTAGACAATATATGGACTAGTGAAAGACCATTGTGAAAATTTGAGACTGATGTTTGAGAGATGTCGGCAGTTGAGGATATCCCTAAACATTAAGAAATGTGTTTTTGCTACTCTATTTGTGAACCTGTTGGGGCTTATTATATGTAAGGAATGCTTGCTGGTGGATCTCACCGAAGTTTTCGTTATTGTGGGATTGGGGGAGCCTACTAGCCAGAGTGTAGTACGTAGATTCCTTGGGCATACAAGATACTACAAGAATTTTATCAAGGGATAGGCCAAAATTTCTACACCATTGGAAAAGTTAATAAAACACAAGAGTGCCTTTCAATGGGGAGATGCGCAACAGATGATGTTTGACACTTTAAAGAATAGACTTGTCATTGCGCCCATACTACAATTTCCTTCTTGGGATAAACCTTTCCATGTGCATGTTGATGCTTTAGGGATGGAAATTTGAGTATTTCTAGCACAACCTAGAGAAGTATTTGTTGATCACCCCCTTTGTTTTTCCAGTAGGAAGTTGACACCAACAGAGCATAACTACACTACTACTGAGCATGAAACACTATTGATGATCTACGCGCTAGATATGTACATGAAGTATCTACTAGAAACACCCTTCATATTTTACACGGATCACATGACATTGAAGTACTTGGTGAATAAGACCATATTTCAAGGGCACATATTTCGGTGGGTCTTGTTGTTTCAAGAGTTTGAGTTTACAGTTATTGTGAAACCAGGAAAGAGTAACTCAGGGCCTAACCATTTGTCAAGAATTGACTCAGGGGAGTATGCATAGAGCATTTAGGATGTTATGCTAGATGTGTAATTGTTTAGGTTGTGGTGCATGCCCTATGACTTTGAATATATTTCCATGTTTCTCACAACAGGTGTGGCACCAGAAGGAATGTAAAATTTAGAAAGAAAAAAGTTAGCCATACGCGCCACACCCTACATGCTAATCAGTGGAGACTCATACAAACTAGGTCACGATGAGGTTTTGCAACGGTGTGTGTTAGAACATGAGAGTGTTACAATCATGGAAGAAACACATCATGGGATTGTACAGGGGCACTATGTAGGAAATGCTATAGTGTGGAAGATTCTACTTGCATGGCTTTGGTGGGAAATAATTTACAAGGATTGCATTAAGTTTTGAAAGTCTTGTGACTATTGCTAGTGCCTCAGTGAGCTAGGAAAAAGAGATAAAATTCCCTTGATACCTATATCCAATGTAGAACCATTTGAGAAATGAGAAATTGATTTTGTAGGACCAATTTCACCTACCGTGTGAAGAACTGGTTCACACTATTTCATTACTTGCACTGATTACTTAACAAGGTGGGCAGAGGAAACACCTACAAGGGATTTTATAGTAGGAAAAGCTGATAGATTCTTATGGGATAACATAATCATCAGGTATGGATGCCCTTTAAGCTTGACTAGTGATAGGGGTACAAATTTTTTGAATGAAACCATCAATATTTTGTTGGAAGAGTTCATGGTGGCCCATCATAAGACCACCCCTTATCACCCTCAGGTTAATGGAACTACCAAGGCATTTAACAAAATTCTGAGTCACACGTTAACTAAAATTTGTGATGTGAGAGGACAAGATTGGGATGCCAAGGTATCAACCTTTCTATGGGCATACAGGAAAATCTAAAAGATATTGAACAAGGCCACAAAATTTTAGTTTGTGTTTAGTGTGGAGGTTGTTTTACTGGTTGAATTTATTCTACCATTGCTACATATTGCGCATGTAGGAGGGTTAACAGATGAACAAGTAATTAAAGAGTGTATGGAGAAGTTAATGCAGCAAAAAAAAAGGTGATCACTTGCTAGATGGAGTCAGAAGACTGAAAATGCACGACAAAAAGCATGACATGATCGCCATATTAAAAACAAACAATTCAAGGTTGGGAGATTGTTTTGTTATATGATTCCAAGTTTCTGCGCCATCCTGGGAAACTGAAAGTCCATTGGTTAGGGCCATATATAATCTCATACATCCTTGATTAAGGAAATTTCTAGTTACAAGCTCTTGATGGAATAGAGTTACCAGACCATTTCAATGGGAGTAGGCTAAAGGCCTACTATAAATAAGTCATCCTTATGTTCATAAATAAGGCAATATTATTGTTTATCCTAGGATTTCCTTTTATGCATTTCTTTTCCTTATGTTTCCATTTCTAGTTGCTTGTTAATTTATATTTGTGTTGTTGTTTTGAGTGCATTATACATTGGTAGCCACTTATTATTTTCAAAAGGTTGTCTATGCACAGAGGACCACAAATCTATTTTTTATGTGGGGTGGAGTAATGCAAAATAAAATAGAAGTTGGTAGTAGAATTTGTGTTTCAATGGATCAGATTAAAAGTGCGTAGTGTAGAAGAGCGCATGCAAAAAAAGTGGAAATAAGGAATTTTGGTGTCAGGAAAGCTTTACAAAGACCATGTACAAAGGATAAGAAGCGTAGGAACAACATGAGGTAGGTGAGGGAAAAAATCAGGTTAAAGACAATAGAAGTTCTTTTGGCACTGCAAGCATGTGTGTGAGGATATTCGGTCAGTAAGGATTTTTGCGCACCAGATTTTTTTTATAGTAATTTTTATGTCCTTAGAAACAAAATTCTAATCCCATGCACATCGGCCTATCACCCAACAGGTGCTGAGCGCTCACCCAAGGCACGCATGGGTGCCGAGCCCCTCCTTTATGTGATTTTATGAGAATACATCCCCTACTGATAGAAGCTTAGATGCAAGAAGGGAAAGAACCATGCATTCATTATGAGGTTCTTAGGATGAGTTACTATATAAATTCATCTATTTAGATAACAAGGAAAATATTAAACAGATAACATATCTGATAATACAAAGGAAAGGCACTAGGGTTTATACCCATGAAAAATGTATATATTTTAAGAGAAATCCATATATTCATATTACTCTTAGTAACCAAATTAAATTCCTCAAGGCCATTACAAACCAAATGTATCAATGTAGATAATACTTATACATCAAAATCCTAAACTATGCTTTCTAGATTAAAAAGATGTTCATAGACTCATCCCTATAGCTATGCCATCTCTCTTATAACCTTCCTAATGAGAATCCCTATAACCCATTGCTATTTCTGTAGAGATTTTCCTCTCCTCTTCTTCTTCTCTACCTCTCTTAATATCTCTCTTGATTCCCTTTTCCTTTACCTGAGCATATTTATATATAGCTTTAGCATCCACCGCCATGCCTTCCTAATGTAATAGATCGGTTGCAAAGTACCCATGTGGTCCTTCAATGGAGCATGCTTATTCCCACCCAAGCTCTCCACTTTCTACAATGATGTCTTTCTAGATCATTCCATCGCATGAAATATTCCTTTCTTGACCATAAGGTTTCCAGGATAGCACCTTATCCACTCTGCATACTCAGTCGGGTCACACTTTTCTCATGTGCCTCCTAGGATGCTGAATATGGCTAAGTCCTGAAACCTCTTCCTTTGCCTTGCATGCACACACCTTGGGTTTTGCTAAACCCTTCTAAAAAACTGTCCTACACGCCTTCACCCTGTGCACCCTTATTCATATAGGTTAGGCATGCCCAAGTGCCTTCTTGTACTTAGCCAATAATCTGCGGCCCAATATCACCCCACATTACGCCTTTTCTCTATCCTCAGAAACACTTCTCTTCAATGAATAAATAATGGTGGGGTATGAATAGTTGGAAAAAGAATGAAGGAATGAAGAATTGGGGAAAATAATGGGGAAATGAAGGAAAACATGTTCATTGTTGAAGGAGGATGGGGAAATCCTTCCCTATATCTTCCTCTTGCTTCTCCCAGAAATTAATTTCACTCTGCACTTGCTGACAGAGGTCACCTACTAGGGCACTTACCTCCTCAAATATTATCCCTTCCCCCTTAACACTCATTGTTTCAAAATTTCCTTCCAGTTGTTTGCCCAAATTCTCGAGTGAGTCCATTCTTTGGGTGATCTAGGGGTATAAATCCTTCATCCGGTCTTTGATTGACCCCCGTAAGGTCTCAATAGCCTCTAATTTCTTCTCCACCTCATCCAAGATCCTATCCCACTCCACTATATTCCCCTTATTATTCTCCTAGAACTCCTTGAGTTCCATATCATGTGTAGTGAGCAAGATGCATGCTACTCTATCTCCATCAACACAATTATCATAGGAATCTTCAGCAACTTGCACGAAGGCCTTCACATTGGAAAGGAGTTTGGTATATTGAGAAAAACATTTCTACAACCTTAAGCTTGTCTTCCCTCTCTTGGCATGCTAGTGCCTCTTCTGCAAACTCTAAGGCAAGTGGCCACCTCTTCATAGTGAGGGTGTGAGTTAAGTTCTCTAGGCACTGCAAGGTTGATTCATATTTTTGTTCAGGCAACACTAGGTTAGGATGCTTTAAAAAACTAACATCTGTAATCATCTCAATTTTCTTGTGTAATCCATGCACCCTTGCCTTCTCCTCTTTGAGTTTGCACCTTAGCTATGCACTGATTAGTTCTTCTTGTTTCATATCCAATATTTTCTCAAGAATCTCCTCCTCCTCCTTCTCTAATTCTACCTCTAATAATATCACCCTATTATTTCTTCCAAAAATTCTGGCCTCAACCTCAATTGAAACTTTGTTGAGTGCATTATAGACTTTCTCATATGACAACCGTTGAGCATTCACCAAGGGATTTACTCTTTTCATCTCTGGCACCTTCATTAGCACCCCTTGGCTTACCTCGAACTTAGGTTCATAGACATGTGATTCAAACACCTAAGATAACATCTTCTTAGTTTGAGGGTATGTGCCTTCTACGTCAAATGAGGGCATGGCCATGAGTTGTTCTGTTGGCATAGTGCTATGAAAGCACGTGTATAACACATTTCTTGAATAATTGATGTATCAAATTACTTTCCCTTGTGCTACCACTATGATCTTCCCACATGTTCACACAACCTTTGGAAAACTTACTGCTAGGCTGGGGTCTTCACCCATGCTGCCATACTCTTTTCCAATGCTTTCTTCCTCAATATCCTTTATCACTTCATCTGCATTGTGCTCTACTTCATGTTCCACTAACTTTTTGATGATTCTTGCCACTTATCTCTCCGTGGATTCTTTTATTTTTTCCTTAGTGAGGCTTGGGGTCCTCTGATCTCTTGTTTTTACTTCTTCACTCACCCCTTTACCTTGAGCATCTGCTTCTTCCTCACCATTCTTCCCTTCGCTTATTTCTTCTTCTAAATCATGTATATCATACACAGGATGATTATTAACTTCTTCATCCTCATCATCATCCTTCTTTCCCCTGTAGGTCTCCAAGTCCTCAATTTCCTCTGAGTCTGCCTTCTCCACCACCTTATGTTTCTTCCTAACCGGTGATTCCAGTAAAGGAGACTCTTCCCTCTCCTTCTCTTTAATAGATGACTCCTTCCTTAGTTACTCTTCTCTTGTGAGGGGCTCCTCTTTCTCTGACGCCTCTTATTCTGGGGTATTTTCCTTGACTGGGGACTTCTTCCTGAACATGTAAGTACATGGTTTGACACTTGTTTTTGGTGCACCCACAAGTTATGCTATCTACACACTTGGTGCTTTCTTCTCCTACACCTCTTCTCTCTCCCTCTTATTTGGCACAACCTTCTTTCTTCCTATGGGTTCTTCTAGAATGGAGAAATCATTCTCCATGTAGGTTCCCTTCTCAAAATTTGGCCTTAGGCATAAATATACCTTGATGTAGCCCTTTCAGTGATAAGAAACGTCATTTGTTTCATCATCTGCACTTCGTGGGAGACATGTTTCTCCACATATGTACACTTATTTTAGTATATGATATTTTTTTATAGCTCATGGTGGTCCTAGTTTACCTCACTAATTTCAAAACTTAGTCTCTTGACCTTCTTAAAATGATTGACCCTCGTTTAGAAGTATTGTATGGTGAAAGAAAATGGTAGCTTACACCATGGACTCTTAGTCCCATCTGTCAAAGTGAATATCCGATGTAGAAGTGCTGATATATAACAAATTCAACATCTTTATCTACGAGCATGGGTAAATTCTCAGGTATCCTCCACTCTACCTTAAATGTGTTGTACATCCACTTGTACCATTTTTCTAGGAATGCCTTGCGAGTGACTGCCATGATCTCACAAGTATATTTCTCAAATATTTTCGTGGGCGAGGGATTTTCTTCTAGATACTCCTATACAAAATTCTCTGGCCCATTGGGAACTCCAATATTTGAGAAGATGATGGTGAGGAGAATGTTTCCAAACAATATATTTTCTCCTTCTTGTGTGTTGCTAATGATCTCATCTGCAATGTAGGAAGATAAGTTATAAATGGTTCCTTTAGAGATCTTTCGGCATACATTCAACCATACCTTGTTCACTTGTGTCCACCTTTCTTGATCATTCATCTTGGTAACTAAGCGCATAACCATTCTCATAATAGGGTTGGGGATATTTGAGATATTGAAGTAGCACATACCCTTCTTGTAGTCACAGGCCTCCACAGTTTCTTTGATGGCCTCATTATCTTCTGAGTCATCATTTATGGAGTCTCTTTCACAAATCAGGCTAGTGAAATTTGATATGAGTTGAGGAGTTATGCACATTTTGTGGCCTACAAAATAGAAGTGGTCTTCATGTACACACAACATCAACCAATGATATATCTGATCAGGCCTGCCAAAGTAGGGAAATTCATAAAGTTGCAACAACCTAACCTTCTCCAACTTCACCTTCACTTCGTTGTTGTAGATCGACATTCCTTCTAGTGTCCTCTTGTTAGTTGGATTAACTAGTTCCAATGCCATATATTTTTCTGTAATGCTCATGCAATGATTATAGTCTCTTATGACCATATTCCTCAAGTGTGATTCCCACTCTTTCCTTAGCAACACTCCATCTGGGTACTACATTTCTGCATACCACTCTTCATTGGAACTAGTGATGGAAACAACTTTTTTTCCTTTGCCCTTTCCCTTCTATTTCTTTGGTGAGATGGTTTCTTTCTTTGGTACCATTCTACTTGTCAGGATAAAAATTAAATTCCTTCTTGCTTTACTCTACTACTCTGCTCAAATATAAGGCTCAACTTTGCAAAGATTCCTCCTACCTCCGTGCCCTAGCAACCAAACCCTAACCAGGAAAACCCTTCCACAAGATGACGTACTCTAAAAAAGAACTCTTCCCATGCCCTTGTACTTCTTCCACTCCAGTTTGTAGATCAACCCTAGTCATGCACTTAGATCTCTTATGATTATTATTCCTTCACAAAAATCTCTTTGGATTCCCTAGTTCATAAGAGCTCTTCTACTTTGTAATCTCAAGATAAAATAATGATTTTCCTGACCTCATAATTATAGATTTTTCCTCCTTTCCAGTAGTAATTGCTATACTACCTACTAATGTATTTAGCATTAAATGTGGATTTTTCCACTAACACGGACCTTAAGTACCCTTAGCCATGTGACCAATCCTGCATAAAAAAACTCTTTTTTAACCTTTTGGCACACAAAAATACTTACTAACTGAAGACTCTTACATGCTCATCTGTGGCGCCAAAGGAACCTCTTCTGTCCTTTACCTACTTTTTTCCCTTGCCTATCTCATGTTGTTCTTGTGCTTTTCCTTCTATGTACGTGATCTTTATAAAGCCTTATCCTGACACCAACCATTCTCATCAACCATTTTCACACTCGTTCTTATAGTTTTCAACTAGGATATTTAAATTTTACCACCAACTTATACTTCACTCCATACTACTCCACCCCATACTAAAATAAATATGCAATCCTCTGTGCATGCACAACATTTTGAAAATAATGTAATTACCGGTACACAATGCGTAAAACAAAACCCAAAGAAAGGGAAACACTAGAAAAGAAAATGCATAAAGGGAAATTCTAAGATAACTAGAAATATTACCTTATTTACAAAAACCAGGAAGGATTATTTATAGTAGGGCCTCAGCCTACTCCCATTGAAATGGCCAGGTAACTTCATCCCATCCAGTGCTTGTAACTGACATGCGCTTGAATCAAGGATGTGTGAGATGATGAGTTGATTAGAGAGAACTTGACATAAAGCACACAAGAAGTTTATGCGAGAAAGAATGTCATATTCAAAGGTGTGAATGGATAGGGAGAACACGTGCGTAGAGTAGAAGTTCATCTTTTAGGACTTAGCCGTTTTCACTCATGAAGGTCTATTTTTAGAGATGGCGTGCAGAGCACAAAAAAAAGGTAGTGACGTGCACGCCACACATTGGATATTTTTTAAGGATCAGATACAAAGTGCTTTATATGGACATAGGCTGGGAATAGATATGTTACTGTTAGTTATCTATCAATACTCTATTTTTAGCACACTTACATGTGTGGCTATTTTTGTAACAATGCATGGATATTAATAACATGCGACCTATTTTTGGAATGGATAAGCAGTGAAGGGAAATTACCCACCCTTATATAAATGTAGTAGACTACGTAGTAGATATAAATATATGATGGTGAATATGTATACATAGGGAGATTATGCTGCTAAATCTATTACGTAAATACTACTATTATTGTAATGAAGCTTATGTATACTTATTTGCATTTAATATAATGGAGGATATTAGCTGAATTTGAGTGTTATTCTTGTGTGTAATTAGATATTACATGTACCTGATTCCATCATGATTATTTTTTAAAGTCTAGTCTTCCTTAGATCTAGACTTGATGTGCACTATAGAATGATGTATTAGTTATGGATCTATAACCTTTAAGTCTTCATCATGCTAACATCCTACAACAGTAACCCTAAAGAGGGACCTAGTACCTTTGCATGCTTCAGGTGAGCTCTTAGTCTAGGCTGAGTGATGTGCCAGCATGTCTAGGGTCTTATTGGGCTTGCACTACTAAATTCTAAGCTGCAACATTGGTTATGTTTCTGGGACCTCTTTTTTAGTTGTTTCTAGGTTGGTTTGTGATGAATATGTACTAGTTAACTCTAGAAAGTGTTGAGGAGTGGATACATGATATGGAGGAAGAATACACATGTCAGTTCAAAAATGGATTTGAGTTTAATGCATGCGTGTGGGTGGAACATAATCTATATGATAGTTTATAGGAAATCTTTTTCACTATCTTTCTAGTATAATTATATGAGTGGTTGATTGCTTATGCATCTAAGTGAAATTGGGGGTATTGTGCACTTGTATGGACACAAGAAGAATTCCAGGGCCTTTATGATGCTGATTTGCTTTAGACTCGAGTAGTGGTTCCGTGGTGTCTTGAATAGTTATATCTTGGAATACTCAATTTCCACTTATCTGTGTCCAAAGGTAGCTGAATTCTAATTTTTATGATATCCAAGGGGAACTTACCTACAAGGAATTCCACTAGAAATCAAGATCCTGATGGTAACTTTGAATCTGGAGAGTAAACCGAAGGCTAGATAGACCCCACCATGCATGGGGGAAGGAGCAGGTTTGGTGAAAGATGGCAGACTTAACGGTGGCAAGGCAGAGGGAAGAAAGGAAAATTAAGTATAATGAGGCACGCGAGAGGGAGATAGAGAAGTAAGGTGATGTTGCAGAGAGGATGGAGTTGAGAAGAGATATGGCTCATGAAGGATTTGGATCTCACATAGGAGACATGGAGCTAGAGCATCAGGAAATCCCCCATCTAGGAAAGCATGACAGGAAACCCTCCTCGGCCTCACAAGGAAGCACACTAGTAGAGCTGACTAGGCCATGGGCGCACATCTGAACCTACCTGATAACCTAGCCCTTAAACTTGGTTTTCTAGAATCTAGTACGAAAAGTAATCAACAAGTGAGTTTGGGAAGTAAGAGAGAAAGTACATCAATGGTAAGAAGGATGAATTCATTATTATTTGGAGGTAAGTTTTTAGGCACATCATCTACACAAAATACGAGCACGCAGAATGTTGGATTCACATCTGGAATTGGATCTACTTCACAGACTGTAGGGGTTCAGTATAGTACTATTGTCAGAGCACAAGGGAGTACGTCTACAAGTCCTATTCCAACTACATGTGGAAGATTAGGAGGTATGTGTGGTTCTAGTTCTAGTGGATTAGGTGGTCCTAGAGGTAGATGAAACACAGGAGGTTCTGGATCGGGTGGGAAAGGCCCGTCGCAACCTCAGAATATTTACATGGAGATATCTCTTCATCTCCCAGAGTATAGAGGAATAGAAGATGATGTTGAACATGTGCACATGTGTGAAATACTATGGTGTGCAAAAGGGATCACAAGTTTAGAGTGAAAGGAAAGCCAATTTGCTACCACATTACAGGGACGTGCACACAACTGGTACATGAAGTTTGACCCTGATCAAACTTGCATTGATTATGCAACATTGAAGGATGCATTCTTGAAAGAGTTCTATATTCCAAAATTTGAGCAGAAGAGTATAAGCACACTCAAAGATATCAAGCAAGGAACTACCGAGAGTGTGCTAGAGTATGATGCCCATTTTAAAACAATTCTATCTAAGATTTCCTATGATATTAACGCAAGCCAGCATGCACAATGGTTTGTTGGAGGATTGATTACACCATTTAGAAGGGCACTGTTACATAAGATATATACTGATCCACACGAGGCATTGGAGGAAGCCCTACATGCTGAGGTAGTTGGGAGTATTGACATTGGCATTAGCCCATTCTTAGAGGCACAGATTATAGCTATGGAAAATTAGTTAGAGAAATTATCGGTGAATTCAGCCCATAAAATGCGCTCAAGGATTTGGTGTACAACTTGTGAAGTGGAGGGACACACCAAGGATAATTGTTCTCATAGGTTCATATGTTCATTACTATTAGACTGTGAGATCTGTCATTTGAATCATGATGCTAGCCACTGTCCTTTGCTATAATGTGTGATAAGAAAGAATGTATCTTGCTATTGTAAAATTTTACAATCCACGACCCATGATACTGAATATTTTAAATTGATTGGTCAGATCCATGATGCTATAGACATTGGGGTATGATAGACAAGTATAACAAATAGTTCTAAAAACAAGAATGAGCACCAGGATTGGGATCACAAAAAAAAGTGCTATAATAAAAATGAGGGATGCTTTGATGGAGGTCATGGAAGAGGACAGGGATATCGAGGTGGATTCAAAGGATGAGGCTGTGGTGTTAGGAGAAGAGAGTTCCCTCATAGAATGTGTTATACATTGTGGATCAACTGATCACTATAGGCATGAATTTCCTTAGAATATTGCATGTTATTTTTGTGGGAAGAACCATAGCTATGAGGAGTGCCCAGAATTATATGAGATTATGAGTAATCAACATAAGCAAGAAAACAAAGATGCAAGGATGGTTAGGATATAACACGTTATTGAAAACCAATGGATGTGTAACACCTTGGATAAACTGTTATATTCCTCTTTTACATTACAAGCGTTGGCATGTGATTTTCATGAGGTGTGTTTACTTGATTGTTGAAAATCATGCTTGTTATGGGTAAATAATTTCTGCTCTTGGATTCATTGGACTGAAATGTTATGACTTGCAAGAATCCACTTTCACTTCGTATTGATAAGCTACAATCTGGTTTTGAGAGTTGTAAACTTATCTCATGTACTGAATCCTCCTTGGATCAATTTCAGTGATCCAAAGAATGTTTTTAAACTCTTAATTATACTGAATGATAAATTGACATTCATTGGTTGAGAGACATAGCGGACTGAACCTTGTATGTTACAAGTTCTTTGGGATTGAGTGGTCATGTCTTCATTTGGTTTTATGTTGTGCTTGGGTCTTTGGGATTGATCTTGGTAGGACATTAAAGGTGTAAATAAAATAGTCTGATTCAAGACTATGAAGGGGATCAAAACCCTAAAACTAAAGGAATACCCTAACAGTATCTTAAACTAGGTAAGAGCGCCTACTTCCTAGCTACGTCTATTCAATTAGGTTATAGTCTAACCTAAGCTTCTTATTCTATTGTGTTGGGGGGGTGACCTAACCTAAGATCTTGTGCTAAATGAATATGGGAAGGGGAGACTACTATGGTAATGCTAGACTATGTTATCCTAATGCCTAATATTAATGGTTGTGAAATTAATCTAACCTAAGGTGGTATTACCTATGGAAATGTTTTTAGACCTAAGGAGATTATTTAGAAAATGATTTTAGACTAAACTAAGTTTTGGGGACATCTATCCTAAATTATTTAAAAGGGACCTAGGGTCACACGACACTATGATGATGGTTCTAATGGCTTTTATTTGATTTGATTGGGTTTAAATACATGGAGGTACTACCAGTTTGGCAAGGGCTAGTTAACTCTAGTGGAGGCTTACGTGGAGGCTTCACTAAAAATGGAATTACATGTTAACTTGGAAATGGCATTTGCAAGTTTTGGGAGGCGGTGAAAAAGAGAGAGAAGTAGGAAAATTAAGAGTTATGGCATTAATGGATCTCTGTTTTTGTGTGCAAACCGTCTTGGAAAAAAAGAAGGCGGATTTGTGGGAGGTTGTTTGGTTTTACATGCCTCGTAAATTTTGTTATGCATGGAGCTATCTGGTTCTTTGAACCAGTAGTTTGACGACTTCTTCTTCTTAGCTATTTTTGGTTTCTTTGGTATATTTTCAATCAAGGGAATGTATAAGAGGCATTGGAAGAAAAATTGTTTGGTTGTTGATCTGTCATGGAGAAGAAAAAGGGTTGGAAGCTTGGCTAGAAGTCTCCTTCAAATTGGTAGAGGCACTATCAGGCATGATAGGCTCTACCCATTAAGATTTCTTACTTTCTTCTAAATGAATAATTAAAACAACTCTGCTCTCATGAGATAATTGTTTGTTTGATTTGTTTAGTTATTTACTTGCATGTTTTAGGAAATCTCTGTGGTTTATGGAATGCAAATCCATTGCTGGCAATGATAGTTTTTATGAAACTTTCTCTGTGTTAGTTTAATGGTGATATTCATGCGAACTTGTATTTGAAGCTCTGTAACTTGTATTTGAGGCTGGTGTTGACTGAAATGACATTCGTTGCCTTATGCTTTGTTCTAAATTACTTTAGAGCTTGTGTTTTGTTTGAATTGTAGTGGAGCTTCTTGGTCATTCTGAAATGGCATTTGTTTCTTATATGGTTCTGAATCTCCATTATAGTCTTATACTTCATTGATCTTGTATTGGAGCATTCGAATTTTGCTAGGATATTGTATTTAAACTTCATGTTATTCTAAACTTTCGTTGAATCTCTGTGATCAATGCTTTACTCATGTTCATTACTTGTGTGATTCGAACTTGTAGTCGAATTGATGAGTTTTGTTCTGTACATATACTCTGAGCTGGAAGTTTATTCTTATTCAAGGATTTGAAACTGGTTGAACTCATATTAGAGCATTAGTGTTTTGTTCTAGGCTCGTATTTGAACTTCGTGTTTGTTTGAACCAGTATTATAGTCTTATGAAGTTCTGAAATTTTGTTCCAAACTCATGTTCAACACTATAATGGTATTCCATTCGTGCGTGTTTGAACTTGTGTTGGAATCAACATGTTTGATTTTATACATGTATCCTAAGCTAGAGTTTTGTTGGTATTAAGGATTTGAAAATCTTTAATTCCATTTGAGTATTGTCTATTCAAAGGGTCTTGAGAGATTTGTTTTGTATTAAAGTAGACCTGGTAATCTCTTTTGAGATATTCTTCTTGTAGCTTCTTGTTGGACCGATTGTGGTACTTATGTGTTTTAGACTATACCACCTTCTTTAAACTTGATAGGGCATGTGAATATGAAATGTATCCTATTCTTCTCTTCCCTGAGCAAACCCGTGTCCTGTTGAAGGCTTGACTATCTTTTTAGAAGGATTAAATGATTGGAATTATATCTTGTTATGGGTATTGATGATTTATAGTTCATTTGGAATAATTCATTAACAGTTTTAGAGGCTTCTGGAAATGAAAAGTTTCTTGTTATTGATGTTGAAACAAATACTTTCCCTATCATAAGCTTTTAACTGGAACTCGAGATTATTGTTGTGATTCTATTTCAGTCTCGATGGAGGTAAGAACGAGACATCACTACACTTAAATGTTATTGGACTCTCTTACTCTCTTATGTATTTTTAATTGATTACTGGGTTAATTAGAAAGTTGAATTTAAACCTAGTATACTAAATTTTATAGAGGAAGGAGAAAATATCTCTGTTTAGAATGCTTGTATTATTGTTCTTATTTGAGGATCGCGAACTATTTCCTCTTTTGCATCAAGATGTTGAAGCCTTGTAATAGGAATTCAGTCTTTTGAGTTCGTGAGCTATATTGATTCTTGTATATCATTCTCTATTTGTGGATTTCTATTCCTTGTTGGATTCATTGAACAAATCTCTGAGATTAAAAAGAGAAATGAATATGATCTGTTAGGGATAGTATAGTGTTTTAGGGACTGTACTGTGTACTTGTTTATGTGAACCGAATTTGAACTTGCGTTTGATGAATGGAATAGGTAAACCCGTTTATATGATGTGTAAAGGAAAATTAGAAGTGTGAATTCTTCAACTATGATTTTTGTTTTGTGTTCTCTTCTGGGAACTGGTTAAAGAATTTCTAAATTTGAAATACAAAAGGGAATTCATTTCATAGTATAAATGAAATGAATTTTGGATTGGACCTTTTTCAATAGAGATCCCTTCTTAGTTTTGTTTGGATAAGTTTATTTGATTGAACTTTTCTATTTTCGATCTTCTTCCGAGATGGAAAATTTATTGTGGAACATTTGGTTTCAGGTCTTTGAATTGAGGCAGGTTTGTGTGTTCTAAACCTGTAATTGTCTTTCTAATGATTAGTGTTTGGGGAATAACATGTACTGATTCTTATTTCTTTGTTATATAGAATGATGAAGTATTCTAATATTAGCTATGCCATAATTAACTTCTTTTGCTTCTTAGAAAAGATAAATGTGTATTTTTGTTCTTATGGAATTATGAAATAATTAGAAGACAAGACCTGTTGATTGTTTTAAAGTAATTGATATAATCAATTAAACCATATGATATAAATGCAGGTGTTGCAGATTATAGTAGGCTATTTTCTTAAAAGTGAATTCAGACTCTTTAATTCTTCTTCTTTTGTAGATGTTATTTCTTATGATTATTTTTATGATATATTAATTGTTTCATTAAAGTAGAGTTGTTTTAATGAAACAATTAGTGGAATGCACTTTACTTTAATGCATAGTGCTTATCATGCTCAGTTCATTAAACTGACCCGTGCTAGCAATTTTTCTAGATGGATATCATAAGTGATAAAAGAAGACATAAAATTTTATGATGCATTGGCTTATCTAATTCTAGATCTTATGTAAAGAGTTTCCAATCATTCTTGAGTTATATTGGAAAAGAAAAGTGTTGTTATTTTAAGATCTTAATTCTGATTAACATGTAAAATGTATGAAATGCATAATCTTAAAAATGTATATTTATCATCATGAATTGAAAGGTTTTGTGTTGGACTACAATTTATGATGTGAATACTTTTGTACTTGTATCATGGAAATAATAGTGATATCTTTGAGGTATTCTTTATAAATGTGTATACTATTGTTGATATAAGATAATGAGTTGGATTAAGGAGATAGTATAATCTCCCTTATATTAATGAAATTGTTAAATTGCAAGGATGTTTTTATCTAATTGCACAACTATAGTTTAATAATGACATATGATTTGGACATATAATTAAACTATATAAGTATCGAACGATAAAAAGGTTATGTTAAACCTAACATCTAACCACGAAGAGCAAGACTCTTCCTCTCTCATAGAATGAAAGGTAAAAGGAATAGTGGTATGATATTTAATCATTATACTTCATTTATAAAGTAAACACTAGCTGAATCTAAGTGGATGACACACTTGATTTGGACAACTAGGTTGCATTATGAATTAAACGTTTGATGTTTGCTGTCCTGTTTTTGGGATAATTGCTTGTTATGCCACAATAACTAATAAGAAATGCAAACATCAATTAATGAATTTCTCTATATCTAATCAGGCTAGTGTCGGATAAAGAACTTAAGGAATATTGGAATTAGGGTTATACATGGTTGCTATAATCTGAATCTTTATCCAATTTAATTATGATTAATAACCATTAAGGGGGTATGTACATCTTGATGATTTAGTTCTAATGGATGTTGGTACACACCAACTATAGGACTGTACCCTCAAGGAGTCCTTGGACTTCTCAAGGATATAGAGTTACAGTTGACATGTGGTAACACCCTTCTGTATTTTTTCATCTAGATGTACACACATCTGGACTTGAACTTCATTTCTCTCTAGGTCAAGTTAGTAGCATGTTCGGGATAGGTAGTAGCTTTCTATGACTTAGGGTACCTTGGCACATTTAGATGACTTAGGTCAGCTGAGTATGCCTATATACCCTAAGTCATCATGAGCGTCTTCCTATAAAAAATTATGTTGCTAACTAGGGCTAGGGTCGAACCTTGGGCAAGTGGACTGACAGTAGTTAGTAAAGACCATTCTAGATAATAGAAGAGTGAGGTGAAGGACATATTCCGGAATGACGAGTATGTTGTCTAGGAATAGTAACATGAACAATATGTTGAAAATATTTGGCCAAAGTATCACAAGTTACTAGTTGTGTTGTCTTATGTCACCTAGTTTAAAGCAACATGATGTCAGATGAATATTAGTAACAAATATTAAGATAGGTTCTTTAAATAGATCACTCAGTACCTAGAATAGGGTAGGAGAACCAAGTTTACATAGTATACATAAAGTATTCTATACTTCAAGTAAACATGAGAGATCAGTTGGTAACCGAGTCATGGAATGAGAGATCGGTAGTATACCAAGTCATTACAGCTGCATATGGTTATCTGTTATGAGATTGATTGACATGGAATGTGTGTTCTAAATGATGTTTTATTTAGAATAGAGAACATTATGTTTTAATTTTTTTCCCTTGTTTCTAAAGTGTTAAAATGGAAATGTTACATCTTGGTATAAGAGCCGAAGGTTGCAGCTTTTGGACCTATTGTGTCCATAATTTGATGAAACTTAAATTTTCTTGCTAACATAAAATGTTTAGAACAAGAGGAAATGTTGCAAATAATCCTCCACCTGAGGAAGGAGCAACAACTGCCTAGAAACTCGATGAGATCCTTGCTGCCCTATTGGACAGAAGAGATCATTTGGATGTACTTGAACAAAATGTAATGGGAAATGAGGAGGAAGAAGAAGTTGGGAACAATAATCAGCCACCTTCTAAGGAGAACACCAATTTAAGTGTTGATAATAACAATGTGAACATACCTAATCAGCTTGCGAACAAAAAGGCTAGGCTGGCAGCTAAACTTACTATTGATATAAAAAGGATAAGTCCACCCAAGTTTGATGGCACCACATTAGAGGATGGAGCAGAGAATTGGCTCAGTGAAATGGAGAAATACTTTTCTATAAGGAATTTCTCAAAAGAAACAAAGGTGATATGGGGAGCTTATCAGATTTCCCATGAGGCATCGTCATGGTGGGACAACCGTAAGAATGAGTTAAACATTGATGAAATTAATATCACTTAGGATAAATTTAAAGGTTAATTTAGGCAACGTTGGCTGCCACAACTTTACTATGATAAGAAAATGACTGAATTCCAGAACTTAGCTCAAGGAAAGTTAACTGTAACTGAGTATTGGGAGTGTTTACTAAACTCCTTAAGTATGTACCTCAGTACCAAACTGATGAGAAGTTTACGATATGGAAATTAATCATGGGATTGAATCTTATTATAGGAGGAGAGGTGGATGTTCACAGCCCAACCATGATGGAAGGGGTTGTTGAAAAGGCCATAAGGCAGGAACAAAAATTGAAGGCAATTTATGCTCATAAGGAGGAAGTAAGGAAGAAAATCCCCAACTCCTCTTCATCATCTCTTGCACCTAAGAAAGGACCATGGAAGAAATTCAAAATGAAAAGTAAGTTTTCATCTGATACTAATAAGAAAGCAGCAACAAACAAGTTTGCTGGCAATGTACATAACAACTTTCTCAAAAACAATAATAATGGACAAAATTCCTATGGAGGTCAGAATGATAACTATAAGGATGGAAATAAACTTGAGCCTAGAAAGGGACCTGTAGGAGGGTGTCATAATTGTAACAAAGATCATTACATAAATATATGCCCTTTGAAAAAGGATGATTGTAATCAGCAGCATAAGATACATGCTGTAGTAGCTGACAAGCAGGTTGAGAAATAGGCCACACCCATAGAGGTTCTGGGTAAGTTATTTGGTTTACCTATAACTATTATTTTTGACACGGGAGCTACTAAATGTTTTATTTCTAGTAAATTAGCATCAAAACTAAAAAGAAAAGCTAGAAACATGGATAAAACATGGACTATACATTATGGAAACAATGTTGTTCATATAGTTAGTATGT
This sequence comes from Taxus chinensis, assembly GCA_019776745.2. Classification (NCBI taxonomy): domain Eukaryota; kingdom Viridiplantae; phylum Streptophyta; class Pinopsida; order Cupressales; family Taxaceae; genus Taxus; species Taxus chinensis. Next base: position 444,262,503 of record CM034152.1, on the reverse strand, counting down.
GTCTTTTTGGAGCAGTCCTTGATTTACCTAACTTTTCCACTGAAGTTGATCTTTATGTTACACCTTTGGGGTCTTATGATGTAATCATAGGTGTTAATTGGTTAGCATAACATAAGGCTAAAGTGGACTATTTTGAAAAACACATTAGTTGTTTAGATGACCTGTAGAAAACAACAGAGATTCAGGGTGTGAAACGTGAGATTTTGGTTAGGAAACTATCAAATATGCAACTTAAAAAGGCCAAAAATAAAGGTTGTACCTTATATGTAGTAAAGATTGCAGAAACAGCTGAAGAGAGAAACGATGTCATGGAATGATATCCGCTGTTACGAAACTTCAGTGACGTGTTTTCGGAAGAGTTACCAGGTCTTCCACCTAAAAGGGAGTTTGATTTCACAATTGAGATCAAGCCTGGAACCGAGCCTATTTCTAAGGCACCGTATCGAATGAATACTATAGAATTAGTAGAGCTTAAGGCTTAGTTGCAATACATTTTTTCTAAAGATTTGATTAGACCAAGTGTTTCACCTTGGGGAGCACCAGTAATTTTTGTGAAAAAGAAAGATGGAACACTTAGATTGTGCATTGATTACAGAATGTTAAACAAAGCAACAATCAAGAATAGATACCCACTCCCTAGAATTGATGATCTATTTGATCATATGCATGGAGCATCAGTATATTCTAAGATAGATCTTCAATCTGGATATCATCAATTACAGATTAAGGATGAGGACATTCATAAAACAACTTTCAGAACAAGGTATGGACACTATGAGTTCACGGTTTTACCTTTTGGATTAACAAATGCACCTGTAGCATTTATGAATTTAATGAATAATATCTTTCAAGAATACTTGGACAAATTTGTGCTCGTATTCTTGGACAAAATTCTCATATATTCTAAAAGCATAGAGGAACACCATGAGCATTTGAAGATAGTTTTGGAAATTTTGAGAAAGAGACAGTTATATGGTAAGTTATCTAAATGTTCTTTCTATGACACAGAAGTGCACTATTTGGGTCATGTAATAAGTAAGAATGGAATAGCTATAGATCCTTCTAAAATTGTAGCTATAACTGAGTGGCCTGCACCAAAGAATGTACATGAAGTTAGAAGCTTCATGGGGCTTGCTGGCTACTATAGAAAATTTGTTAAAGATTTTTCTAAGGTGGCTGCACCAATAACTTCTTTACAAAAGAAGGATAAGAAGTTTGTTTGGAGTGAGAAATGTAAAACTGCATTCAAAACTTTGAAAGAACAGTTAACTTCAACACCTATTCTAGTAGTACCAGATCCTAATGGAGACTTTATGGTAGTAACTGATGCATCTGGTGAAGGACTAGGAGGTATTTTGTTACAAAATGATCATGTCATAGCTTAAAAAAGTAGAAAACTAAAGTTACATGAGTTGAATTATGCTCCACATGATTTAGAGCTTACTGCCATTGTTCATGCACTACAAGTTTGGAGGCATTACCTACTTGGTAAACCTTTTGAATTGAAAACTGATCATCTTAGGCTAAAGTATATTTTCACTCAGCCAAATTTGAATGCAAGATAATGAAGATGGTTAGATTTTTTGTCTCAATATGATTTTGAATTCAATTACATCAAGGGTAATGAAAATAGAGTGGCTGATGCTCTAATTCGTAGGAAGCACATTTCTACTCTTATAACACTAAGAACTTGTTTTAAGATGAAGTAAAAAGTGTTATGGAGTCTGATTCTTACTTTCATCAAGTAAAGACAACGCTTGCTGTAGATCCAAAAAATTTGAGGTATAAAGGTTTTCTCTTTGATAATGAAGGAATCTTAAGATTTGAAAATAGAGTATATATACCTTTGCTAAATGATTTAAGAAAGAAATTGTTAGCATAATTTCACAATTCACCTTTTTCTAGACATCCTGGTATTACAAAGATGCTTGCTGATTTAAAACAACAATATTTTTAGAAAGGAATGAAAAAGGATGTTAGTGATTTTGTGACACATTGTCTTGAATGTCAATGTGTTAAAGTGGAACATATGCACCCAGCTAGTTTATTGTATCCTCATAGCATACTGTAGTACAAGTGGCAAGTGATAAGCATGGAATTTATACAAGGGTTGCCTATGTCAAGAAATAAACATGATGTTATTTTAGTAGTTGTTGATAAACTAATGAAGGTAGCACATTTTATTGTTGGTAATTTGAAGGATGATTCTCCTGTATTGGCTAAAAAATTTGTTCACGAAAATTTCAGATTACATAGAGTACTTGAATTAATCATATCAGATAGAGATCCTAGAATGACATCAAGGTTTTGGAAAATGCTTAATGCAGCTTTAGGAACTAAGCTAAATTTCAGTTCTACGTATCACCCAAAAATGGATTAGACAGACTGAAAGAGTTAATCAAGTTTTAGAGGATATGTTATGAATGTATTGCATGGATCAACAATATAAGTGGGTACAGTACCTTCCACTAGTTGAGTTTGTATATAATAACACATATCATGCCTCTCTTAAGACGACACCTTTCGAAGCATTATACGGAAGAAAATTTAGAACCCATGTTAGTTGGGACAACATTGAGGATAGAGAGGTAATTGGACCTAAAATCCTCACAGAAATGGAACAACAAATTAAAATGATTCATGAGCGCTTGAAAGAAGCAACAGATAGGAAAAAGAGTTATGCTGATTTAAAGTGGGCTAATAGGAAATTTGAACTTGGTGAGAAAGTATTTCTTCAAGTTAAACCAAAAAGTATCTCTATAGCTTCTAGCAAGGCTGCCAAGTTATCACCTCATTATGTGGGACCCTTTGAGATAGTTGAAGTAATCAACCCTGTAGCTTACCGTTTAGCATTACCTCCTACTTTGTCATGAATGCATGATGTTTTCCATATTTCTTTGCTTAAGAAATATGTTTCAAATTTATCACATGTGTTAAATTGGAATTCCTTGTAGGTCCAAGACCCAAGAATAATCGTGGTTAAACCCATATGAGTGCTGGAAACTCGCCAGTTGCATTTAAGAAATCATGAAATAAGTCAATGTAAGGTCCAGTGGGACTAGTTTAATGAAGAAAGTGCAACCTGGGAAAACCTAGAAGATATGAAAGCTGATTTTCCATATTTATTTGATCAAAATTAAATATGATGACAGATAAATATTTGTGATTTTATCTTTATTTTTCAATAAGTTTTCCAATTTTTGGCAAATGGCTATTTATTTTTGAATAAATAGCTATGTGAATATTGATTTCTGGAACTTTAAATTCTGATATTGTTGCAAAAATATGTTAAGAAAGTGAATAAATTGATTATCCTTAATGCAATGATCAAAATGAGATAATCATCATGATGATGATTCTTTTTAGGAGGGAAGTATGTAACACCTTGGATAAACTATTATATTCCTCTTTTGCATTACAAGCGTTGGCATGTGATTTTCATGAGGCTTGTTTCCTTGATTGTTGAAAATCATGCTTGTTATGGGTAAATAATTTCTTCTCTTGGATTCATTGGATTGAAATGTTATGACTTGCAAGAATCCACTTTCACTTCTTATCGATAAGCTACAATTTAGTTTTGAGAGTTAAAAATTTATCTCATGTACCGACTCCTAATTGGATCAATTTCAATGATCCAAGGAATATTTTTAAACTCTTAATTATACTAAATGATAAATTGACATTCATTAGTTGAGAGACATAGTGGACTGAACCTTGTATGTTACAAGTTCTTTGGGCTTGAGTGGTCGTGTCTTCATTCAGTTTTATGTTGTACTTGGGTCTTTGAGATTGATCTTGGCAGGACATTAAAGGTTTAATAAAAATAGTCTGATTCAAGACTATGAAGGGGATCAGAACCCTAAAACTAAAGGACTACCCTAACAGTATCCTAAAATAGGTAAGATCACCTACTTCCTAGCTACATATTTTCAATTGGGTTCTAATCTAACCTAAGCTTCTTATCCTATTGTGTTGGGGGGTGACCTAACCTAAGCTCTTGTGCTAAATGAATATGGGAAGGGGATACTACTATGGTAATGCTAGACTATGTTAACCTAATTCCTAATACTAATGGCTATGAAATTAATATAACCTAAGGTGGTATCACCTATGGAAATGTTTTTAGACCTAAGGAAATTATTTAGGAAATGATTTTAGACTAACCTAAGTTTTGGGGACATCTATCCTAAACTATTTAAAAGGGACCTAGGGTCGCATGACACTACAGCGATGGTTCCAATGGATTTTATTTGATTTGATTGGGTTTAAATGCATGGAGGTACTGCCAGTTTGGCAAGGGCTAGTTAACTCTAGTGGAGGCTTACATGGAGGCTTCACTAAAAATGGAATTGCATGTTAACTTGGAAATGAATTCACCAGTTTTGGGAGGTGGTGGCAAGGAGAGAGAAGCGGGAGAATTAGGAGTTATGGCATTAATGGATCTTAGTTTTTGTGTGCAAAATGTCTTGGAAAGAAGGGAGGCTGGATTTGTGGGAGGTTGTTTGGTTTTGCATGCCTCGCGAATTTTTACTCTATATGGAGCTATCTGGTTCTTTGAACTAGCAGCTCGACTTCTTCTTCTTCTTGGCTATTTTTGGTTTCTTTGGTCTATTTTTTATCAAGGGAATGTATAAGAAGCATTGGAAGAAAAAAATTTTGGTTGTTGATCTATCGCGGGGAAGAAAAAGGGTTGGAAGCTCAGCTAGAAGTCTCATTTGAATTGGCAGAGGCATTATTAGGCATGATAGGCTCTACTCATAAATATTTCTTTCTTTCTTCTAAATGAATCATTAAAACAACTCTTCTCTCATGAGATAATTGTTTGTTTGATTTGTCTTGTTATTTACTTGCATGTTTTAGGAAATCTCTATGGTTTATGGAATGCAAATCCATTGTTGGCAATGATAGTTTTTATGAAACTTTATTTGTGTTGGTTTGATTGTGATATTCATGCAAACTTGTATTTGAATCTCTGTAACTTTTATTCAAGGTTGGTGTTGACTAAATTGGCATTTGTTTCCTTATGCTTTGAATCTGAACTATTTTTAGAGCCTATGTTTTGTTTGAATTTGTACTGGATATTCTTGGTCATTCTAAACTGGAATTTTTTTCTTCTATGGTTCTGAATCTCTATTATAGTATTATGCTTTGTTGAGCTAGTATTGGAGCATTTACATTTTTCTAGGAGCTCGTATTTAAACTTCATGTTATTCTGAACTTTCGTTGAAGCTCCGTGATTAACACTCTACTCGTGTTTAGTACTTGTGTGATTATGAACTTGTAGTTGAATCGATGAGTTTTGTTTTGTACATATACTCTGAGTTGCAATTTTATTCTTATTCTAGGATTTGAAACTACTTGAACTCGTATTAGAGCATTGGTTTTTTGTTCTGAGCTTGTATTTAGGGCTTTGTGTTTCGTTATAGGATCATATTTGAACTTTGTGTTTGTTTGAACCAGTATTATAGTCTTATGAAGTTCTGAAAATTTGTTCCAAGCTCATGTTTGACATTGTACTCGTATTCCATTTGTGTGGGTTTGAACTTGTGTAGGAATCGACGTTTGATTTTATACATGTATTGTGAGCTAGAGTTTTGTTGGTATTAAGGATTTGTAAAGCTTTAATTCCATTTATGTATTGTTTGTTCAAAAGGGTCTTGAGAGATTTGTTTTGTATTGAAGTAGACCTGGTAATCTCTTTTTAGATCTTCTTCTTGTAGCTTCTTGTTGGACCAATTGTGTTACTTCTATCTTATAGACTATACCACCTTCTTTGAACTTGACAAGGCGTGTGAATATGAACTGTAACCTATTCTTCTCTACCCAAAGCAAATCCATGTCCTGTTGAAGGCTTGAATATATTTTTAGAAGGATTAAATTACTAGAATTATATCTTGTTATGGTTATTGATGATTTATAGTTCATTTGGAATAAGTCGTCAACAGTTTTAGAGACTTCTAGAAATGCAGTATTTACTTTCCTTCTTGTTATTGATGTTGAAACAAATACTTTCCCTAGTCATAATATTTTAATTGGAACTCGAGAGTATTGTTGTGATTATGTTTCAGTATCAATGGAGGTAAGAACGGGACATAACTAGATTTAAACGTTATTGGACTCTCTTACTCTCTTCAGTTCATTTTTAATTGATTACTAGGTTTTAATTAGAAAGTTTAATTTAAACCTAGTATACTGAATTTATAAATGAAGGACACAATATCTCTATTCAGAATACTTGTATTATTGTTATTATTTGGGGATCGTGAACTATTTCCTCTATTTCATCAAGCTATTGAAGCATTGTAATAGGATTTCAATCTTTTGAGTTCATGAGTTATATTGATCCGTGTATATCATTCTCTGTTTGTGGATTTCTATTCCTTGTTAGATTCATTGAATGAATCTCTGGGATTTAAAAAGAGAAATGAATATGATCTCTTGGGGATAGTATATTGTTTTAGGGACTATACTATGTAATTATTTCTGTGAACTGAATTTGAACTTGTGTTTGATGAATGGAATAGGTAAACCAGTTTGTATGATGTGTAAAGCAAAATTAGAAGTGTGACTTCTTTAACTATGCTTTCAGTTTTGTGTTCTCTTCTGGGAATTGGTTAAAGAATTTATAAATTTGAAATAGAAAAGGGAATTCATTTCATAATATAAATGAAATGAATTTGGGATTGGACCTTTTTCAATGGAGATCCCTTCTTACTATTATTTGGATAAGTTCATTTGATTGAAATTTTATGTTTCTGATCTTCTTTCGAGATGGAAAATTTATTGTGGAATGTGTTTCGCATGGAATGTTTCGGCTCTGTAGAATAGACTTACTTCTATCCTATCATTCCTTTGAAAAATAGATAAGGGTTAGGGCTAGGAGGAATACCTGTTGAATGTTGAGATGGTGTGCGCGTACCGTAGAGAGAGATCAGATCGACTGTGAAGAACTCCTTTTTTTTCTTGGAAGGACTACCTGCAAGTAAGAATACAGGACCACCAGATTTTAATTAGATAATAAATGAGAGAGCTGCCTTAGGCCCAAGAAATATAAAACTTCCTTTCGAAGGTGGTCAGTTCCCCTTTTAATACGAATTAACACAAATGATAACAAGGAAAGCGATTGCAAAATCACGATTTAGGTATCTCGTTACAAAGCAATAGAAGCTAAATTATCAATAATAAAGCGTCACGTTGTTTGTTCGGTTACTGGTCGTTGATACGTTCAGGTTGAGTTATAGGGATAAACCAGACTGGATCTGAGGTTGTTAGGTGGCAAATAGGTGAGAAAAAGGTTTCGGGGGTATAAGTCACAGTGACCGACGCCGGTCACTGGGTAACCGACTGCGGTTAGAGAACCACTGCCGGTAGGGGATAAATGATATTGGTAGTGTCAGCAATCTAAGTGCTTCTAGATAGAGGTTGGTTGCAAGGTGATTGTGGGGTTATTAAGATTGGGGGATGGCTGAGGGGAATGATGGGAGGATAGGGAAGACTCAGAGTGTGGTAAAATGGCCTTCTGGGCAATATCAGGATGTATGGGTGAAGGTTAAGTGTAGTATGTTGCTGGTAGTAGACTTAGGAATAAACTTATGATTACTATTAATCAACAAGCTCAAGAAAATGGTGCTTAGAAACATATAAAACACTACTTACTCATCCCTGATGCAGATGCAGGTTTCAGGACTGTAATGATGAAGACAGGACCCAAGTTGGATGATCTGACAATCCAAGATGAGTTATCTCCTCTTTTGATGCTCGGATGAGTGTTACTAGGCTCTGGTTATTCAGTTGCAGTCTTGGGCTTGATGTCCTTCTCTGAAAACTCTTCTTGTTTCTTCACTTGTCCCCTACTCGGCCAAGCAAAATATGGATCCTTTCAATGATTTCTCCTCCTTTTTTGATCCAATGAAAATCTGATCCTTTGTTTTTGGTTGGAAGTGGTCATTTACGGGGAACCAATGGCGGTTACACAACCGACGGCGGTCGAGTAGGAACCGGTATCGATCAGGTCAAAGCGGGCTATTTTTGGTGAAATATCCAGATTTCCCTCCTTTTCTTCCGAGGGATTGGTTGCGGGCTTAGTCAAGTCATTATGAAGTTGGTTTTAGGTGCAGATGAGGATTAATTAGTCATAGGTGTAGAATTGGACCAAGTTATAGGTCTTAATTAGGTTAGTTTAGGGTTAAGACTAGGTCATGATGAGGTGGCGACATGAGGTGGCAGGTATGGTGATGTGGATTTATTAATTATAAGGTAATTAATAAATAATTGTGTAAGGTTTAGGTGATGAGGTTAGGTTGCGAAATGGGATGCGGGGTACAGGGTGTCGTAAGACACAAATTTGGTGTCTACATTAGCCCCCTTATTGTCGTGTAGTTTGTTTTGTAAAGCTGCATGGACAATAATAAGAAGTGCTTACCCCTGTTAAGGGTATAGGTAATCCCCCTCAAATCTATCATAGATTGAGGTAGCGTGAAAGCAGGGATAGGGTTGATAAAGGGTAAATGGTGTTGAGATAACAGTAAGAGGGTGGGGTAGGTCCAAGGAAGTAGACGCACATTGAAATGTAGTAGTGCGACCAGGGTATATGATTTGAAGAGCAAACAAGCAATTCATAGGCAAAGGTCGATAGTTTATCCAAACAAGGGTGATATAATTCTGGTATCCAAGGCATAGGAAGTAGCTCCAGGGTATATAACGGGTAAGGTACAGGAACATTTGGGCATAGTACCAAATGGTTGGTTTGGTTGAGATAAACATCATGGTCTAAGTCTAGGCAAAGTTGGTCGACTGATCAAGTCAAGGACCCTGATCATGCTAAAACACGAACAGGTGAGCTCGATTGAACAAAAAGGTACATGATGGATGGATAAAATAAAACATTGATTGTGGGTATGGTATTTAATTGGTGCAGCCTTAGGTCGGGCCAAATGGTTAGGTGCAGCCGTGGGTCGAGCCAAATGGTAGGTTACGGCCGTGGGTCGGGCCAAATGGTAGGTTACGGCCTTGGGTCGGGCCAAATGGGTTGGTTGCGGTTTGGGTCGGGCCAAATGGGTTGGTTGCGGCCTTGGGTCGAGCCAAATAGGTTAGTTGCGGCCGTGGGTTGGGCCAAATGGTAGGTTACGGCCTTGGGTCAGGCCAAATAGGTTGGTTGCGGCCGTGGGTCGGGCCAAATGGTAGGTTACGGCCTTGGGTCGGGCCAAATGGGTTGGTTGCAGCCTGGGGTCAGGCCAAATGGTAGGTGACGGCCTTGGGTCGGGCCAATGAAGTTAACAAAGGGTTGTCAACGAAGGTGGATATAGGCGATGTTGGTATGGTTAGGCAATTTGTTGGTTGGTAAAAATTTGATGGTGGTAGGGTAATGTTGTTGGTGTTGGTAGGGTAAAGCGAAAGTTAGCATACCCAAGTAGTGGGGAATCGTGTCCTGATTAAGGTCAACACACAATCCTAGAGCCGAGAAAAAGAGGCAAGAGTGTCCCATAGTTGAGGAGAGCTAAAAAAAACACATATTAATGTAGGATGAGCTTGAATCCCTAGGTACCTTGCATAGGTGAGAAGTCGATAGGTGAAAAGAGTGGTATAATCACAATATATCGGATATACGTCACGTCCCTTGAGTTTTGTTGCTTTAAAAAATGGTGAGGTGAGGTGGTTGATGTGGGTGAGGGTGTAGAGAACTTATTATAAGATGATTATTCTGATAAAAGAGAACCAAACCTAAATAGACAAGTCCATGACTCAAAAGTGTTTTGAAATACTGCTTTTATTTTATTTTATTTTGCTAGATATAGACTGATCGATGTGGGAAGTCTACATGGGATATGTATTTTGTTGTTCTTAAGGTCTTCACGAAGCTGATAAATGCGAGAAGCTTCTGATAAAGGCTGACTGTGTATAGCTATCCTTCAAGGGAGCAGTCTATTTATAGTAGCAGATGTGATTTTAGTGCATAGCTGTCCTTCGGGGGAGTAGTCTATATATAATAGTAGAAATAGTTTGGCATATAGCTGTCCTTCAAAGGAGCAGTCTATTGTATAATTTAGAGGTCTAGATGTCCGTTGGGCATAAAGCATCTAGTTTTTGTAGGAAGTTTGACTCAAGAAAATCCCATAAGTGTTTTAATTAAGAATGTGTCATTTTGATACTTTGAAGTCATGGACTAGACTAAAAAGGGGAAGGCATCTTTAAGGGGAGGTGATAATCAAACCATGTGAGCTTGATTGGATTTTGAGATGTAAGAAACAAAGTGTATGCGGTGGTAAATGAGCTCAAGGGACGAGCGTAAGGGAGATAGCAGTGATATAACACTAATTTCAACAGTAGAATGGTCAAAGATGCGAGGCATTAAGGGGCTCAGGCTCAGGTTTACCATTAAGCGAAGCTAAACGATAAGTGCCTGATCCATAAGTGTGAGTGATAATGTAAGGCCCAATCCAATTAGGAGAAAATTTTCCACGTTTGCTCTTTTCTAGTTTGGTTACATGTTAATTCTCTTTGAGGACAAGTTCACCAACCTTAAAGGTACACTCATGAAGTCATTTATCATAAGCACGATTGATGCATTTTTGGTAGATTTGAAGGTGATCAAGAGCCGTAAGACGACACTCGTCAAGAATCTCTAATTGGGCTAACCGCTCTTGGCAGAAATCATCATTGGTAAGAATATCCTGAAGAGATATTCTGAGGGAGGGTATTTGTACTTCGAGAGGCAAGACAACCTCAGTACCATATACCAAAGAAAATGGTGTGGTATTAGTGGAGGTATGAATGCTAGTACGATAAGCCCAAAGGGCAAAGGGAATGTGATCGTGCCAATTTCTTCCGGACTCATTGACAACTTTCATGAGGATTTTGGTTAGGGTTTTATTAGAAGATTCAGCTTGACTGTTGGCCTACGGATAGTAAGGTGATGAGAAACTAAGTTTGATACCAAATTTGTCACAAAGGTCTTGTAACAACTTATTTTTAAAAGATTTACCATTATCTGTTATTAGGCGATGAGGAATACCAAAACGATAGATAATGTGATGGTTAACGAATTTGACAATTTTTTCTTTTTTGATTAAAATGAGTGGAATGGCCTCCACCCATTTTGTGTAATATTCGGTTGCTATGATTATCCAATGGTGACGTTGTGAAGAGGGTGGGTGGATCTCACCAATAAGGCCTAAACCCCATTGTGAGAAAGGCCAAAGATCTTGTGTGACCTGTAGCGGATGGCTAGGAGTATGTTGAAGGTTGGCATGTTGTTGACACATAACACAATGCTTAACGTATTCGTAGTAGTCGTTATTAAGAGTAGGCCAATAATAACCTAGGTGAAGGATTCGTTTAGCCACGGCAAGGCCACTAAAATTTCCACCACAAATACCGTCATGGATTTGTTGGATGGTATAGGTGACCTCCACACTGGTTAGACATCGAAGGAGGATGCCATCAAAGCCACGTTTATAGAGGAGTCCCCCCATGACAACATAACGAGAAACACTTTTAGAAAAGCATGTTTTCCGTTACGAGTAAGGTCAGGTGGGAGAATAGAGGTTGTAAGGTAGTCGTGAAATTGGTGGTACCAGGTATCCTACGAATTAGCAGACACTTATTTATCATACAAACAACTGGGGTTAGTAGGATGGGGAAAAAGTTGTGGGACCAAGATGAATATGTCAGAGTCAGTTGGTGAGGCAGGAATTGGCGAGCTAAGTAAGCCATAGTATCCTCAAATTTGTTAGTGGAGCGGGGGAATGGTCTGAATAGAATAACGAGTAAATGAGGTCCAAAAGTGAATCCACGTAATGTTTTACTTTTGAAGTTCCTCATTATTACATTGGTAGATGCCATAACTTGATTGACTACCAATTGAGAGTTTCCAAAAATAGTTAATGGATTTGACACATAAGTTGTAACGCAACCGGAGACCCAGACAACGAGGGCCTCAGTATTCCGTAGTATGATTAGGGGGTATTGCAGGTAAATCAAGCCGGAATGGAAAGAGGCATAGGTTCACAAGCATCAGAGGGATGAGAACAATGCCGGCCTCCTCCACCACGCTAGGCATTTGGATCCGATCAGAAAGAAGAGGGTCATTTGATATGACTTTTCCCTGAGTGAAAGAGTGGTGATGAGTTCATCGGGGAAATTAAAATTGGTGAATTGTTCCCCAGGTAAAGGGGCCTCTGCAAGTTGGTCCGTAATAGTTTGTCCTTTGATTGACTTCTGTTGTACAAACTCAAGGTCGAGGTCAGCGAGGAGCATAAGCCATCGGGCGATGCGTTGGTTTAGATGTGGTTTGGCATACATATAATGAATGGGGTCCGTGTTGGTGATGACAAAAGTTTTGTGATTCAGGAGGTAATGTCGGAGTTTGGTGGCTACGAATGATAGGGATAGGCACAATTTTTCTACATGTGTATACCTAGTCTCGTAATCCACGAGAGTACGACTTATATAATAAACGGCTTGTTCTAGACGTGTCGAGTCCCGATGTGCGAGCATGGCTCCTATAGCATGGTCAGTGGCAGAAAGGTAAAGGTAGAAAGGGCGATCATCCTGAGGTGGAATAAGCATGGGTGGCTGCAAGAGATAGGCTTTGAGAGCTTCAAAGGATTGGTGACACTCGTCACTCCATTGAAAGGCAATGTCCTTTTTAAGAAGGTGATGGAAAGGTTGACAGCGATCCGAGAGTTGGGAGATGAAACGCTGGATGGATTACAGTTTACCCTGCAAACTACGCAATTGTTTGAGGTTTTTGGGTGGGGGAATTTCTAGGATAGCTTTTACTTTAGATGGATCGACCTCAATGCCATGCAAAGAGACTATAAAGTCAAGAAGTTTTCCCGAAAGAACACCAAAGACACATTTCTTTGGTTAAAGCCAGACTGAATATTGTAAAACAGGCGATCGAAATAATGGTTAAAAACTCGAGATGTTCACTGCGATGTTTAGATTTGCCAAGAAGATCATCGACATAATCCTCAAGGATAGTGTGCATAATGTCATGAAAAATGTAAGTCATAGCCCGCTGATAGGTCGCACCAGCATTCTTAAGGCCAATGGCATGACACGATAACAGAAGGTTCCCCAAGGAGTTATGAAGTAGTTTTATGTTGATCAACCGAGGCTACCCAAAATTTGATTGTATCCCGAAAAACCATCCATGAGAGAAAGCATTTCATGGCCCGCAGTGAGATCAACAAGTTGATCAATACTTGGGAGGGGGAAGTCATCCTTAGGGCAAGTGAGGTTAAGGTCTCAGAAATCCGTGCATATCCAAAGTCCCCCTGTTGCTTTAGTGACAGGTACGATGTAGAAATCCATTGAGGATAGTCAATAGGCAAGATGAAAGGTAAATAGAAAGGAGTTCGTTAAGCTCTTCTTTGACCAAGAGGGCAATGCGTGGATGCATTTTTCTTAGTTTTTGTTTGACTGGTTTGGAATCGGGGTTTAGGGTGATGTTATGGATGGCAATGGTAGGATCAATTCCTGGCATGTCAGCATAGGACCAAGCGAAAGCTTGGTTGTGGGTACAGAGAAAGGTAGTAAAGGCGGCGTGTTCTGATGTGTTAAGGGATTGTCCAATCTTCACAATGTGAGGATACTCCTCTATGTTGATGTTGATTTCTATAGTCGACTCATTCAACATGGTTTGAGTTTTAGATAGTAAGGCGCGTTGAATATAGGAGTCGTCCGTCCCAAGGTAAGTGAGGATGGATTCGTCATCCTGGCACTCAACAACATTAATCGAAGGTGAATCCTCTTCGATCATGTCTGGATATAGAAGGGGAAGAGAAGATGGGTCCTCATTATGGCGTTGATAAGTGAGAGGACCTATGAAGATAGCATTTATGAAAAAAAAAAGTTAGGAGGGATAG